>CM051259.1:41175079-41287579 GCA_027921565.1 Artemia sinica | reverse complement strand
AAAATAATGAAATTGCCCGTCCCCCTCTTCTTGATTTTGAAAATTAGTTTTTAGTATCTTCATTGAGGGATAACATTGATGTGTATTCGGACGAAGTTTGAACTTTTACCCCACAGACATGACAGATTTTTTTTTCTTTTATATATTGTAAAAAAAAATTGTTTTTTTCTAAATGTAGCTCATTATTCTTTCTCCGCTTCCAGCCGGGCTAAGCATCCTTGAAAATGACAGCCCGAATACGTTCCCAACGCAAACTCCTTTTCTCATTAATTTTTTTCCTCTATTTTAAACTATTTAACTAAAATATTTAACTCCTAAGAGACCTGACTCTAGTCCTTTTTTTCAAAAAGACGCGTATTTCAAATCAGGTGAGACAAAAACCTACTGCGTCATTGGCACTTTACTGAAAACTATATGTGTCTTGAACAGTCTTGGAGCGCATAAACAAAACCAAATTGAATATTTGATATACAATGGTATTAATTATTGAAAGATCCATCAGTGAATTTTATTTCACTGTAATTTTATTTTCATTTTCAATGCTGTAAGAACTGGAAAATAAAATATTTGTACAATAATTCGTTTTCAGTGGAGCGCCAATGACGCATTGGTTTTCTAAAACCGCCACTGCTCTTCTCTTAAAACTTTGTCTACGGCATCTCTCAGTCTAAAAAGTATCATATTACTAAGTAATTTACTACCTACAGAGACCAGACTAATGCCTCGATAATTACCACAGTCACTTTTATCACCTTTCTTATAAAGTGGCTTAATTATGGTTTTCCTAAAATCATTAGGTACTTCCCCTTTTTCAAAAATCATAATCATAATCTTCAGTAACTTATTTCTAACCTTAGAGCCACCATATTTAAGAAACTCATTTACCACCCTATCAGCCCCTGGAGCCTTATTATTCTTTAATCCTTTTAGTACTGTTGCTAATTCCTCCTCACAAAACAAATCTTCCTTCACATCCAAGGTATCACAAACTTTTTCATTTTCCTCTATGTTTTTTCCTGCAACTCTATCTCGGTTAAGCAAATTCTCAAAATGTTCGGCAGTAGTAAGGCCATATAAGATTGAAAATATACATGCACTTTCACAAGCCTGAGGCATGGATATGTGTGTATATTTTCAAGTAATTGGGTTGCCAGGGCCATTTGCCTATTACAATGAACTCTACATGGGTTGGCAGACGGGTTTTCTATTATGTCATTAATTTTTTGTGTGTCAGTCGATTAGAGAAAGCTTGGTGGTTAGTCCAATATAATAACTTGATTGGTCGGTTTTTTAAAAAACTTGCCAAGCTATAATTTGACGTAAAAATAACTATATTTGCGAATTTTTTGCGAAAAGGTATTTGCGTAAAGGTATTGCGTTGGTTAAGAATGCCTCACGGGTAATTAAAGAATGGGATGCTTCCATCAACAATACAAAGAATATGCTCAGATACTTAAGAGATTTGACGCCTACAAGAGACATTGGTAAAAGGTATTCAATAGCTTAATTGAAAAGTAACGATAGAATGACATTGTGACTTGACCTCGCTTTACCTCTCCGATATGGTCTGTATAATACACAAGTAACGTTTGAAAAGTATTGTCAATTTAAAAAGAAATGGCTGAAAAGTGTTTTGAGGGGGATGGGTTGCATGGAGGGTTGAGTTGCACGAGGGTTCAGTTAAAGGGGGTACAGTTACACGGGGGTTTAGTTAAATTGGGTTGAGTTGCACGAGGGTTCAGTTAAATTGGTCGTTACGAGGTCGTAGCACGAGGGTTCAGTAGCACGGGGGTTCAGTTGTACAGGTTTCGGTTATAAAGGGGTTCAGTTACATGGGGGGTTCAGTTGCACGGGGGTTGAGTTAAATGGGCTTGAGTTCCACGAGAGTAGTGCTTTGTCGTGGTTTAGCTTGTCACAGTTACATTCTCTTGATCTTTAGAAGTTCACTTTGATTTTATTTCATTGATTCTTTTTGTTTGCATGTCCGGGCTGGTGTTTGCAATTCCAAGTTGGGTTTTCAGACCTACGTTTTTAGATTTTCGTGGGTGTTTGAATGTTTTGCCAAAAAAAAAACATAGTTGTACCCTCAACGCCTCGCTCTTTACGCTAAATTTTTTATTGTTTAAAAAATTAGAGTTGTGAGAAAGTCAAACTTTAACGTAAAGAGCGAGTCGTTGAGGAGGAGACAGCCCCTTTCATAAACGGAATAATTTCTATTCGTTTTAAGTTTTGACATCGTTCCTTACTTTCAGTTAAAAAAAACTTGTTTTTTACTTAGGTAATAATGGAACATTTAGTATTTTTTCTAATGTAAGTGTTTTCTTAAGAAAATGGCCCATCTGTAACAAATATAGCCTTAGCTAGTTAAAACTGAACATAAACTCTTGATTTTTTTGTCGTGTTACTTAGATAATAAAGGAACATTTGTGTGTTCTTTCCTAATTTAGTGTGTTTTCTTAAGAAAATGCCCCATCTTTAACAAATTTTGCCTTAACAAGTTAAAACTGTGCATAAATTCTTCAATTTTAGTTATGTTACTTAGCTAATAAAGGAACATTTGGTTTTTACAATTTATGCACAGTTTTAACTAGTTAAGGCAAAATTTGTTAAAGATGGGGCATTTTCTTAAGAAAACACACTAAATTAGGAAAGAAAACCAAATGTACCTTTATTATCTAAGTAACACGACAAAAAATCAAGAGTTTATGTGCAGTTTTAAGAAAATGCCCCATCTTTAACAAATTTTGCCTTAACTAGTTAAAACTGTGCATAAATTGTAAAAACCAAATGTTCCTTTATTAGCTAAGTAACATAACTAAAATTGAAGAATTTATGCACAGTTTTAACTAGTTAAGGCAAAATTTCTTAAAGATGGGGCATTTTCTTAAGAAAACACACTAAATTAGGAAAGAAAACCAAATGTTCCTTTATTATCTAAGTAACACGACAAAAAAATCAAGAGTTTATGTGCAGTTTTAACTAGCTAAGGCTATATTTGTTACAGATGGGCCATTTTCTTAAGAAAACACTTACATTAGAAAAAATACTAAATGTTCCATTATTACCTAAGTAAAAAACAAGTTTTTTTTTTAACTGAAAGTAAGGAACGATGTCAAAACTTAAAACGAATAGAAATTATTCCGTTTATGAAAGGGGCTGTCTCCTCCTCAACGACTCGCTCTTTACGTTAAAGTTTGACTTTCTCACAACTCTAATTTTTTAAACAATAAAAAATTTAGCGTAAAGAGCGAGGCGTTGAGGGTACAACTATGTTTTTTTTTTTTGGCAAAACATCCAAACACCCACGAAAATCTAAAAACGTAGGTCTGAAAACCCAACTTGGAATTGCAAACACCAGCCCGGACATGCAAACAAAAAGAATCAATGAAATAAAATCAAAGTGAACTTTGAAAGATCAAGAGAATGTAACTGTGACAAGCTAAACCACGACAAAGCACTACTCTCGTGGAACTCAAGCCCCATTTAACTCAACCCCCGTGCAACTGAACCCCCCATGTAACTGAACCCCTTTATAACCGAAACCCTGTACAACTGAACCCCCGTGCTACTGAACCCTCGTGCTACTGAACCCTCGTGCAACTCGACCCAATTTAACTGAACCCTCGTGCAACTCAACCCAATTTAACTAAACCCCGTGTAACTGTACCCCTTTAACTGAACCCTCGTGCAACTCAACCCTCCATGCAACCCATCCCCTCAAAACACTTTTCAGCCATTTCTTTTTAAATTGACAATACTTTTCAAACGTTACTTGTGTATTATACAGACCACATCGGAGAGGTAAAGCGAGGTCAAGTCACAATGTCATTCTATCGTTACTTTTCAATTAAGCTATTGAATACCTTTTACCAATGTCTCTTGTAGGCGTCAAATCTATTAAGTATCTGAGCATATTCTTTGTATTGTTGATGGAAGCATCCCATTCTTTAATTACCCGTGAGGCATTCTTTACCAACGCAATACCTTTACGCAAATACCTTTTCGCAAAAAATTCGCAAATAGAGTTATTTTTACGTCACATTATAGCTTGGCAAGTTTTTTTTAAAAACCGACCAATCAAGTTATTATATTGGACTAACCACCAAGCTTTCTCTAATCGACTGACACACAAAAAATGAATGACATAATAGAAAACCCGTCTGCCAACCCATGTAGAGTTCATTGTAATAGGCAAATGGCCCTGGTAACCCAATTACTTGAAAATATACACACATATCCATGCCTCAGGCTTGTGAAAGTGCATGTATATTTTCAATCTTATATGGCCTTACTACTACTTTCGGCCATCTCTCTTTAGTTTGTTCCTTATCGCTAATTGCAACCCCATTCCTATCTTTGACTGGGCCAAGTCCGGATTGACTACTCCCTCTCAGTTTCTTAACGTGCCATTACAATATTTCACTATTATGCCGTCTAGCTGCATCTTCCAGATCCTCGGCAATTTTATCCAAGGCACTTCACACCACCTTAGTTCATATTTTAATGCTTTCTCCACTTTCTTTACATTTCTTTTGTTTTCATACGATCTCTTTTGACTCTATAAAAGTCCACTAGAACTTTCAATTTTAAATGAAAGGAGCCATTTTCTGAAGTTTATACGAGCATCACTTCTATAAGAACCATATATGCCCCCAGGGCGTAACTGACAACGCCTGTCCCCGGCCCTGGGGGCTGTGTTCACCAAGGAATTTTAATATCTGATGTTTGAACTGTTTTTAACAAAATGGCCATCTAAAAGCACTCTCTGAAGTTTATACGAGCATCCCTTCCATAAAAACCATATTACCTCCAGGGCATAACTTACAAAGCCTGCTCCTGGACTCTAGGAGTTTGTGTCGACACCGGAACTTTTGTTATCAGATGTTTAAACTGTTTTAAAATAACATGGTTATCTAAAAAATTTTATCGGATGGGTTTTGGTAAAAGGGTGTGTGGGACGGGGGGGAAGTTGCCCTTTGATCTCTTTTGATTCTTAAAAAGTGAACTGGAACTTTGAATTCCCATTCAAATGAGCCCTCTCTAAAGTTTAGGGTATATGCCCCCAGGGCATAACTTACAAAGACTTTCCCCATTCCCTAGGGGGTTGTTTCGACACCAGAGTTTTTGTTATCTCACTTTTTAACTATTTTTAACAAAATAGGTATCTCAATTTTTTTTAATTTGAGAAAAAAGAGTGTGGGGGTGGGGGCTAGTTGCCCTCCGATCTCTTTTGACTCTTAAAAAGTGAACAAGAAGTTTCACACAAATTAGTCCTCTCTGAAGTACATACGAGCAGCCCTTTCATAAGAACCATTATTCCCCAAGGGCATTACTTACGACGCCTGTCCCCGGGCCCTGGGTTTTTTCTGACAAAAGAGTTTTTGTTATCTAACCTTTTAACTATTTTTAACAAAATGGCTATCAACAATTTTTATTTGATACATTTGGGGAAAAGGGCGTGGAGGGGGGGGGCCTAGTTACAGTCCGATTTCATTTAACTCTTAAAAAGTGAACTAGAACTGTCACATTCCATCAAATGAGCACTCTCAGAAGTATATGAACATCCCTTCCATAAGAACCATATGTACCCAAAGGGCATAACTTACAACGCCTGCCCCCGGGCTCTGGGGGGTTGCGTTGACACAGGAAATATTGTTATCTGGCCTTTGAACTATTTTTAACAAAAAGGCTATCTCCAAATTTTTATCTGATGTACTTGAGGGGGAAAAAGGTGTGTGGTGGGCTAGCTACCCTCCCATAGCTTTTGACTCTTAAGAACTGAATTACAACTTTCAATTTCCAATCAAATGAGCCCTCTATGAAGTTTAGACGAGCATCCCTTCCATAACAACCATATATGACCCTAGGCCAAAACTTACAACGCCTGCCCCCGGACCCTGGGGGACTGTGTCGACCCCGGAGTTTTTGTTATCTGAAATATGAACTATTTTTAACAAAATGTTCATCTCAAATTTTTCTTATTTGATGCATTTGGGGAAAAAGGGCGGGGGTGGGGGCTAGCTGCCCTCTGATTACCTTTCACTTATAAAAAGTGAACTAGAACTTTCAATTTCCAATCAAAAGAGCCCTTTTTGAAGTTTATACGAGCATCCCTTTCATAAGAGCCTTATATGCCCCAAAGGCATAACCTGCAACGCCTTCTCTAGGGCCCTTGGGGGGAGAGGAGGTTGTGCCGACATTAGAGTTTTGTTATATGACCTTTGAATTATTTTTAAAAAAATGGCTATCTCAAAATTTTTATCTGATGCAATTGGGGGAAAGGGCGTGAAGGAGGCGGGCTAATTGCCCTCCTATCTCTTTTGAATCTAAAAAAGTGAACTAGAACTTGTAATTTCCAACCAAATGAGCCCTCTCTGAAGTTTTTACGAGCATCCCTTCTAGAAGAACCATAGTTGCCCCAGGGTATAGCTTACAAAGCCTGCCTCCAGGCCCTGGGGGTTTGTGTCGACCCCGAAATTGTTATTACATGATCTTTGATCCATTTGTAACAAAATGGCAACCTCGAAATTTTTATCGGATGTATTTGGGAAAAAGCGGGGAGGGGGCGTGGGGGGCTATTCGCCCTCCGATGACTTTTGACTCTTAAGAAGGCAACAGAAATCTCAATTTCCAATCGAATGATTCCCTTTTGAAGTTTATACGACGACCCCTTCAATATGAAGTGCCTCTGGGAAAAAATAAATAAATAATAAATAACAAAGCATTGGAGCAATAAATAATAAAGGATTGGAGCAGTATGGCCTTTACTATTTTTATTTCTAATTCTATTTCTATTGTATTTCTATTTCAAATACTAATAATTCTATTTTATTTCTATTTTGTTTTTATCCTATTTTATTTCGAAATTTCATCAGATGTATTTGGGGGAAAAAGGGCGTGGGGGGGCTAGTTGCCCTCCGATCCCTTTTGACTCTTAAAAAGGCCACTAGAACTCTCGATTTCCAATCGAAAGAGCCCCTTTTGAATTTTATATGACGATTGCTTCCATATAGTGTGCCTCTAGGAAAAAAACAAACAAAAAAAAGCAAAAAACATTGGAGCCGTATGGCCTTTACCATAGGCAACGCTTTAGCGTTGCCTCTGATACAGATTAAATAAAAAAAAAGTTTTTTCAACTGATAGTAAGGAGCAACATTAAAACTTAAATCGAACAGAACTTATTACGTATATAAAGGGGATTCCCCCTCCTCAACACCTAGCTCTTTACGCTAAAAATGTTTAGTACTTTAAAAAAAGCGTCTTATTGTTGTAATTAAGCGGCCCTTGTGTTTCAGGAGTCATTATTAAATAATGAGACAAAATTCAAAATTTTGTGTAAAGAGCGAAGTTGTTGAGGAGGGGGCAATCCCCTTTATATACGTAATAATTTCTATTCATTTTAAGTTTTAATGTTGCTCCTTACTTTCAGTTGAAAAAACTTGTTTTTTATTTAATTTCTGATCGTTTTTTAAATAATGGCAGGAAATCTGGCCCCACCTCCATGGAGAAATCCCTCCCTACGGAAATATCCTCTAGACAATTCAATCCTAATGAAAATTTATCCCGGACAATTACTCTTAACCACTCTTCGCGTAAAGTTAGGACGGAAATGAGAAAGCAAGACATATAAAAAGAATTTAGCATAAGATTTCTGGCAAATTCTCCCAGTATATAATTTCCTTGACAAGTTCACTCCTTGGAAACTTCCCTCCCTGGGAAAAATTCTCCTGTGGAAAAACACCCAGCAGAAAATTTGTCCCCCCCCCCTACCAAAATGTATGCCTACATCCCAATAACAACTACTATGCACAAACAATGAGGAAATTTTATAGCTTAAACACCTTTCCCCAGGGACTGTGGGAGGGATCATGTTATACCCAAAGGCATAGTTATTAGGCCTTTCAACTATGATGAACCAAATGGCTGTCTCAACATTTTGATCGGAAGATTTTGGAAAAAAGTGGGCGGGGAAGGGGGTCTAGTTGCTCTCCAATTTTTTTGGTCACTTAAAAAGAGCACTAAAACTTTTAATTTCCGTTCGAATGAGCCCCTTCTTGATATTCTAGGACCACTGGGTCGATACGATCCCCCCTAGGTAAAACAAAAAAACAACAACAAATAAACAAACAAATAAACACGCATCTGTGATCTTTCTTCTGATCAAAATACAAAATTCCATAATTTTGCAGACAGGAGCTTGAAGCCTGTACAGTAAGGGTTTCTGGTAGGCTGAATCTGATGGCGTGATTTTCATTGAAATCACTTGACTTTTAGGGGTTATTTTCCCCTTTTTTGAAAATCAGGAAAATTTTCTCAGGCTCGTAACCTTTGATGGGTAAGACTAAACTTAATGAAATCTATTTATATATTTGTATTTTTTGATATATCTATTGGTATCAAAATTCCGTTTTTAGAGTTTCGGTTAATATTGAGCCGGCGCGCTCCCTACTTACAGTTTGTTACCGCAAACTGTTTGGTGAAAAACTACGGAAAAAAATAAAGAAAAATATTGCACTTACTCTGCCGCAGGCATGCACGGCCATAGGCCTTTTGACTGCACCACTGGCTCCATTCCCACTATTAACTCTCCATTTCAGAGTCCATATCATTTCGTCCATAAATCTTTACCCCCAGTGACCACAAATTGATATAGTTTAAAACCCTGGT
Organism: Artemia sinica; assembly: GCA_027921565.1. Taxonomy (NCBI): domain Eukaryota; kingdom Metazoa; phylum Arthropoda; class Branchiopoda; order Anostraca; family Artemiidae; genus Artemia; species Artemia sinica. The sequence goes on along the minus strand of CM051259.1, from coordinate 41,278,912 downwards.
CACTTCACCAAATAATATGATGGCAATAAAATCTATTCTGAGAATAACAGATAAATAATATACCTTTTCTCTAAAAACTCTTAGGTATTATTTCCGAAGAGAAATGAAGGAAGTCTATTCTAATTAAGATCCCAGTGAGGTATTATTAAGAATAAACCTTGCTTATGACAAGTTAATTGGCTTTCAGCTCTGTTTATCTAATTAATTAGCTATAACGATAATGCAGTTCTTGTGTGTGACAACGGTGTTCATTGCTGATAATACGTTTACGGATAGTCGAGGTTGGACATTTCTGAAAAAAAATATGTTATTCGTTTTTACTAGCGTTATATCATAACAGACATATATAGAGGATTTTTTTTGCGGTGGGGGGGGGGGGGGGGTAATCATAAGAAACTTCGGGGGTGGGATAATAACAAAACCAATTCTACTTTATATTTTGAATAAGAAGTGCTCAGAAATTCAAGAAAATTTAGGATTCCAGAAATGGAGTGAGATCGCCATCCTTTGCCACGTCCCATTCTCACGATTCCATATCCTGGTGATAAGTAATAGAAGACATATTTACCTGGACATAGAAACAGGTTCTGTCAAATATAATCCCATATCGTTGCTCCTGGCTGCAAAACGGCGATGATACCCTCCAGTACTAGACAGGGACCACGTTTATTCCCTAGGGGGTGTTTACATTTACATCTTTTGATTATATCTGATATGGCACTGCCTACTTTCATTGGCACTTTTTTGATTATATTTGACTTGGCACTGTCCATGGGACAGCGCTCCTTTTTACAGCTTGTCAAAGTTTGAAAAACTAAAGTAGGAAATTCGCAACATGTCTTTTGTAATTTTAAAATGTCTTATTAAAGACGATACAAAACAATTAATTTTACTTAAGATTAAATTCAGATATGTTCTTTGTTGTCCTATGTCGATCTTCCATTATGTACTTTTTGACAGTAAGTGACAGTTCACAAAATCCTGTTTTGTTATAGTTTTTATCTAAGTTAAGGAAATAGGGAAAATAAAAAAAAATCCTAAGAAAACAAAACTTGTGCCTCCTAGGAGAGGGGTAGTCGGCTTTCACAAACGTGAAGCCTACACTAGGTGCAAGCGTGGTGGATCTATAAAATGGGTGGTGAGAACTGCCCCTTGTTTTGTGCGAAAGGCGTGGCATATGGAAGTATTCTCCGTGGTGCGGAACAAATAGCACTCTTAGCTGTACACCAACTATCCGAGAGTGGGCCACTCCTTGTCCCTAGGTGTTGTAGGGTTAAAATTAGCTCTTTTTCTTTCTTTGCTTTTATTCAGTTATATATTAGCAAGAAAGATATCTCCCCTCTCATAATGCTCTAATCAACTCAAGTTATTTTTAGGTTGATTCAGTTGGATCCAGTTCTCTCCATAAGTTTGGTTATTTTCGGGTAAAGTGCAACTTTGCTTATTTTTTTTTTTCATTAGAATTGCTCAGACTTAATCGTAAATATAATTGAAGTTTAAATTAACCTGTTACAGTAAAGGATTTCCACAAAAGTTACATCAGCATCAGTAAATATACAAAATGCAAAGCTCTGTGAGCATACAGTATAGGTATCTTCAACGATACGAGCAAACTAACCCGATCCCCCTCCCCCTTTCTTTCCTTAGCACCACCAAAAATATATGAAACGATAAATATACTTTATATTTGGTAATATCGACAATTTTTGTCCAATTTTTCAATGACTTTGAAATCATAATATATTTACTACACATCACACCTCCCTTTCCCATCCACAGGTTCAGGTTGATTTATTTCCAATCACATATACATAACATACTAAATATACCAATATCTGGCTGAGAGACAAGCTCGTTTTGCACTGATAAAACAACTAAAGTAATGAATAATGAAATATATTGATGATTCATTAAAACAAAAATAAAGAAAGAAAAAAGAAAACGGAAAAAAGGAAAAAAGGAAAAAAGAAAAAAAAGGAAAAAAAGAGAAAAATACATAATATTAATTACTCACTACAAACAAACAAAAAATTCAATTTTTCACCCAGCAATGGGACAACAAGAGGAAAATGAAGACCCAAGAAAAAGAAAAAGACCAAAAAACAAAACCAAACATCAAATCAAAAATAATAATAAATATAAAAGTAGAATAACTAATAACTATCCAAAAGGAAGGACTTCAACTAGTTTTTTGAGATTCCTAACGACAAATCAAAATCAAAAGCAGGACTCATATTGGTTCAATTAAGCAACCACACTATTTCTTAGAGAAAAACGGGACCTCTCTGAAATTATCAATGGCTGACGTAGTTTGCGTGTATTGCGAGTTAGGTACAAAGATGGCACAGCAATTGGGAACAGATCAAAAGAAAATAAATAGCTAGGCGGTGTCAGGAGATTGTGCTTAACTTTGAATAATAATGAATGAAAAGTAACTGCCAGTTCATCAGGAAGCATCATAGGCAGCGCAGCAGCGCTGTCTAATTAAAGAACGATGTTGGCACAATGTATTTTTTTTTCTTTTTTTTTCTAGACCAGGGCACTTCCCATCGAAGGAGTTGTCGTAGAAAACTTTGAACAGGGCTCATTCGATTGGATATTGGAATGGCTAGTGCCCTTTTTAATAGTCGAAAGTGATTGGAAGGCAACTAACACCCCTTCCACGCCCACCATTCCCCCAAACACTTCCAATCAAAATTTTCAGATAGCTATTTTGTTCAACGTAGCTGATTTTCACATAGAAATTATGTTTTGAGGATGACACTCCCCCCACAGCCCTCAGGGCAAGAGTTGTAAGCTATGCCCCGGGGGCATATAAGGTTTTTATAGAAAGCTTTGTCGTAAAAACTCAAAAAGGGCTCATTCGATCGGAAATTCAAAAGGCCAGTGCCCTTTTTAATAGTCGAAAGTGATTGGAGGGCAACCAACCCCCCCCCCTCTAATGCCCATCTTTACTCCAAACACGTCTAATCAAAATTTGAGCTATCTATTTTGTTCAACGTAGTTCTGGAAATTAGGTCTTTGAGTATGACAACATTTCCCCACAGCCCTCAGGGCAAGGGTTGTAAGTTGTGCCCTGGGGACATATAAGGTTTTCATAGAAAACGTTGTCGTAGAAACTTCAAAAAGGGCTCATTCGATTGGAAATTGAAATGGATCGTGCCCTTTTTAATAGTCGAAAGTGATTGGGGGGCAACTAACCCCCCTCTCACGGTTATTTTGGGCATGTTTATTTTTTAATATAATTTCAATTAAACACGTTACAGTCAGCATAACTAAAATAAAACATTCCAGTGTTCGAACCTTCTAATAGTCGAAAGTGATTGGAAGGCAACTAACGCCCCTCTCATACCCACCATTTTCCCAAACACCGCCGGTTTGGACCTTAAGAGTCTAGTGCCGTCATACTTACTTACTTACTTACTTACTTTCCAAACATAATAATCATTTTTGTCGGAAATGAATTTTGCCCTTACCCCTATATACCGATTTACGGTATATATTTGCACATTAGGGGGGTTGGGGTAAAGTTTAAACTTACCTCCCATTTACATAAGAAATAAAATTTGCCCCCAACCCCCCTAGTGTGCAAATATATACCCTGAATTGGTATATAGGGATGGGGGTAAAATTCATTTCCGACAAAAATGATTATTATATTTGGGAAGAGCATAAAAAAAGGATCGAGTGGTATATTCACTTATTCGTAAGTCAATAATATGATTGGTAAAAATTTACCAAAAATTGGATATATTAAAAAGATATATAATAAATTTAAAAAAAAATGTTTTTTTTTGTACTGGACCCATCTTAGGTCTCTTAACGTCTAAAATCGGCAATTATCTAAGATTTTTGTGATGTACTTTCAAAATTTAGAAGTTCTTACATTACTGTATTTTTGTTAGTTCAACTATATTACTGCACATGGTGGTCTTTTCGTTAAAATTAGAATTACCTATTTTCCATAATTTTTCAGGTATAAATGGTTGTATGAGTTTCCACTTAACCAATCAGGTTCAATTTTCAAATTTCTTGTAGTTTGACATTGAATGTGTCGCTGCTAGATTGTCACCCAGTTAAGATTTATGCGAGTTGTTAGTAATTAAATAAAAAAAAAACAAGTTTTTTAAACTGAAAGTAAGGAGCGACATTAAAACTTAAAACGAACAGAAATTATTCCGTATATGAAGGGGGCTGTCCCCTCCTCAACGCCTCGCTCTTTACGCTAAAGTTTTTTTATTGTTTAGAAAAATAGAGTTGTGAGAAAGTCAAACTTTAGCGTAAAGAGCGAGGCGTTGAGGAGGGGACAGCCCCCTTCCATATACGGAATAATTTCTGTTCGTTTTAAGTTTTAATGTCGCTCCTTACTTTCAGTTTAAAAAACTTGTTTTTTTTATTTAATTTTTGAACGTTTTTGAATTAATGCAGGTTTTGATTTTGGCTCACCGTACATGAATAATTAAAACAAATTTTGCATATTATATTTGGTTAAATGGCTTTCTCGAAACTTGTTTAATTTTATTTACGAACGTTTTTATTAGTAATAAATATACGTAACTTAGAATTAACTTACGTAACGAACTTCTATATTCATAAAATTTTAACACGTATATTAGGGGGTTCGCCCCCTAGTCAATACCCTGCTCTTTAAACTATAGTTCGAATTTTTTTCCAGTTCTTTAAAAATGACCTCTTAATCACAATCAGTTGATCAGTTGAAAAACTTGTTTTTTTTTATTTAATTCCTGATCTTTTTCTTTAATAATGCTGGGAAATCCGGCGCCCCTTCATAGCAATGTCCCTTCCCCCATGAAAACTTCCTTCATGGAAAGATCCTTCCATATAGCCCTCGACCCTCTCCTTCCCCCACCTACCAGAAAAAATCTCCTCTGAAAAAGTCTGTATACTTCCCAATAACCAATACTATATGTTAACATTGAGTAAAGTTCATAACTTTCAGCCCTCCCCCTGGGGACTTTGGGGGATCAAGTCATTCTAAAAGACATTTTTATCATATTTTCGACCATGCTGAACAAAATGGCTATCTCAAAATTTTGATCGGGTGACTTTGGGAAAAAAATGAGCGTGGGAGGGGGCCTAGTTGCCCTCCATTTTTTTGGTCACTTAAAAAGGGCACTAGAACTTTTAATTTCCGTTCCAATGAGCCCTCCCACCATATTCTAGGACCACTGGGTCGATACGATCACCCCTGGGGAAAAAACAAAAAAAAAAAAAAAAATAAAATAAACACGCATCCGTGATCTTTCTTCTGGCAAAAAATGGAAAATTCCACATTTTTGTAGATAGGAGCTTGAAACCTCTACAGTAGGGTTCTCTGATACGCTGAATATGATGGTGTGATTTTCATTAAGGTTCTATAACTTTTAGGGGGTCTTTCCCCCTTTTTTCGAAAATCAGCCAAATTTTCTCAGGCACGTAACTTTTGATGGGTAAGCTTAAACTTAATGAAACTTATATATTTGAAATCAGAATTAAAATCTGATTCTTTTGATGTATCTATTGGTATCAAAATCCCGTTTTTTAGAGTTTCGGTTACCATTGAGCCGGGTCGCTCCTTACTTACAGTTCGTTACCACGAACTGTTTGATAACATGTTATTAGTTACTTTGCTCAAGTGTGAGTTAGCACAAGATTTGTGAGTTAGCACAAGATTGCTAGCAGCAATTGAAACGTCGCATTCAGCCATTTGTCTGTATTCAGATTCAATGATGTAATATGTAATATTACTTATGTGATATTATGTAAAATAGCATATTGTCATAGTGCTTTTTTCTTTACTTTCTTTTCATCCTATCATAGCTAAAAAATTAGTTATAATAAAGGGCCTAAAGAAACGGCATTCTTAAACATTTTTAATTTATTATCTGGCCCACTTGACCCAGTTTTTTATTATTATTTTCTTCCTATGTTTATTCATTTATTTCGGACTATCAACACAATTTTATATAATTCTTCTTTCTGTCCAGTATAAGTTGCTTTTGCGTAAGGTATTTTTGTTCTAGGATTTGTCTGAGTATCGCTGCGAATCTGGTAAAACCCCGTCGTATGTCCCTCACAAACCAATTACTGGTGTTATTGGAGCCTCATTTTCAACGGTGTCAATTATGGTTGCAAATATACTAAGGCTTTTTAAGGTATATTGTTTAGTATACAAATTTAAAAGTTTTTTTTGGAGCGGTGTTTTGATTAAAATTCTCCATTTTATCTGAAGTTATGAGATTTATCTTCCTTTGACTTGTGGGTGGGAGAATCTCCTCCAAGGAACTTCTCTCTTTTTACTTGCACTAGACCAGTCTTGGATGCTCTGTTGCCAAAGGAATTTGTAAATTCTAAAGAAATGTAATTTTTAGTTCTAGAGGTCAAGGGAGGGATGCTAAATAAATTGCACACTCTATTGCGCACTGGAGAAAAAAAAGAAGAAGATACTTCACGTTTGGGATGAAAATTATGACAGCTGATTTTTTTGCTTTCTAAAAAAGCTCTAAAAAGCTTATGCGTCCTTCTGCTTTATTGAAAAACAAACGTGTTCCAAACAACAGGATTTTATTGATAATAGCTGAAAAAAGAAGGAAAAAATGACGATTATAGGGAAGGAACAAAAATCTCCTATAAAAATTATAGGTACTTGCCAATTATTCTGAACGCACTCAAGAATCTTGATCTGTAGATCTGTAAAAACCAATTTCATACCGGTTTCATACTTGGGTGAAAGAATGCATTGGATTTATATAATTTGGGCTCTATATTTACACATTAGGCGGGGGGGGGGGGTTAAGTGTTTGGACTGCGTGAAGTTATAAAAGAATTCTTACTTCATAATATGCAGGATAATTGTAGCTAACAAGTTTTGCCTGCAGAACCGCAATATTTTATCCCCACCCCTCTAATGTGCAAATATATAGCCCAAATTATATAAGTTCAATGCATTCTGTCACCCGTCACTTGTCTTTGTGGCTATGAAAATGTTTTTTTTTCTGATTTTACAATCAGATCAAGAACTGAGTGTGTACTGAATAATTTACAAGTACCAAAGTATATTTCTGACCCTAAATTTTATTTTACTATTTTAAAAGAAAACGTTTGTCATGTCAAACCTTTTGTTTTTAATTCTATTTTATTCAAAGACACAGAAAAATAATGCCTAAATACACCTTTAAATGAGCAACTTTCAATCATAAATTTAAAAATAAATTTAGCATAAGTCTACAAATTTAATATAAAAAATTTGATCAAAAAACTTAAATTGAATGAATTTTTGTAGCCATCAAAAGAGTTTGGGTAAGTAATATTTTGGATTAACGAATCAATTAATGATTTACCAATTGACTCTGTTTGCATTTATAAATGTGCTTCAAAGAAAGAAAGTATGTATAAAAATTTACTGCATATCATACTAAAGAAATTAGATTGTTTGTTTAAAATATAATAATATTTATTCCTGGAAGTCTCAGCAATTTCCGATTTTTCAATATTATTCATTAAAAAACTTTTTCCACAAAATAAGTTTTTCAAAGAAAAGTAAAGAACTCCATTAAAAAAAAAATGAGCAAAAATAAAATCAAATAGTCTACCAAGCGTGAAATTACCAAAAATCAGCATTGATAAATAAATGAAACCCAAAACGAATAGAAATTACAATAAATAACCGAGTCAAACTCAAAACAAGCAGAAATTAACATGAGTAGGGCTCAAAACCCCTATGCCTTCCCAAGGCCAGAACATAATTTGCACTTAACTGAAAAAATATAAATGTTTTTACTTTTATAACTTTAATAAATCAAATAATATTAACATTTTGATTACTAGATATCAGTAAATGTATATTAAACTGACAATGCACATTCATTTGTACTTTTTTTTCAGTACTGTGCAAATTATATTCTGGCCTTGGGAAGGCATAGGGGTTTTGAGCCCTACTAAAATCTTCTCGTTTTTTAAGACTTTATAGTTTAGCCTGCTATTTGTGTGCTGGAAAAAAATTTTCACCAATTTTTAACAACATACACCCTTTTAAAAATTTGGACAAATAGTAGTGTTTAATTTAGTTTCATACCTCCTCTAGTTGACCTGAAATAGAAAACTTGATACCATTAGCAAAACAATCCGTTTACTTTCTTTGATTACTTGGATATACTTACGCTATTTTAATTTGGTTAAATTTTAAGAGCAGAATAAGAGCAGAAGTAGCCCCGAAAGTGTGAACATAATACCCTCAGTCATTCTTGGGATCCTGCTGAGATGCCTTATTGGGAATTAGCGTTAACACAGCGCATTTTGATTTAATCTTAAGGCAACATTTGGTTTTTAAACATAATGGGCAAATGGGAGGGTGGGGGTGGGAGAGGAAATAGTTAACCTCCAATCACTTTCGACTATTAAAAAGGGCATTAACCCTTTCTATTTTCAATCGAATAAGCCCTTGTCGAAGTTTCTACGACAACTCCTTCGATGCGAACTGCCCTGGTCTAAAGAAAAAAAAAAAATAATAATAATAATGCATTGTAACCACATCGATCTTTATTATAAAAATGTCAAGCCTACCAATCACTTTCGACTATTAAAAAAGGCACTAGCCCTTTCAATTTCCAATCGAATGAGCCTTTTTTGAGTTTCTACGACAAAGCTTTCTATAAACACCTTATATGCCCCCAGGGCATAAATTACAACCCTTGCCCTGAGGACTATGTGGGGGTTGTCATCCTCAAAGACCTAATTCCCAGAACTTTCAACTGCGTTAAACAAAATGGCTATCTCAAAAGTTTGGTTGGATGTGTTTGGGGAAATGGTGGGCGTTAGAGGGACGTTGGTTGCTCCCCAATCACTTTCAACGATTAAAAAGGCACTAGCCCTTTCAATTTACAATTGAATGAGCCTTTTTGAAATTTCTACGACAACACTTTCAATAAAAACCTTATATGCCCCAGGGCATAACTTACAACCCTTGCCCTGAGGGATGGGGGGGGGGTGTCATCCTCAAGACCTAATTTCTAGAACTTTCAACTACGTTGAAGAAAATTGCTATCTTAAAATTTTGATTGGATGCGTTTGGGGAAATGGTGGGCATGAGAGGGGGTTTAGATGCCCTCCAATCACTTCCGACTATTAAAAAGGGCACTAGCCCTTTCAATTTCCAATCGAATGAGCCCTTTTTGAAGTTTCTACGACAACGCTTTCTATAAAAACCTTATATGCCCCAGGGCATAACTTTCAACCCTCTCGCTGAGGGCCGTGAGGGGGCTGTCATCCTTAAAGACATAAGTTTTGGACCTTTCAACTACGTTGTAAAAAATGGCTATCTCAAGATTTTGATTGGATGTATTTGAGGAAATGGCGGGCGTGAGAGGGGGGGTACTTGCCCTCCAATCCCTTTCGACTATTAAAGAGGGCACTAGCCGTTTCAATTTCCAATCGAATGATTCCTTTTTGAAGTTTCTACGACAACGCTTTCTATAAAAAAAAAACAAAAAACTTATATGCCCCCAGGGCATACCTTACATCCCTTGCCCTGAGTGCTATGGGGAGAGTGTCATCCTCAAAAACATAATTCCGGACTTTTTAACTACGTCGAACAAAATGGCTATCTCAAAACAAAATGGCTGCCCTGAGTGCTATGGGGAGAGTGTCATCCTCAAAAACATAATTTCCGGACTTTTTAACTACGTCGAACAAAATGGCTATCTCAAAATTTGATTGGATGTGTTTGGGGAAATGGTGGGTGTGAGAGAGGCGTTAGTTATCCTCCAATTACTTTTAACTATTAAAAAGGGCACAAGCCTTTCTAATTTCCAGTCGAATGAGCCCTTTTTGAACTTACAACCCTTGCCCCGAGAGCTCTTAGGGGGTTACCATCCTCAAAGACCTATTTTCTAAAACTTTTAACTACGTTGATCAAAATGGCTATCTAAAAATTTTGATTGGATGTGTTTGGGGAAAACTTTAGCGTGAGAGGGGGGTTAGTTGCCCTCAAATCACTTTCGACTATTAAAAGGCCACCAGCCCTTTGAATTACCAATCGAATGAGCCCTTTTTCAAGTTTCTACGACAAAGCGTTCAATAAAAACCTTATATGCCCCCAGGGCATAACTTTTAACCCTTACCCTGAGGGATGTGGTGGGATTGTCAACCTCAAAGAGATAATTTTTGGACCTTTCAACTACTTTAAACAAAATGGCTATCAAAAAATTTTGATTGGATGTGTTTGGATAAATGGCGGGCGTGGAAGGGGTGTTAGATGCCTTCCAATCACTTTAGACTCTTAAAACGGGCACTAGCCATTTCAATTTCCAATCAAATGAGCCCTTTTTGAAGTTTCTACGACAACGCCTTCTATGAAAACCTTATATGGCCCAAGGGCATAACTTACAACCCTTGCCCTGAGGTCTGTCGGGGGTTGTCATCCTCAAAGACTTAATTTCCAGATCTTTCAACTACGTTGACTAAAATGGCTATTTCAATATTTTGATTGGATGTGTTTGGGGAAATGGTGGGCGTGGAAGGTGTGTTAGTTTGCTTCCAATCACTTTCGACTACTAAAAAGGGCACAAGCCATTCCAATTTCCAATCGAATGAACCCTTTTCGAAGTTTTTACGACACCTCCTTCGATACAGGGTGCCCTAGTCTAAAGAAAAAAATATATATAAAAAAATAATACATTGTGCCAACATCGTTCAACGAGTTGAATCAATTTTTTTTAATTGGAAGCACGGACATTGGAAGCACTGACATAGCGTCTTTTGATTTACTTTACTACTTTACCGGAATAGATTTTCGTCCCGCAGGGACTTATACTGCCTAAGCTTTTTGGCAGATTGAAGACGAAAATTCAGCAAAAACAAGTATTTTAATACATCATTTTCTTTAGGAGCCAGTAAAAGGACGAATCTGCATTGATTGTCTCTGAAGAAAATAAAGATACTTATCTTTCTGGTCCTCACAATGTTTTTAACTTCAGAAAGTGGCCTTACATTCAGTTGACCCTGTTGCACCATAGAAACAAGCTCATAAGACAATCTGCTTCACAACATAAAAAATATCATTGGCCATGCCCATATTCTCAGTAGGCTAAAGGCGATTATGTTAGAAAAAATAACCTAAAGAAGGTGGCCAAATGCAGGCTCTGTGCATTATAATATAGAACAAAGATAAATAGACAGAAGGCTGTCACAAAGTCTGTCAGAATTGGAGACAGTGGCCAGTTCTGACTGGAAGGTGAAAAGAGAGCTACAAGTCTCTTTGAGTATGATAAACTGAAATAGGTCTTAGTATGCACAAGCTTCACCTTTGGAGGCTTGTGCACACTAAGATGTCTTTCAGTTTATCATACTCAAAGAGATTAAAGCTGATACAAGTTTCTACCTGTAGCAGATTCTTAATTGAAAGTCCACTAAGCAACTCAACATTCAAAAAGCATTGTGTAACATTTTGTGGTAAACTGAGTTTTGTAAACTCAAAAAATTCAACTTTTTTTTTTAGCAAGCTCAATATTCTGCATTGACTGGTGAAAATCCTGGTTTATCTTCTGCGGTGGAATGTTTTGGAAATACGATTGGAGCCTTCGATATGAGAATAGATTTATGCCGTTACTTAAAGCTGGGAAAGTTTTTTCAGTGCAAACGCCTGTAGCTCTAGAACAATTTAAACCGTATCTTTCTATTTTCTGCTTTCCTGAGAGCTTTCATCATGTAGCATTTACAGGGAAGCATATAAGGGGAGGGGTGACTCCCCCCAAAAAAAGTTTGAAAGTGTCGGCACGCAGTGCCGACACCTTCGAACTTCGGGCGTCTTTGGCATCTAATCTAGCTCATATGTCCACATTGGTCGGAACGTTGGACCATTTTGTCGGCAAATTCTTTATCCCCCCCCAAACTGAAAACCCTAGCTTTGCCCCTGAACAGACTGCCTTTTAAATTATGGCAACCGAGGTTTAAAAAAAAACCTCATTACATTTTTTTTTTTTTTTACTTTTTCCCATTTTAAAACGTGTTAGAATAACCTTTCTGAAGGGGCTTTATGGGCACTTATTTTTCACAGCTTCTATAATTATCTATAATTCTAGCTTCTAAAATTTTATGTCTTCTATAATTCATATTTCAAGTTTTATTTTTTTTACTTATTTTTCATAGCTTCTACACATACATAGTTTAAAAGGTTGCTAAGATAAAAATACACTTTTTTGTTTGATAAATTAACTTCGTGGCAAGATTTTACGAGAGCACCGATCCAATTTTGAAAGAATAATTTCCCTTCAAAATATATGAAATTTAGAAAAAACGTCATCGCCTCCATTTCATTATACGTGGAGTTTCCTTTGTGTTTCCAATCCTCTTCTAAGAAAAATGTGAAGATCAGCGCGAAATATTAAAATCCTTTAGAACAAATGTCGGTAATAAAATTGTAAAAAAAGCAGTCAGTCGTATATAATTAAACTGTACAGATAACTTTCCATGTTGGGGGGTTTTGAACTATTTCCGAAAGTAAATAAAGAGTTGGAAAAGGTTCATTTTGTCAGACAAGCGTCGTATTTTTTGAATAATTCAAAATGCTATAATTATAAACTAACACTCCTAGCCTCCCTTCTATGCTTAGGTAGATCAGACGTTTTTTTCAAGCAAGCTCATAAGGGACCTAAATTGACATTTTTTATTCGTAATAATAGCGAGTCTTGAGTAAGGTTCTATACTTATACTCCTTGATTTTAATAATGGATTTAAAATAAGTTTTCAAAATTGGAATGACCTTTTTTAATAGGTTTTCATATTCTAGACTTTCCTTATTTAAAGTACAAGAATTATGCCTAGTTGCTCTAGCTGAGTGAATTACTTGTTTGTTTGTTTTATTATTTATTTTTTCTTTACAACTTACTGGTTTTTCAAAAGAAATTATCAGATTTGCAAAACCGGCGATAAGTTCCTCGAACTTAGGGAGCCAGCTTATTTCTAAGCTCGACTTATTCGTATTTCTTCGTCTTATTTGTATTTTTCTTCTTGTTTTACCTTCTTCTTTATATTTCTTTCAGTTTATTCCAGCTTTATTAATTTATAATACTTCTAACAGACCATTTCAAAGCATTTTGAGGACAAAAATTCCCTAGAACACGATTTATTAAAAAAAACTCACAGTGCTTTTGATAAATTTAACCCTTATGCAAACTAGGGATTACTGGGGTTTAATTGATGATTCAATATAAAAGTATTGAACTTTGTTTTTTTTTGCCAGTTTGGAAAAATCTCGGAAGTCTAGCACGTTCAGTGTCGTCAAAGTCCCCCGACCTTGACAGCTGGGACGATTTTCTTAGCGTTTCAGACTGAAAAATTTCTCCCTAACTCATCTCCCTCCCTTGACCAAAATATTATCAGTCCTGGTCCTTTTTTTCATAGGTTAATCCTGCATGTTCGCATTCATCCAAATCTGTTCCAAGAATTTCAAATTTAGGTTTTATACATTTGTTTACGTGCAATACTTGGCCCTGAATCAATATCCTTTAGATTAGCCTATTATTTCGAAGCTAGCAAACGGCTCAAACCAAAGTTATATGTTTATTTATGTAGTATTCTTGCCAAAGTAAGAGAAAAAAAACCCGCACCATGAAAAAGAAAAGGCATTCAATCACAACAGATAAACAAATTTACAATGCATTAAAACGAATTTTTAATAAATTTAACAAAATTATAATTAACAAAGAAAACTAACTATTAAGTTTGCTTGTTAGACATACCGTAATTGTCATTATAGCGAAATTGTTAGTATAATATTTTTTTTGCTTCAACTCCAGCTAGCTAAGTTTTGAACTTACTTGAACTTATGCCGCATACTTCATTCAGCTAATATTTATTGAAATTAAAATGCAGTAAGAATAAGTTGTCATGAGATTTTCTACAAAACTATGTTACCAGCTAGTGTTGCAATTCTAGTTCGTTTTTAATCGTTTAATTTGCTCTAGTTATTTTTAGTTAATTAACGGATTATTTGTTTTAATTTACAGTACAAAAATATCCCAACGCAGAGGAAGCTATTTACTTACACCGGCGTAACAGATTTTTCAAATTTCACATCATTAAATTTAAATGAATAAATTTAAATTTAACTTTACTTAAAGACGATTAAATTTAGTATTGAGTCGTCTGTGGTAATTCACATCCTTTTCTATTCGTCTTTTGTAGGTTATGTTTTATTGCACATGCTATCATCCAGTGGTGCCAATTCACAAAACTTCTGGAGGGAGATTAAGGATTTTATTATTTCCAAAAACGAAGATACAAAAAAGAGACTTTTTTTTAAATCTAGGGAGAAGGAGCAACTGCTCCTCAAGGGACCAGTCCCCATTTAATTGCTACGGGGATTGTAAATAGTTGTTGTGATGGTCTAGGTTTAGTGTATGCAGCATTTCTTTACTTTCTGCCATTTTTCTAACATTTCCCCATTTGTCATCAAGCTTTTCCTTTTGGTCTCTCTCCCTCTCACCCCCTCCTTCTCTCTATTTTCTCTCTCTTTTGGCACACAAAATGTGTGCAAACATTTACAGTAGGCTTTACTACTACTACTACTACTACTACTACTACTGCTAACAACTCATTGCAGCACCAAGCCGACAGAGGCCGGCACAGCCAAGCACGCTCCTCCTCCATCCCAATCTACTCAAAGCCTCCCTTTTTATACCCTCCCACGAAGTTCCCATTTCCTTTAAATCTTTCTTTATGGCGTCCTCCCACCCCAGACGAGGACGACCTGCTTTCTGTTTAGCCCTAGACGGTTGGAAGAAAAGAACAATCTTCGGCAATCTGTCATCCTTCGTCTGCACAACATGCTCTAGCCACCTCAACCTTCCTTTCATTATAGCTCTAGAGAGCGGTATTGACCCAGATTTTTCGTATAGCCCATTGTTTGAAATACGGTCAGTCAGCCGGGTAGCCAGAGCAATCCTTAAGCAATTTCTCTGGAAAACATCTAGCAAATCTTCATCCACTTTTTGGAGCGTCCATGCTTCAGAGCCATATTTGACCAATGTCATCACCGTAGCTTATAATATTCTAATCTTGGTTTGCAGACTTATCTTCCTATTCTTCCAAACTTTTGTAACTGTGAAAAAACACCCTGAGCCTTTGCTATTCTGCTTTTGACATCTTCACTGCTCCCACCATCTTTACTAACAATACTACCAAGGTAAGTGAAGCTGCCCATTTGATCAATGTTTTTATTACCCAACGTCACATTTTCATCTTCACTTATTCCTAGCCTTAGTGACTTACTCTTCTTAACATTAATTTTCAAACATATTCTAGCACCCTAAACTCGCGAAACCTCTAAAAGTTCATTTATTTTGCTCATACTTTCATCTAGCTTAAATCGTCAGCACAATCTAAGTCCAGGAGACTTTTTCTTCTCCAGTTGATTCTGCGGTCTCCCATTGCCTTTCCTGTGCTCCTTAAGACAAAGTATATCAAAATAATCCATTTAAAGGGGGATAGAACACAACCCTGCTTAACTCCTGATTTAATGCAAAACCAGCTGCTAACCTCATTTCCTACCTTAATCGTAGCAGTGTTATTCTCGTACATAGGTCTAGTCACTTTAATGCATTTGTCTGGTATACCATGCAAGTATAAAACCTTTACTAAAGCTCTTCTATCAACAGAATCGAACGCTTGCTCATAATCTATAAAACTGAGGACCAAAGGTGTTTGACAACTCAGGCACTTCTCAAATATTAACCTAAGAGTGAAAATTTGGTCGACTCATCCTCTACCTTATCTAAAACCGCACTGTTCTTCTCTTAAAACTTTGTATACGGCATCTTTCAGTCTAAAAAATATCATATTACTTAGTTTATTACTACCTATTGAGACCAGACTAATGCCTCGATAATTACCACACTCACTTTTATCACCTTTCTTATAAAGTGGCTTAATTAAAGTTTTTCTAAAATCTTAAGGTACTTCCCCCTTTTCAAAAATTATATTCATTATCTTCAGTAACTTATTTCTAAGCTCAGAGCCACCATATTTAAGAAACTCATTTACCACACTATCAGCACCTGGAGCCTTATTATTTTTTAATCCTTTTAGTGCTGTCTCTAATTCTTCCTCACAAAACAAATCTTCCTTCACACCATGGTATCACCAACTTTTTCATTTTCCTCTATACCTTTTCCTGAAATTTTTTTTCGGTTTAGTAAATTCTCAATATGTTCTGCCCATCTCTCTTTACTTCTTTCCTTATCGCTAATTATGGCTCCATTCCTATCTTTGACTGGGCCGTGTCCGGATTGACTACTCCCTCTCAATTTATTAGCATGCTAGTACAATATTTTACTATATGCCGTCTAGCTGCATCTTCCAGATCCTCGGCAATTTTATCCATGGCCTCCACTTCACACCTCCATGAGTAAGTTTCTATCTAATGTTTCAACCAATTGGGCTAACTCTTATAATATCCATAGAAAATAGCCCATCCTGACAGCACTACTACCATAACGATTCACTTACCCGCTATTTACCTACCCATTAAATGGAATGGCAATTGCTCTAATCTTCCATGTTCTCAATTCCCTAATCTGAGAGTAAGTTTCTTAGCTCAACCAAACATGTAATATTAAATTTATGGAAATTCTTCTTACAGGTTATTCAGATAACTTATGCTTCTATAAGCACTGAACTGCCAGATAAATCATTATTAGAATACTTTAATCGCATGGTTCCCCCAGACAACTTTCAAGCACAAAGCAATAACCTAACTGTATAGAGGCTTCATAGGCATAATCTTAGTATAAAGATGGACATATTACAAATTGTTGAAACCCGAACTAAACAAGGACTTTTGCTTTATATAATTGAGGGATGAAAGTAAAGTAGTCACACTAATCCCTGGGAGATTAAGCAAAAAACGGTTTTTTCAACTGAAAGTAGAGAGCAACATTTAAACTTAAAAAGAACAGAAATTATTACGTATATGAATGGGGTTGCCCCTTCCTCATTACTTCACTCTTTACCGTCAAGTTTTGTTTTTTTTTTAAAAAGTTTCTGGTTATTCTAAACAAACGATCATTGTTTTCAGGAGTCGTTCTTAAAGAATTGGGACGAAGTTCAAACTTCAACGAAAAGAGCGAGGTGTTGAGGAGAGAGCAACCTTCTTCATATACATAATAATTTCTATTAGTTTTAGGTTTTAATGTTGCTCCTTACTTTCAGTTGAAAAAACTTGTTTTTCATTTAATTTCTGGTCCTTTTTTAAATAATGCTGGAAAATCTGGCCTAACTTGCACAGAGAAATCCCCACATAAATATCCTCTAGACAATTCCATCTCGGTGAAAATTTGCCAAACAATTGCCCTTAACAATCCCACGGGTAAAATTGAGACTGAAAAGAGAAAGCAAAACATGAAAATAATTTTGTATTTTAATTCTGGCAAATTCCCCCAGTGTAGAATTTTCCTGACAATGTCACCCCCTTGAAACGTTCCTTCCCATGGAAAATTTCCCTGTGAAAAAAAACATCAGAAAATTCGTCCCCCCCCCCCTCCGTACGAAAATGTATGCATACTTCCCAATAACAAGCACTGTGCATAGGCTAAACAATGAGCACATTTTATAACGTAAGGCTTTTCCCCTGGGGCTTTGGGGGAGCATGTTATATTGAAAGACATAGTTATTGGGCCTTTTAACTATGATGAGCAAAATGGCTATCTCAAAATTTTGATCAGCTGGCCCAGAAATTATCGAAAATCTTTTTGTACTTCATAAGTTTAAAATTTACAGCCGTCGGTCCTTGGATCAAATGGAACCTAATGCACAAGAAAATTTATTTTGGGGGCATAAGACCCTCTAAATGGGGCTGAAAAAAAATTTCTGATTGGGTTAAAACTTGTATCCTTAAGTTCCTGAGCTATGGGAACCCCATTATACAGGATAAAATTGAAAAGAAAATTGGTTCCCTGGAAAAAACGGGCCCAAAAAAAAGACAAAAAGTGTTTTTTAGATTGGGTCAAAACTTGTATCCGTAAGTCCTTTGGCCAGGGGAGCCCCATTTTACAGGAACAAATTGAAAAGAAAATTGGTTACCTGGAAAAACGGGCCCAAAAAAAGACGAAAAGTGTTTTTAGTGACCGCACAGGCTCATCGGATTTTGGGGGACCGGAAATGATCCACTTTTATTCGATTTGTATGGAACTTTCGAGAGCCGTTGCCTGAGCCAAGGATAGCTAAATATTTCGTTGGGGGAAAGGGAGCTGGGGGCCCGCAACTAGTCCAAAACATTTGTTGTCCCTATCAGTTTGAAACTTACAGCCGTAAGTCGCTTAGCCCAAGGGTACCTTATGTAAGAAAAAAAATTCGGATTTGGTCCGCCTGAATAGGGGGCGCAAAAAAGGCCAGGATTTGTTCATGATCGAGTTAAGATTATATTCTTAAGTTCTAGGGTGATTAGGATCCCAACACACAAGAAAAAAGAGGAAAAAAGTAAAAGAGGCCCAGAAACATTTCTCAACGAGCGGTTTTAGACTTATGCCCATAAGTTCCTGAGACAAGAGAGCCCTCATGCATAAAGCAAACCCAGGTTAGGCTGTCCCCTTAAACTAGGAACAGGATTATTTCAAATGACTTGATCCTTAGATCTTAAATTCCTTGGGCGAAAGGGAACACAATTCACAAAAAAAGAAATATTTATTGGTTCGTTTAAAAATCAGTTCCTAAAAAGAGTAAACTTTTGTTTTCTGAAGGACTTAAACTTAAAACGGTAAGTCCCTGGTCAAGGGCATAATAATTTAGATACAAAACTTAAGCTAAGGGGGCCCCGCATATTTCTTTGGGAGGAGGATGCCAGGAGGCCTGACTGTGGGCCGACAAAATTACTATCTTTGATTAGTTTAAAACTTACAGCGGTAGTTCTCCTAGTCAAAATGAGCCTGACATAAAAAGAAAAACTTGTTTGGGGGCACGGTCCTGAAAAACTTAGCCCAAAAAGAACCAAAAACTATTTCTTGATTAGGTCAAAGCTTATAGGCTATCTTTAAGCCCTTGAGTTAATAGAACGCCAATTTAGAAGAAAATAGAAAAGTATGTTTTCTCCCCCCGGTAAAGGCACAGAAAAAGGCCTAATTTTTTCCCTAAACGGCTGGAAACGCATGCGGGTAAGTTTATGTTATGCGGAGACCCTAGCACACCAAAAAAGGCTAAAGGAGATGTTTTTGATTTGGTTTGAAAGTTATACCTGTCATTTCTTGGACCAAAGGAACCCCGATTCACAAAAAAAAAAGAATATGGATTCGCCTGATGATTGGCTAAAAAAGAAGAAGAACCAACAAGCTCGTGTCCCTGAACAGGTTGAAATTTGAAATGCTAAGTCCATGGGTCAGGTAGAATTTAATGTTCAAAAACATTGCAGGGCAAGGCTTCCCTCAAAAAATGGGATTCAGAAAAGGGGCAAAATACCTTTCTTCACGACTAGCTTAAACATTTAAGGACCGTCACCTGGCTAAGGGACAATACATGTTGATATTAGGAGATTGTGAGGGATGAGGATGCTGATGCACTAGTGAATCTCTGAAGTTCTTGGTAGCCACGATGTGCACCGTGAATTTGATTGGTTCGTCCACAAATATATTTTGTGTTCGGCATATAAGAGGGGGGTCAACCCTTCGGTGAAAGGAGCGTATCGAGATTTATATGATAATTTCGTGGTCCGTATTTATATTCTTGGTATGAGTGATATTTATGTTGTCTTACCGGTTTATAAGGGAGTGAGACAGGGATCTATTTTTCGCCTGATTTTTCAATAACGCAATAATAGAGCAAAAATCGCAAATTGAATGTTCATGAACAGTTCGTGGTTTGAATGTAAGTCTAGTTTGTTATGCTGACGACGTGTTTATGCCTTGTCGGACCATTGCGCCCCTCGAGGAGAATTTTAAAATGTTAAACAATGAATATCGGAAAATTGTCTTAATTTTAATGCAGCTGAGTCTGAGATTGTTCTTTTTAATTGAAAAGATTGACTTGGTGATATTACCGGTAAGCCAGTGTCTTCGTTAACTTATTTGGGCCTTCCTATCGGGACTTCCGTGCGAGCTACCCGCTCGCTCTCATAGTTAGCCACCTGCAAAAGCGTATTTCGGCGTCATATGGCAACATTGGGGCAAACAAACTCCGTTTTAGTCACATGATTTTAGCTAGGCTGTATAACGCAACTGCGCTGCCACATATTCTGTACATTGCGCCTTTCTGGAGAACGCTTCAGAAATCCGACATTAAACAGATTCGGTCCTAATACTTTCGTTATGTAAAGTATTTGTTGAGACTACCTTTGTGGACGCGTAATTTATATATTAGCCTTCATTATAAAGTTACAGAAACATGTCAGGCCGTTATAAAACCGATTGACAATTTTAATGCAAGGCTGTTGCGCGAGTGGTCGTCCCTCCTGTGGCAGTAGTGTCGATGTAGTGTTTTAAGAATTTGTTCTTTATTGATTTTGTTTTGTTGTTGTTTTTTTTGTGTATTATGTTGTACTTCGTCTGCTTGCTTTTTTTGTAGTGATGGGTTAGAAAATAAATAGATTATTAGAAAGGGTAGAAATAAACCTAACACCTTGTCGTCCTTAAACATATGACAAAAAATAATAATATAATTAAATAACCGAGAAACCGAGGGTAATATCAGCTGGCAGATAGAAAAGAAGCGAAAAGGATAACAGCAGATATTTAAGCGAGGACCTTCACCAAACCGTCTTCAATCCTGAAAAAAACAAACAAAAAAAACTCATATTTTGAAGTAAACTCAAACAGTGCGATGATGTCAGATGATCAAATAGTTCGTGGTAACGAACTGTAAGTAAAAAGCGACCCGGCTCAATGGTAACCGAAACTCTAAAAAAACGGAATTTTGATGCGAATAGATACCGCAAAAGAATCAGATTTTAATTTTGATTTCAAATATATAAGTTTGATCAAGTTTAGTAGTACCCATCAAAAGTTACGCGCCTGGGAAAATTTGGCTGATTTTAGAAAAAAGGAGGAAAGACCCCCTACAAGTTATAGAACCTCAATGGAAATCACACCATCATATTCAACGTATCAGAGAACCCTACTGTAGAGGTTTCAAGGACCTATCTACAAAACTGTGGAACTTAGCATTTTTTGCCAGAAGAAAGATCACGGATGCGTGTTTATTTGTTTTTTTTTTCTCCAGGGGTGATCGCATCGACCCAGTGGTCCTAGAATATCGTGGGAGGGCTCATTGGAACGGAAATTAAAAGTTCTAGTGCCCTTTTCAAGTGATCAAAAAAAATAGAGGGCAACTAGACCCCCTCCCATGCTCATTTTTCCCCCAAAGTCACCTGATCAAAATTTTGAGATAGCCATTTTGTTCAGCATGGTCCAAAATATGTTAACTGTGTCTTTTAGGATGACTTAATCCCCCGAAGTCCCCGGAAGGAGGGCTGAAAGTTATGAACTTCACCCAATGTTAACATATAGTATTGGTTATTGGGAAATATACAGACATTTTCAACGGGAGATTTTTTCTGGTACGTGGGGGGGGGGTGGGTTGGGGGTTATATGGGATGATCTTTCCATGATGGAAGTTTTCATGGGGGAAGGGACATTGCTATGAAGGGGGCGCCGGATTTCCCAGCATTATTTAAAAAAACCAATCAGAAATTAAATAAATAAAAACAAGTTTTTCCACTGAAAGTAAGGAGTAACTTCAAAACTTAAAACGAACAGAAAATATTACCTATATGATTGGGTTCACCCCCTAGTCAATACCTCGCTCTTTAAGCCAAAGATTTTTTAGTACTTTCATAAGAGCTATTTATTCTAATAAACGGCCTTTGTGATTAAGGGGTCATTTTTAAAGATTTGGAACAAAATTCGAACTTTAGCTGAAAGAGCAAGGTATTAACTAGGGGGCGAACCCCCTAATATACGTATTAAAAATCAATGATTATAGAAGTTCGTTACGTAAGTTAATTCGAAAGTTATGTCATTTAACCAAAAAAAAAAATAAAATTAATATGTAAATTTTGTTTTAATTATTCATGTACGGTGAGCCAAAATCAAAACCTGCATTAATTTAAAAACGTTCAAAAATTAAATTAAAAAAAGAAGCTTTTTTAACTGAAAGTAAGGAACGACGTTAAAACTTAAAACGAATATAAATTATTCTGTATATGAAAGGGGCTGTGCCCTCCTCAACACCTCGCTCTTTACGCTAAAGTTTGACTTTCTCACAACTCTATTTTTTTAAACAATAAAAAACTTTAGCGTAAAGAGTGAGGTGTTGACGAGGGCACACCCCCTTTCATATACGGAATAATGGCTGTTCGTTTTAAGTTTTAACGTCGTTCCTTACTTTCAGTTAAAAAAAACTTTTTTTATTTATTTAATATTAATTTAAACTGAGGAAAAATGTTATATAAATGTTTTAATATTAAGTTAATGTAAATTGAGTTTATAGGAATATCTTTAGCGTCTCATATTCATAGCAAGGTCTCTATTTATATATATATATATATATATATTATATATATATATATATATATAATATATATATATATATATATATAATATATATATTATATATATATATATATATATATATATATATATATATATATATATATATTTTTAATTTCAATTGCTTCCCTAAAAGATTGTGGTAATCTATTTCCTGTGGATATTGAAGTTACCCTGTCAAACAGAACTAAATGATCTGGAGTTTCGGAAATGTGGAGGGCCAAGGAAGAATCAGAATCATCGTTTTATTTTCACGTCTCACCGATTTATCTATTGAATCTTGTTTTCATACAGTCGTTCTCTCAGCTGTTGACGGATCATCCCCATGTAAAACAATGCTGCTTTAGATTTTTTTTTTCAAAATAATTAAAAAACGTGCAAATCTTATTTGTCAGTCAAATTTTCCAAAAGATTAAAAAAAGGAATCAAATTCTTCCTCCTTCTTTGCGTTTCAATCTACACTTAGGCACACAATCTGAAGCTCCAGGCAAGGCCGTATCCAAGGGGAGGTTACGGGGTTCGACCCCCTCCCCAAATGTTTGTCCGACTCGTATAAAACGTACAAAAATGAACATAAAAAATTTTTGATGTGTTTTTTAAAGTTTTTGTTTACCTCCCCCCCTAAGAAAATTATTTTGTAACCCCCCCCCCCCCCAGACAAAAAAATAAAGATTTGGCCCTGGGTCCAGGCAATTGGCTTAAAAACTTTGGCACAGATCGTAAATAAGATCATCTAACAGCAATTTTAATAAAAATCAGGTCAGTAGGCAAGCTAAGTCAATTGCTAGCCAGAGAATTCTTACATAATATAATTGGTGAATTGTCTTCCATTTATTCTGGCTTGGTTTTAGTCTGTTTGATTTAGTGCTTCTTCTGCTCTCTGTGAGTTTTTCTTCTATTTTTTGAGCACTGAAGAAGGCTTGGCGGAGGTCCACTGGCTGATATTACCCTCATTTTCTCGGTTATTTAATTATATTATTATTTTTTTTTTGTTTCTCATAAGTCATGTAAAGCCAATGAGGTCTAAGAATGTATTTATGTCCTTGAATAGTTTGAAACTTATAACCCTAAGCGCGTGGGCCAAGATAGATTGGTGTAAAAAAAAAGTCGCTTGGATAAGTGGGGCTAGAAAAGGGGAAAAAAACAACTATTTTTCAGACGCAGAACTGGAAAAGCGTTCGTAGGTTTGTCCCGATTGGCTTTAAAGCGACATGTCGACATGACCAAGAAAACCTTGATGAAGACGGAAAATTTTGAAAAAAAATTATACCGTCGATTTGTGACGGCAGAAAATAGGCCAGATATTTTGTGTCTCTTTTATAGTCTACCACTCAACACAATGTATTGTGTGCATGGTCAAATGTCATGTATTCTTTAAGTATGATCTAGAATAGATTTGCTTATATGAAAACTATCAATATTCCAATTAGTGCAAAAATAAGGTTGAAGTTATGCTAATTTGAACTCACTGACCATGGCAAACTGAACTTCTTCCTGGTGGTCAGTCCTAAAGCTAAACTATTCGAAAACAAATAAATAGAGAAAGTAGTTAAGGCAGATCTTTACACGAAACACAATAAATAAAAGCAAAAATTTTGGAACAAATTTTTGTCTTAGCGGTGACACCTAAAAATGGGCCTCAAGGTTTTTTTGTCTTTTACAGGCTTGAAACTCACAGGGTGTGCAGAAAGGACTAAAGAGACTTCAATGGAGACAAAATATTTTGTTGTTTAGTTGTGGTGTTACTAATAAATAAAACCGGGCCAAAAAAATTTATTTTTCATAATTGACTTTAACATACTGGGAACCCAATGAGTACAAAAACTAAAAGAATCAAAATTAAATATAAGATAGATTTTAAAATCTAAACTTAAGTTTAAAACTTAAATTTATTATTTATAATTTTAACTATAAACTAAATAAATTAAATTAGATTAGATAAAGTAAATTAAACAAATAAATAAAATTCAAAATTCAAGTTAGAAATTTAGGTTTAAACAATAGAATTTAAACATTTTAATTTAAATTTTCAATTCAAATATAAAAATTAAATATACAGGAATGTAATAAAAATACAAGAATCTAAAAAGAAAACGAACACGAAAACTAAAATTCAAAAGAATTTGAATTTTAGAATTTGAAGTTGGGACGCCCAAAAAAGGTGCAAAATAATTTAGTCTCCTATCGGACAACTTGCTGGGTAGATACACTAAGTATGTTTGGTTGTACTGATTCCTGACACCCAAAACTGGCTAAATAACCCTTTTCCCAAATCACCATAAAACTTCTGAAGCATGTAGACTGGACCACGAGGAACTTAATGAGAACATTAATTTGTCGAAGAAAACAGTTACATCGATTCTTGGTGCGAAATATTCGAATTTTTTTCCGCTGATTTTTACACTAACTTTGTTGCATAACAACAAAATGTATAACTAATAACTTTTTTTTTGTAATGCAAAAACATAAATTTTGCTTTTGATCTGCTTAGAAATTTTTGGGCTTGTAGACAGAGCCAAAGAAGCCTCTATTAAAGCAAAATCTAAGGAAACAAATTTAGTTGTATTGGTTTGCGACGTTCAATATTTATTTTCTTTTAATGCATCTGAAAAGAATTCTTTTTGATGAATCTTGGCATCTATTTATCTAAGCAAACCAACAGTTACAACAGAAAAGCACATGACCAGATTCTCTTAATAAATAGTAGATTAAGATACGTGCATTTCATAGGCAGTACAATAGTGCTACCTAAGTTAAGAGTAATGTGGGCACAATGTATCATTTATTTATTTATTCCTTTTTTTTCTAAGGCACTTCGTATAGAAGGAGTCGTCGTAAATTGGAAAGGAGCTCATTTGATTGAAAATAGTAAGTTCTAGTGCCCTTTTTAAGAGATAAAAATGATCGGAGGGCAACCAGCCCCCCTTCACGCCCATCTTTTCTTCAAAGACAGTAGTAATGATATAATGATAGAGAGCGGACAGTCCCCCCATATATTTATAATGATAAGTAGCGGACAGTGCTCCCGCCAATACAAGCAGACAGTGTAATGACCGGAATTCAACCACCGTTAAAATTCGTGTTGATCTGTGTTCAAAGTGCGTGGTGATTCCTTTGTTTGAAATTGTGAAATTCTTTTTGTAATTTAATTTGTTAGGCATGGTTGACTTATGTTTAACCTTGAACTACTTTACATAAATTAATTTATTATTAATTAATTTACATAATTACATTAATTTCCATAATTACATTAATTATTTTTTTTTTAATTTATAGTTTTTTTTTGATTGATGTCATTTTATTGTACTCTAATGATGATATTTTTCTTTTCCAATGATATGATTTTTTACATTCTAAGTATCTTCCCATTGATTTTTATGAAATTTGTGTTTGATGTATGAATCGAACGTGAGACTCGTGATTTCCGAAGGTAAAAGAACGACACGTTAATCGACTGAACCAACAAGCCTTTGAACATATTATGATTTTAGAAATACATCCATTGTATTGTTTCTGGGACATTGCCCAACTGATGTTAAGCCTCACAATATCGTAACAGGTTCATTCCATTGAACTGGAACAAGTTCAAGCACATTCGATTTATCAATTGGATTTTTTATAGGTGTTAAAAGTGACATGTTTCGGGGCATTTTTATGGCATCATCATGAGAATATGCATACCACTATGATTTGAGATGCATACTAGACAAACAATTTCTTCTGATACTTGGGCCCCAAGTCCTACCCCTATCCCTCATCCATATCCCTCCACCATCCGTCCAACCCCTATCCCTCCAACCTCCCTCCAACCCCCCCCCCCCCCCCCCAACATTTTTTTTTTTAACTTTTTTTTTATTTTTCAAAGTTCATTTTGGATTTTTACATTCTCTTGATTTTTCAAAGTTCATTTTGAATTTCTTTAATTGAAATGCATGAGTTGGATTATTTCAGTAGTGTTTTGTCATGGTTTACCTTGTCCCAGTTACATTCTATGGATTTTTCAAAGTTCATTTTGAATTTCCTTCGTTGAAATGCAAGAGTTGGAATATTTCAGTAGCGTTTTGTTGTGCTTTACCTTGTCAAAGTTACATTCTCTTGATTTTTCAAAGTTCATTTTGAATTTCTTTCGTGAAATGCAAGAGTTGGAATATTTCAGTAGTGTTTTGTCGTGGTTTACCATGTCACAGTTACATTCTCTTGATTTTTCAAAGTTCATTTTCAATTTCTTTCATGAAATACAAGAGTTGGAATATTTCAGTAGTGTTTTGTCGTGGTTTACCTTGTCACAGTTACATTCTCTTGATTTTTCAAAGTTCATTGTGGGTTTCTTTCCTTGACATGCAAGAGTTGGAATATTTCAGTAGTGTTTTGTCGTGGTTTACCTTGTCACAGTTACATTCTCTTGATTTTTCAAAGTTCATTTTTGGATTTCTTTCATTGAAATGCAAGAGTTGGAATATTTCAGTAGTGTTTTGTCGTGGTTTACCATGTCACAGTTACATTCTCTTAATTTTTCAAAGTTCATTTTGAATTTCTTTCTTTGAAATGCAAGAGTTGGAATATTTTAGTAGTGTTTTGTTGTGCTTTACCTTGTCACAGTTACATTCTCTTGATTTTTCAAAGTTCATTTTGAATTTCTTTCATTGAAATGCAAGAGTTGGAATATTTCAGTAGTGTTTTGTTATGCTCTACCTTCTCACAGTTACATTCTCTTGATTTTTCAAAGTTCATTTTGGATTTCTTTCCTTCAAATGCAAGAGTTGGAATATTTCAGTAGTGTTTTGTCGTGGTTTACCTTGTCACAGTAACATTCTCTTGATTGTTCAAAGTTCATTTTGGATTTTTACATTCTCTTGATTTTTCAAAGTTCATTTTGAATTTCTTTCATGAAATGCAAGAGTTGGAATATTTCAGTAGTGTCTTGTTGTGCTTTACCTTGTCACTGTTACATTCTCTTGATTTTTCAAAGTTCATTTTGGATTTTTTTCGTTGAAATGCAAGAGTTGGAATATTTCAGTAGTGTTTTGTTCTGCTTTACCTTGTCACAGTTACATATTCTTGATTTTTAAAAGTTCATTTTTGGATTTCTATCGTTGAAATGCAAGAGTTGGAATGTTTCAGTAGTGTTTTCTTATGGTTTACCTTGCCACAGTTACATTCTCTTGATTTTTCAAAGTTCATTTTGAATTTCTTTCATTGAAATGCAAGAGTTGGAATATTTCAGTAGTGTTTTGTCGTGGTTTACCATCTCACAGTTACATTCTCTTATTTTTCAAAGTTCATTTTGGATTTCTTTCGTTGAAATGCAAGAGTTGGAATATTTCAGTAGTGTTTTGTCGTGGTTTACCATCTCACAGTTACATTCTCTTTATTTTTCAAAGTTCATTTTGGATTTCTTTCGTTGAAATGCAAGAGTTGGAATATTTCAGTAGTGTTTAGTCATGGTTTACCATGTCCACAGTTACATTTTTTTGATTTTTTCAAAGTTCATTTTGAATTTCTTTCATTGAAATGCAAGAGTTGGATTATTTCAGTAGTGTTTTGTCGTGGTTTACCTTGTCACAGTTACATTCTCTTAATTTTTCAAAGTTCATTTTGAATTTCTTTCGTTGAAATTCAAGAGTTGGAATATTTCAGTAGTGTTTTGTCGTGGTTTACCCTGGCACAGTTACATTCTCATGATTTTTTCAAAGTTCATTTTGAATTTCTTTCATTGAAATGCAAGAGTTGGATTATTTCAGTAGTGTTTTGTTATGGTTTACCTTGTCAAACTTAAATTCTCTTGATTTTTCAAAGTTCATTTTGTATTTCTTTCGTTGAAATGCAAGAGTTGGAATATTTCAGTAGTGTTTTGTTGTGCTTTACCTTGTCACAGTTACATTCTCTTGATCTTTCAAAGTTCATTTTGAATTTCTTTCGTGAAATGCAAGAGTTGGAATATTTCAGTAGTGTTTTGTTATGGTTTACCTTGTCACAGTTACATTCTCATGATTTTTTCAAGTTTTCAAAGTTCATTTTGAATTTCTTTCGTTGAAATGCAAGAGTTGGAATATTTCAGTAGTGTTTTGTTATGGTTTACCATTGTCACAGTTACATTCTCTTGATTTTTTCAAAGTTCATTTTGAATTTCTTTCGTGAAATGCAAGACTTGGAATATTTCAGTAGTGTTTTGTCATGGTTTACCATGTCACAGTTACATTCTCATGATTTTTTCAAAGTTCATTTTGAATTTCTTTCATTGAAATGCAAGAGTTGGATATTTCAGTAGTGTTTTGTCGTGGTTTACCTTGTCACAGTTACATTCTCTTGATTTTTCAAAGTTCATTTTGAATTTCTTTCGTTGAAATGCAAGAGTTGGAATATTTCAGTAGTGTTTTGTCATGGTTTACCCTGTCACAGTTACATTCTCTTGATTTTTCAAAGTTCATTTTGAATTTCTTTCGTGAAATGCAAGAGTTGGATATTTCAGTAGTGTTTTGTCTGTGTTTACCTTGTCACAGTTACATTCTCTTGATTTTTCAAAGTTCATTTTGAATTTCTTTCATTGAAATGCATGAGTTGGATATTTCAGTAGTGTTTTGTCATGGTTTACCTTGCATAGTTTACCTTTGTCCTGGTTTACCATGTCACAGTTACGTTCTCATGATATTTCAAAGTTCATTTTGAATTTCTTTCATTGAAATGGCAAAGATTGGAATATTTCAGTAGTGTTTTGTCGTTGTTTACCTTCTCACAATTACATTCTCTTGATTTATCAAAATTCATTTTGGATTTCTTTCTTGAAATGCAAGAGTTGGAATATTTCAGTAGTGTTTTGTCGTGGTTTACCTGTCACAGTTACATTCTCATGATTTTTCAAGTTCAATTCCACATTATTGCACAGAATATCAAATCATAGGTTAGGTTAGGTCTAGCCTACGTACGCGCCGTCTGACAAGGTAAATCACAAACAAGACACTACTGAAGTATTCCAACTCTTGCATTTCAATGAAAGAAATTCAAAATGAAACTTTGAAAAATCAAGAGAATGTAACTGTTGACAAGGTAAACCACAACAAAACACTACTGAAATATTCCAACTCTTGCATTTCAACGAAAGAAATTCAAAATGAACTTTGAAAAATCAAGAGAATGTAAGTGTGACAAGGTAAACCATGACAAAAACACTACTGAAATATTCCAACTCTTGCATTTCAACGAAAGAAATTCAAAATGAACTTTGAAAAATCAAGAGAATGTAACTGTGACAAGGTAAACCATGACAAAACACTACTGAAATATTCCAACTCTTGCATTTCACGAAAGAAATTCAAAATGAACTTTGAAAAATCAAGAGAATGTAACTGTGACAATGGTAACCACGACAAAACACTACTGAAATATTCCAACTCTTGCATTTCAATGAAAGAAATTCAAAAACTTGAAACTTTGAAAAATCAAGAGAATGTAACTGTGACAAGGTAAACCATAACAAAACACTACTGAAATATTCCAACTCTTGCATTTCAACGAAAGAAATTCAAATGAACTTGAAAACTTTGAAAAAATCAAGAGAATGTAACTGTGACAAGGTAAACCATAACAAAACACTACTGAAATATTCCAACTCTTGCATTTCACGAAAGAAATTCAAAATGAACTTTGAAAAATCAAGAGAATGTAACTGTGACAAGGTAAAGCACAACAAAACACTACTGAAATATTCCAACTCTTGCATTTCAATGAAAGAAATACAAAATGAACTTTGAAAAATCAAGAGAATGTAAGTTTGACAAGGTAAACCATAACAAAACACTACTGAAATAATCCAACTCTTGCATTTCAATGAAAGAAATTCAAAATGAACTTTGAAAAAATCATGAGAATGTAACTGTGACAAGGTAAACCACGACAAAACACTACTGAAATATTCCAACTCTTGCATTTCAACGAAAGAAATTCAAAATGAACTTTGAAAAATTAAGAGAATGTAACTGTGACAAGGTAAACCACGACAAAACACTACTGAAATAATCCAACTCTTGCATTTCAATGAAAGAAATTCAAAATGAACTTTGAAAAATCAAAAAAATGTAACTGTGACATGGTAAACCATAACTAAACACTACTGAAATATTCCAACTCTTGCATTTCAACGAAAGAAATCCAAAATGAACTTTGAAAAATCAAGAGAATGTAACTGTGAGATGGTAAACCACGACAAAACACTACTGAAATATTCCAACTCTTGCATTTCAATGCGAGAAATTCAAAATGAAATTTGAAAAATCAAGAGAATGTAATTGTGGCAAGGTAAACCATGACAAAACACTACTGAAATATTCGAACTCTTGCATTTCAACGAAAGAAATTAAAAAATGAACTTTGAAAAATCAAGAGAATGTAACTGTGACAAGGTAAACCATAACAAAACACTACTGAAATATTCCAACTCTTGCATTTCAACGAAAGAAATCCAAAATGAACTTTGAAAAATCAAGAGAATGTAACAGTGACAAGGTAAAGCACAACAAGACACTACTGAAATATTCCAACTCTTGCATTTCATGAAAGAAATTCAAAATGAACTTTGAAAAATCAAGAGAATGTAAAACTCCAAAATGAACTTTGAAAAATCAAGAGAATGTTACTGTGACAAGGTAAACCACGACAAAACACTACTGAAATATTCCAACTCTTGCATTTCAAGGAAAGAAATCCAAAATGAACTTTGAAAAATCAAGAGAATGTAACTGTGAGAAGGTAAAGCATAACAAAACATTACTGAAATATTCCAACTCTTGCATTTCAATGAAAGAAATTCAAAATGAACTTTGAAAAATCAAGAGAATGTAACTGTGACAAGGTAAAGCACAACAAAACACTACTAAAATATTCCAACTCTTGCATTTCAACGAAAGAAATTCAAAATAAACTTTGAAAAATTAAGAGAATGTAACTGGGACAAGGTAAACCACGATAAAACACTACTGAAATATTCCAACTCTTGCATTTGACGAAAGAAATTCAAAATGAAATTTGAAAAATCAAGAGAATGTAACTGTGACAAGGTAAAGCACAACGAAACATTACTGAAATATTCCAACTCTTGCATTTCAACGAAAGAAATCCAAAATGAACTTTGAAAAATCAAGAGAATGTAACTGTGACAAGGTAAAGCACAACAAGACACT
Organism: Artemia sinica; assembly: GCA_027921565.1. Taxonomy (NCBI): domain Eukaryota; kingdom Metazoa; phylum Arthropoda; class Branchiopoda; order Anostraca; family Artemiidae; genus Artemia; species Artemia sinica. The sequence goes on along the minus strand of CM051259.1, from coordinate 41,247,213 downwards.
ACTGAAATATTCCAACTCTTGCATTTCAACGAAATAAATTCAAAATGAACTTTGAAAAATTAAGAGAATGTAAATGTGACATGGTAAACCACGACAAAACACTACTGAAACGAAAGAAATTCAAAATGAACTTTGAAAAATTAAGAGAATGTAACTGTGACATGGTAAACCACGACAAAACACTACTGAAATATTCCAACTCTTGCATTTCACGAAAGAAATTCAAAATGAACTTTGAAAAATCAAGAGAATGTAACTGGGACAAGGTAAACCACGAGAAAACACTACTGAAACGAAAGAAATTCAAAATAAACTTTGAAAAATTAAGAGAATGTAACTGTGACATGGTAAACCACGACAAAACACTACTGAAATATTCCAACTCTTGCATTTTTTAGGAAAGAAATCCAAAATGAACTTTGAAAAATCAATAGAATGTAACTGGGACAAGGTAAACCACGATAAAACACTACTGAAATATTCCAACTCTTGCATTTCATGAAAGAAATTGAAAATGAACTTTGAAAAATCAAGAGAATGTAACTGTGACATGGTAAACCACGACAAATCACTACTGAAATATTCCAACTCTTGCATTTTTTAGGAAAGAAATCCAAAATGAACTTTGAAAAATCAATAGAATGTAACTGGGACAAGGTAAACCACGATAAAACACTACTGAAATATTCCAACTCTTGCATTTCATGAAAGAAATTCAAAATGAACTTTGAAAAATCAAGAGAATGTAACTGTGACAAGGTAAAGCACAACAAAACACTACTGAAATATTCCAACTCTTGCATTTCAACGAAAGAAATTCAAAATGAACTTTGAAAAATCAATAGAATGTAACTGGGACAAGGTAAACCATGACAAAACACTACTGAAATAATCCATCTCATGCATTCCAATGAAAGAAATTCAAAATGAACTTTGAAAAATCAAGAGAATGTAAAAATCCAAAATGAACTTTGAAAAATAAAAAAAAGTTATAAAAAAATGTTGGGGGGGGGGGTTGGAGGGAGGGTGGAGGGATAGGGGTTGGAGGGATGGTGGAGGGATATGGTTGAGGGATAGGGGTAGGACTTGGGGCCCAAGTATCAGAAGAAATTGTTTGTCTAGTATGCATCTCAAATCTTCGTGGTATGCATATTCTCATGATGATGCCATAAAAATGCCCCGAAACATGTCACTTTTAACACCTATCAAAAATTCAATTGATAAATCGAATGTGCTTGAACTTGTTCCAGTTCAATGGAATGAACATGTTACGATATTGTGAGGCTTAACATCAGTTGGGCAATGTCCCAGAAACAATGCATTGGATGTATTTCTAAAATCATAATATATTCAAAGGCTTGTTGGTTCAGTCGATTAACGTGTCGTTCTTTTACCTTAGGAAATCACGGGTCTCACGTTCGATTCTTACATCAAACACAAATTTCATATAAATCAATGGGAGGATACTTAGAATGTAAAAAATCATATCATTGGAAAAGAAAAATATCATCATTAGAGTACAATAAAATGACATCAATAAAAAAAACTATTAAAATAAAAAAAAAAATAATTAATGTAATTATGTAATTATGTAATTGTAATTATGTAATATGTAATTCATTAATAATAAATTAATTTATGTAAATTAGTTCAAGGTTAAACATAAGTCAACCACGCCTAACAAATTAAATTACAAAAAGAATTTCATAATTTCAAACAAAGGAATAATCACGCACTTTGAACACAGATCAACACGAATTATCACGGTGGTTGAATTCCGGTCATTACACTGTCTGCTTGTATTGGCGGGAGCACTGTCCGCTACTTATCATTATAAATATATGGGGGGACTGTCCGCTCTCTATCATTATATCATTACTACTAAAGACATCCTATCAAAATTTTTAGATTGTCATTTTGTTTAGCATTATTAAAAGTTCCAGTAACTATGTCTTTGGGGATGTAAAACGGCCCCCCTCAAAATCCCTCGGGAAAGGGTAATAAGTTATGGTAGTTGCCCATTAGTACCATATAAGCTTTTTAGGGATGGGGTGGTCGTAGAAACTTTGGAGGGGGCTCATTTGATTGAAAACTGGAAGTTCTAGTGCCCTTTTTAAGATTCAAAGTGATCAGAGGGTAAACACCCCCACGCCTCCTTTTCACCAATTACATCCCATCAAAGTTTTGAGATATCAATTTTGCTCAAAATAATCTAAAGAACATTTAACAATGCCTCCAGAGTTGACACAAGCCCCCAGAGGCTGGGGGCAAGGGTTGTAAGCTCTGCTCAGGGGGCATAAAAGGATTTGATAGAAGTGGTGGTCTTAACAGATTGGAGGAGGCTAATTTGTTTGGAAATTGAAAGTTCTAGTTCCGTTTTTTAGAGTAGGAAGTGATCGGTAGGCAACTAGCACCCCCCAAGCCTTCTATTCCTTAATGCATCCAATCGGAATTTTGCTATTGCTATTTTATTCAGATTAGCCAAAAATTATATAGCAATGCATCCAGGGTTGACAAAACTCCCCAGAGCCCGTGAGCAAGAGCAGTAAGTTATGCCCTGAAGGCATATAAGGTTTTTTATAGAGAAGGTTGTCGTAAAAACTTTGGAAGATGCTTGTTTCACTGAAAATTAGAAGTTCTAGTTCCATTTTTAAGAGTCAAAAGGGATTAGAAGGCAACTAGTCCCCCCTCCAGATGCCATCTCTTCTACAATACATCCGATAGAAATTTTGAGATAGTAATTTCAAGGAGGCACACTTGTGCCTCTTTAAAGAGACGACCCACCACAATGTTAAGTGATTTCCGGTCCTAGCGGTCGCAGAGAGACAGTGGTGATCGCATTTTGTAGCCCAAGCTCCAACTAAGAAACGTGCAAAATTTCACCCCCTCCGACTTTATCTTCATGGGTAAAAGTGGGCCGGAAGTTTCGACCCTCCGACCACAGCCCCCTTTAACGTTGTCCGATAGGGCTGAAATTTAGATGTTAAGCTTTCCTTGAGCCTGGAAACTTATCCTCGAAATTTCAGCTCAATCCGAACACTCCTTCCCTGTTTTCCAAAAAACAAATATAGCCACTTAATGTTCATTTCTCTTTTGTTTTATCAGCCACGCCTACAGACCACAGTTGGCAACAGATCCGGGTGAATAAGGACTCATTCGAACCGGAATTCAATCCAGCAGGGCCTTTTGATATTTTCAGACCGAAAAAATTATCCCCCCTATTTACATTTACGAAAAACCTCGTTTTCCTATAAGAGCCATGTTAATTTTTCCCACCACAGCCCCCCTTTAACGTTGTCCGATCGGACTGAAATTTAGAGGATAAGCTTTGCTGGGGCCTGGGAGCTCATACTCAAAATTTCAGCTCAATCCGATCCTTCCTTCCCTATTTTCCAAAAACCAAATATCAAGTTTTGTGGGGATTTGCTTGCGTCAAAAATAGATACGAGAGACTAAAATAATATAACAAGTGTCTCTGTGGTACAATGGTCGCTGTTCCTGACTGTCAGGCGGAATATCCGGGTTCGATTCGCTGTCAGAGAAAATTTTTTATATACTGAATTTAAAGTTTAAAAAAGAAACTCAGTTTCTTTTTTAAATCCAATCTATTAAATCCTTCGGCTCAACAGGCTTCTCTAGAAGAATATCACAGTCGGCCTTCAGGTTACAGGTAAGTCTCCACTGCTTTGATAACATGCCGTATACCCGCATGCTCGAAGAAAAGTTGAAAAAAGAAAATCTTACTGTGCATTTGATTTGAGTATTCAGGAATTAAAAGCCTTAACACAAGAATCTTCAAAAGCGGGGGGTTTGGGAGGTGGCAGCCCCCATCTTTAACTCCTGAAAAGATCAGCTAACAGTTAGTCAAGCAATAACAAGTAATAAACTGTACAAAAACGTGCAGAAATTGTTTGAAAAAAACTACGTTTTCTAAAGAGTTAAAGAGGCTGAGTCACAAGTTCGAACCTTAAAACGTACAGGGATTAGGATGTGCAGTTGGGGGGCTGCCGCCCCCCAAACACCCGCTTCCATATATGAAAGGGGCTGTGCCCTCCTCAACGCCTCGCTCTTTACGCTAAAGTTTGACTTTCTTACAACTGTTTTTTTAAACAATAAAAACTTTAGCGTAAAGAGCGAGGCGTTGAGGAGGGCACAGCCCCTTTCATATACGGAAGCGGGGGTTTAGGGGGCGGCAGCCCCCCAAACTGCACCTCCTAATCCCTATACGTTTTAAGGTTCGAACTTGTGACTCAGCCTCTTTAACTCTTTAGAAAACGTAGTTTTTTTTCAAATAATTGTTCAACATAGTCCAGATATCGTATAATAATGCCTCCAGGGTTGACACAACCCTTCAGATCCTGCGAGTTAGGGTTGTTTGTTAAGCCCCGGGGGCATATAAGGTTTGTATTGTAAATGAAAGGTATGCCCTTTTAAAGAATCAAAAAGTAATTAAAGGGCAACCAACCCCCCTCCCCTTTACCCTCAGCATTTCCAAAACACATTAAAGTAAAATCCTGAGACAGTTGTTTTGATAAGCATAAAGGTCCAGTAATTATATTTATTGTTTACTTTACCCCTCCCCCCCCACACATCCAGCCCCTAGGGCAAGCGCTGTAACTTGGGCAATTTGTCCATTGTTTACATATAGCATATGTTATTGCAAAAGATGGGCATGTTTGACCTTTACTTTCCAAAAAGACAAGGGAGATTCTGGTGAGCGTTTCAGAGAATGTTGAGGGGAGTGTTGAACTAAACAAAAACATTTTATATGCATATGGGTTATCAAAAGGGCGTAACTCAATACTACTACTACTACTACTACTACAATTACCAGTACTACTGCTGTTACCGATAACTACTACTTCTACATCCACTACTATCCCTACTACCACTAAAACTACTGCTTCTGTAGTGAGTCCTATCAAGGACTCGGAAAAAATTGAAATGAAGAGATGAGAAAATGTAGAGTGAATTATCAAAGGGGCGTATCAACAATTTTTTCGGAACGGCATATCGTATAAAGATAAACTACTGGGGCATCATGAGGGGGATGTTCAACTGACCAAAAAGCAACATGTACATGCTACTACTGCTGGTAATACTGCTGTTACTACTGTTAACACTACTAGTAATACAACACTATTAATGCTACCACTGCTCCAACTACTACCACTACTACTATGATACTAGCAATATTAAGGCTAAGAGTATGAAGGTGACAATTTGACAGAAAATTGAGGGCGAATTTGAACTAAATCAAATTACACTATGTGCAAGCAGCTCGTCAAAAAGGGGTATCTCAAAAATGAATTTTGGCATTAAGCTGGAGCTTCCAGAGAATGCTTAAAGGGGAGGATCAATTGGCCAAAAGGTAATATGTGCATGCAACTACTAATACTACTAACACACCTACTCTTACTGCTGCTACTTCCACTACTAATGCTACCAAACTACTACAACCACTACTTCCATTACAATTATTTGTTAGGCTAACAGTATTAAGATGAAAAGGGCGTCAAAAAGGGTAATCAGCAATGTTTTTGGAATGTCTTACCGTATCTTCCGCAAGACCGTACCGTCCTACGGATCTTCCAGAGAATGATCAAAGGAGAAGATTAATTAGCCAAGAGGTAATATGTGTATGCAACAACTAATACTACTATAACTCTACTTTTACTGCTTTTACTACTACCACTGCTACTACTACCAAATTATTCCAACTACTACCTCAGTTGCGATTACTTGCAAGACTAAGAGTATTAAGATGAAAAGGGTGTCAAAAGGGCTAATCAGCAATATTTTTGGAACGTCTTACCGCATCAAAGCAAAACTTCCGGGGCGCCATGAAAGGGATGCTCAAGTGACCAAAAGGTAACATGTACATGCTACTACTGCTATTAATACTGGTACTACTACTATTAATACTAATAATAATGGAAATATTACTTCTACTTCAACTACTTGTAAAGCTAAGAGCATTAAGATGAAAATTTCAGGAATTATACGAATGTACATGTTATCAAAAGGGTATATTGGTTATGTCATAGCAACAGGTAATTTTATTAAGCTGACACTCTAAGGACTTGATGAAGGGGATGTTTAACTGACCGAAAGGCAATTTTTTTATTTTAGTATCGCCACTAGTAGCCTACTAGTGGTATCCTGTTAATGCTACTACTAGTACTACTAATAGCCTACTAATGCCTTTACTGTAGCTACTATTATCATTATTCCTAAGGGTATGAAGGGGAAAATTTCCAGGGAATATTGAGGGGAACGGTGAACAAAATCACAACACGCCGTCAGTATAGAGGTTGTCAAAAGGGCCTTTCAGCAATATCTTAGGAGCGGTTGGATGTGTAAAACTAAAACTTAGAGGGCTGGTAATGGGGGACGTTGAACTAGCTAAAAGACAATATTTGAATCCTAATGATGTTGCTTCAACTCACAGCATTATCACTGTTACTGCTTATACTATTACTACTGCCACTACTGCTACTGCTACTAAATCTAAGGCTACTACTACTAATACTACTACTACTACTACTACTACTACTACTATTGCTACTACTACTACTACTACTGCTACTACTAATACTACTACTACTGCTAAAGCTAAAGGTTAGAAGGCGACAAATTTGGGGAATATTGAAACAAGCAGTGGGGGGGGGACAATACTCTAGCTGGAACAATCCCTCAGGCCATTTGAACCTCATTTACATAAGCTGAGAGGAACATAATTTGCATAATTGGTTTACCTAGCTACAAGATCCGTTCATGTACCTTCAATAGCAACCAGATTGTCTACCCAAGAGACACATCATTTGCAAACTACAGCCGGTTCATTCTTAACATTCTCAATTTCCAATTATAATTCTATGAATCAATTACCAAACTTAATATTAAATAAACCCATGATATGCAAAAAGTTGGGTTAAAAAAAGAGATATGCAAAAAGTTGGGTTAATTTAGGTTCACTTAGAGTGGAGCTCCACTCAAAGTGAACCTAAATTAATCCGACTTTTTGCATATGTCTCTCACTATGAGTGTGTGTCTGAGCGGGTGTGCTGCCATCTATACCTGGTCTAACCTAAATTCAATGTAACGACGCATAAAGTGAAATTGAATAGAACTTTGATTTTATGAATGTTATGTGATGTATCCGATAAAAACGTTGAAAACGAATTTATTCACCCTGATACTTAGATTTTGTCAATTTTATCCGATGTATCTGACATTATATGTTGATAAAAAATTCTTCACTCTGACATTTAGAGTTTGTCAATTTTATCCCATGTATCCGAGAAAAGGATGTTGATATAGAATTTAATCACTCTGATACTTAGATTTTGTCAATTTTATCTGGCATATCTGACAAAGGATGTTCATAAAGCATTTGTTAACGCTGACACTTAGATTTTGTCAATTTTATCCCATGTATCCGAGAAAAGGATGTTGATATAGAATTTATTCACTCTGATGCTTAGATTTTGTCAATTTTATCTGGCATATCCTACAATGGATGTTAATAAAGCATCTATTCACTCTGACACTTAGAGTTTGTCAATTTTATCCCATGTATCCGAGAAAAGGATGTTGATATAGAATTTAATCACTCTGATACTTAGATTTTGTCAATTTTATCCGGTATATCTGACAAAGGATGTTGATAAAGCATATATTAACTCTGACAATTAGATTTTGTTAATTTTATCCCATATATCCGAGAAAAGGATGTTCATATAGAATTTAATCACTCTGATACTTATATTTTGTCAATTATATTCGATGTATCTGACAAAAGGACGTTGATGTAGAATTTATTCACTCTGACACTTACATTTTGTCAATTTTATTCGGCATATCCAACAAATGATGTTGATAAACCATTTATTCACTCTGACACTTAGATTTTGTCAATTTTATCCGGCATATCCAAGAAAAGGATGTTGATATAGAATTTAATCAATTTGATACTTAGATTTTGTCAATTTTATCCCGCATATTCGACAAAGGATGTTGATAAAGCATTTATTCACTCTGACACTTAGATTTTGTCAATTTTATCACATGTATCCGAGAAAAGGATGTTGATATAGAATTTAATCACTCTGATACCTAGACTTTATCAATTTTATCCGACCTATCCGACAAAAGGATACATGCAAATTCCTTTTCTTACATATCCGATGTTTTAATAGTTTTAATGTTTTAATGTTCACACCATCATGTGAACACACTTTCTTAAAATGCTTCATCTTCAGTTTTTAGAGATATTAGTTATGTGTATATCGTTCCACTGCGTAAAAAATACTGATTTAATACATGCAATAAACTAGGCGGCGTCAATAACCCACCATAGAGTACCAGTGAGAAAGCTGCGTCGTGTCTATGAGCAAGCATAGAGTACGATTGGTAGAGCCACAAGCATATTTCATTTCATTTTAAGATACAAAAAAAAGTTGAATAATTTCCAAGTTAAAAGAAAAACTTCCAAAAATTTAAAAAAAATGGAGGGATGGGGCCCAAAAAGTTGGGGGAGGGAGCCCCTTGTAGGTTGGGGGTTTGGTACCTTTTGAGGTTGAGGTCCTTGGTGGTTATGGTCATTGATGATTGCGAACGTTGATGCTTCAACCGTGTTAGAAAAATACCATGTTTAAAAAAAATGAAAAAAAAGTTGAAAAAAATGGGGGGATGGGCCCCAAAAAGTTTGGGTGGCCTCTTGGAGGTTGGGGTTACGGGATCTTTGGACCTTGAGGTCCTGGTGGCTAGGGTCATTGATGCTTACGATCCTTGACGATTCATACTCACAATCGTCTCACTACTTGATTTGCAAGGATTTCTAAGGATTGTTCTGAATTTCTTTATTAAAGTTCTTTTCTTGCCATCTACATCTATATTAGTATCAACTTTTTAGTATACTAGAATGTTATAGCATATTTTATAATGACAACACTGTTCAAATGGTACTTGTGTATTATACAGAACACATCGGAGAAGTAAAGCTAGGTCAACTGACAAGGTCATTTTATCATCGTCAACCATTTCCATAGATTGATGCTATTCCAAATTTATAATAAATTGCCTATGAGTTAACAACCCCTTCGGGCTTACCTTAACCAGTAATCAGTTTAACCCTTTTTTTGCCACCTTCATACAATCCAATTCAAAATGTTATCTACCTCTGTTTCGTCCCCTATAATTCAATCACCAATTAAGATCGTCCAGTGTAGAGTTACACAAATGGAATACCTTTTCGCAAATAGAGTTATTTTTTGGCAAATGCTTTAACACCATATGCCATCAATTCTAGACAAGATGCAAGGTACCTTCAGCCTAGAGTTTATTAGCTTTTGACAATTTTTAACTCAGAAAAATGCACGGCCTGGCTGTATCTTTAGTAAAAACATTATTCATACAAAAAAACATGATTATCTAATCCTACAACTGAAACCAATTTTTTTTTTACAGAAGGCTCAATAAACCTTTGAATACGCAATTTGACGATCTCAAGTTGATTATATGCCCTCCAGGTGAAAACCTGTATTTTTACAAAGAGACCATCTTTGAATATGTAATGTAAGCAAGTTTAATTTCGACTACTGAACCCATGAAACTATACACATACTCTTGGGTAATTCCTCATACATCTCTGGTCCCCTCAGAAAAATGGGTATTGCCTCTGAAACCTGTCTGCTAAGGCATATACCGGTCGTGGTAATTGATGAATGACCCTGCTAAGGCAATGTAATAGTGAAACTGCACTGCATATTCATGCCTCAGGCTTTGGGTTCAAACCTTATACATGCTTACTACTGACGAGCTCACTTACTGATCGGAAACGGCACACGTAGAGTATTTTATAGGCATTGTTGCTAGGTTTATAGGCGGAAAAAATAAAATGCTTACCAAAAGGGGATGTTATAATAACTGTGTTACTGCTGCAGGAATACGGTATTCAAAGTGGCATTTAGGTCGCGAAGAAATTTTTAGGAAAGGCATGAGAACAACCCCAGTTCGTCAATTGAAAAAACTTACACGTGAATAAATTATGGCTAGCTTAAGGAAAAAAGTGTAAAGCCAAAAAGCGACTATTTGGCAGCGTTTCAGGAAAGATTGCTAGCCGAGGAGAAAAAACTATTGTCCCAACGCAATTGCTTAAGATCTTGAAGAAGAATCCTTTGAAAATGCAAGAGTGGCTGTTTCGCAGCGCATACAGCGTTCAGAGTCAGAGATTTGCCAGATTGAGGAAACCACACGACTTCAGGGTTCAGTAGCAGGGCTTATTTGCAAGTGGCGTGTTAAGACAGTAGCTCCAGTAGTGAAACAACTTCTGTATCCTAAACAATACAGAATTAAAGCAATGGAATATGGTCATATCCATGAGCCGAAGGCAAAGTCGTCTTTTGAAATAAAGTTTGACTGCAAAATTAGTCCTACTGGCTTACACGTCCACAAAAGGTTTAAATTTTTGGCTGATAGTCCTGACGGTATAGTACTGTTCCCATCTGATGAAAAAGCCATAATAGAGGTTAAATGTCCCATAACAGCCAAAGATCTGTGTATTACTGAGTGGTTGGAATCACAAAAGTTCAGTTTCAGATGCAGATTTTTACAAGATTCAGATGCAACTTGAGTGTTCAGAAATCAAAATTGCATATTTTGCACTATATTTTGGTTAAGGTCCAATATATACGGAACTAATAGTTCGTGACAGTGAGTTCTGGTCACAGAAAATGCTACCAAAGCTAGAAAGATTCTTCTTTGAAGCACTTTGGCCAGAAATATTTGATGGTAGGGTTTCAAGAAGGCTGGACATTCGGGAACCATTCCTTTGAAGAAATTGACTTAGTTTTGTATCGACAAATTAATTTTTATTCAATTAATCCAGCTTGAATGAATTTTTGAACCGCGTACTACCATATACAATTTTTATTTAAAGCCCTACCTCCACAATTTTTACTGTTTTATCATTATAATTCGTTTAACTAAGGTTTCAACATAAGTTACTACCCTAAAAAAAAATTAAAAGCCGTATCTCCACAATTCTTACTTTTTTGTCATTATAGTTCGTTGAACTTAGGTTTCAACATAAGTTACTACCATATAAAAAAAAAACTTAAAAGCCGTACCTCCACAATTCTTACTTTTTGTCATTATAGTTTGTTTAACTAAGGTTGGTGAGGAAGTGAGGAAGCAGCTGTTTTGCATATTTGTTATTGTTTTATTGGTAAAAACAAAACAAAAAAAAAAAAAAAAAAAAAAAAAAAAAAAAAAAAAAAAAAAAAATCTGTCTTCCTAATTTAGCAACTGAGATAAATGAGCACTTGAGAAAGGTCTAGACCTTACTCAACCATCCAATCACCTAGAGCAAAACAGTACATACAAACCGATAATCCGAAAATTAAGTCCAAAATAGGGCAAAATCGGCATTAATAAGTTTAAGTCATTTTCCCAAAACTAAGCCATAGCACCTTGAGTCTACAGAATTTAATATTCCCCAAGTAATCACCACATATCAGGGCTCCTCAGATAAAAACTCATTGCCTATATAGGCTTCGGCGCTCAAATTTCATTACCCAGGCAAAATTAGCGCGCCATGCCATAGAACCATATGGCACAGACCCTATGTAGAGACACCTGTGGAATATCTATGAACAAAACAATACCCAAAAATGTAAAAATATACCCAAAAATAATTTCCAAGCTTCCTTCCCGATCACTCACCTAGAACTGAATTAAGTAAAAACATCCCAACTCTGAAGAATATCCTTCACCCAGTAAAACTCCCCTAATTGCATAACCCTAACTGTCAGCCAAAGCCATTTCTCTTTTAAGCTCAATTTCTACAAACTGATTTCCAAACAACATACGTTACTCAGCACCTACATGTGTCAAAACAAACCCTAAATACCAAAATTATAAAGGGAAGAGAAAAAATATTCATCCAACAAGCTACCTCAAAATATCATTCAAAATATATTGATAATTTTTATTATACTTATTTAAAATTTGATTATATTGAAAAATAAGCTTTTTAAATTTCCAAACAAGTTTATTGGCGGAAAAACCTCTTACGATTAACTTTTTGCTAAGTGTTTCACTTCTACTTTTAAAATCAATATATTCAGTACAAATTCTCGCATATCTAAATAGTTGGGAAAAATACAATGAATATGTAATATTCGAATGTATATTACTTTTAGAAAATGGGAAATTATTTCCCATATTATTATTATTTAAAAACTAATGTATTATTAGGTGTAACATTGATATCTAAATCTAGAAAATGGTCATAATTGCCATTCCCATTGCTGGATTCCAGCTTTAACTCTGGTGGGTATATCTTATTCAAAATCTCTAAAAAATCTGCACAATTTCTGAAAAGGCCCAATGTTTTCGTTTAAATTTTGATTCGTATTTGAAGTCCATCCAATTTTTAAAATTACTAAGATTTACGTAGTTTTCAGCAGAAAAAATGTAATTCCCAACGAAAATAGGCTTTATTAATCAATATTGTTTAGATTTGTATGCTAGATCAAATTTTCTTGAATATTATATTTAATTTGACTAAGATGACATTTAAAGCAGTAAAAGGTTCAAATCAAAGGTTGGAATTATGACAGAAAAAAAGGAGCTAATTGTCTTTTTGAGTAAAAAAGAGCCTATTTATAGAAAAAAGAGCCTATTTTATAGTAAAAAAGAGCCTATTTTATAGTAAAAAAGAGGTAATTGTCTTTTTGAATAAAATTTGGGTATTCAAAATAACTTTATTATTTATTGTCAATATTTTATCAATTATCCTTAGGTTTTTTTCTCTAAATACTTATTTTTCAAATTTTATTCCTTCTTCAATATAACCAGGATGCACACAGTGATTGATTTTTTTTTAGTTCGAAATACTCCTCAGTATCCACTTAAGTTTCACATTTAGACCCTTACACTTTTGTGACGCAACCAGACTAGAACATTTTTCCCTTTCCTAGTGACAAATCCTGTGTAAATAATCAAAAATTGCATAACCTATAAATTGTCAAATAATTTACCCTAAATAAGCGTATTCTTTATTGTCAATGTTTTTTCAATCATCCTCACGTTCTTCTTAAATCGATTCTTCTTCTTTTTTTAAATTGCTAGTCTTTCCTTAACTTGACTAAAGGCTAATGCTGAGAAAGAAAGGGGCTGTGCCCTCCTCAACGCCTCGCTCTTTACGCTAAAGTTTGACTTTGTCACAATTTTTTTAAACAATAAAAAACTTTAGCGTAAAGAGCGAGGCGTTGAGGAGGGCACAGCCCCTTTCATATACGGAATAATTTCTGTTCGTTTTAAGTTTTAAAGTCGTTCCTTACTTTCAGTTAAAAAAAACTTGTTTTTTTTTATTTAATCGTAAGTTAAAAATGACCTTTACTTTTCTTCGAAAATCTTCTTTAAGGAAAGCTTTTTTAAATTAATCTAGAGTAAAATTGATGTCTTAAAATTTAAGTTGGATGTATTTCGGGACATTAAGACGTGTGTGTGTGTGGGGCGGGGGAGGGGGGGGGTAGATACCTTCCAATCACCCTGATTCTTAAAAAGTGCTCTAGAACTTCTGATTACCAATCCAATGAGCCCCCTCACAAGTTTATACGATCACCCTTTCTATATAAACCTTATATTACCCCAGGGCATAACGTACAGCCCTTGCCTCAAGGGATATGTGGGAGATGTCATCCTTAAAAACATAATTCCCGGAACTTTCAAATACGTTGAACAAAATATCAAAATTTTGTTCGGATGTGATTGGGGAATGGTTAGCGTGGGAGGGGTTAGTTGCCCTCCAATCACTTTCAATTATCAAAAAGGGCACTAGCCCTTTCAATTTCTAATAGAATTTGCCCTTTTTAATGTTTCTACGACAATTCCTTCAATATGAAGTGCCCTGGTCTAAAACAAAGCAACAAAAGAAATAGAAATACATTATGGCAACAGTCACTTAATTTTCCAAACACATCCAATCAAAATTATGAGATAGCCATTTGTTCAGCATAGTTGAACGGTCCTGTAACTATGTCTCTAGGGATATTAGGTATGTTAACCCCCCCAATTGCTATGCAATTAGCCCATTATGCTTTAAAACTTGATGCGTTAAAACTAAATCAAAAGGTGCTGTGTGTATTTTCGTTGCCAACACGATATCTCAGCAACATCCCAAGAACGACTAAGGGTATTAAGTTGAAACTTTCAGGGCTACTGCTGTTACTAAATCTGCTTCTAAAGTTTTAAAAAATCAAAAGAGTGTAAGTGTGTCCAGGTTGTTGATTTAACAGTGCAAGAAACTGTTAAAGGCAAATCGTATAGAAGGAGTGGTCGTAAATTTGAAAAAAGCTCATTCGATTATAATTAAAAGTTCTAGTACCAATTTAAAGAGATAAATGTGATCGAAGGGCAACCAGACCCCCTTCACGCCCATCTTTTCTGCAAACACATCCTATAAAATGTTTTAGATCGTCATTTTGTTCAGCATAATTAAAAGTTCCAGTAATTATGCCCTTGGGGATGTTAATCTCCCCTGCCACAGCACGTAGAGCAAGGGCTATAAGTTATGCTATTTTCCCATTAGTAACATATAAGGTATTTAGGGAATTGGTGGTCGTATAAACTTCAGAAGGGGCTCATTTGATTGAAAGTCGGAATTCCTTGTGCCTTTTTTAAGAGTCAAAAGTGATCAGAGGGTAACTAGCTTCCCCACACACCACCTTTCACTAAATGTGTCCCATCGATATTTCGAGATATCTATTTTGTTCTAGATGATCTAAAAAGCATATAACAATGCCGCCAGAGTTGATACAAGCCCCCATAGCCTGGGATAAGGGTTGTATGCTATGCTCAGGTGGCATAAGAGGTTTTATGGAAGGGGTGGCCGGATAAATTTTGGAGGAGTCTAATCTATCGGAAATTGAAAGTTGTAGTTTTATTTTTAGAGTCGAAAGCGATCGGAGGGTAACTACCCCCCCCCCCACCACGCCCTCTTTCCCCAAATGCATCCGATCAGCATTTTGAGATAGTATTTTGTTCAAAATAGCCCAAAAATCATACAAAAATGCTTCCAGGGTTGACACAACCCCCCAGAGCCTGAGGGCAAGAGTAGTAAGTTATGTCCTGGAGGTATATAAGTTTTTTTATAGAAAAGGTTCTAGTATAAACTTTGGAGGAGGTAATTTGGAACTTTCGGGCAATGATAAAAGAGATGATCAATTGACCAAAAAGGTAATATTTCCATGCTACTACTACTACTACTACAACTACCATTACTACTACTGTTATCAATACTACTACTTCTACTACTATTACTACCACTAGGCTACTAACACTAAAACTAATGCTTTTGTAGCTAGTACTACCAAGGCTTAGGACATTGAAATGAATATTTGAGGAAATTTTGAGGGCAAAGTTGAACTAAATCCCAACATACTATGTGCCTATAGATTGTCAAAAGGACGTATCAGCAATGTTTTTGGAACGGCTTATCGTATCAACATGAAACTTCTGGGGCATCATGAGCGGGATGTTCAACTGACCAAAAAGTAACATGTATCTGCTACTACTGCTATTAATACGTCTACTACTACCATTAACACTATTATAATACCACAGTGTTACTGCTACTATTGCTCCTACTACTACCTCTGCTACTATGATGTCTATGATATTATTGCTATTAAGGCTAAGCGCATGAAGGTGAAAATTTGACAGAATATTGAGGATAAATTTGAAGTAAATCAAATTACACTATTTGCATGCAGATTGTCAAAATGGGGTATCTCAAGAATTAATTTGGGTATTAAGCTGGAACTTACAAAGAATTCTTGAAGGGGAAGATCAATTGACCAAAAGGTAAATGCTACCAAACTACTCTTACTGCCTCAATCGCAACTCCTTGTAAGGGTAAGAGTATTAAGATGAAAAGGCGTCAAAAGAGCTAATAAACTTTGTTTTTGGAACGTTTTTGTATCAAGATGAAACTTCCAGGGTATAATGAGGGGGATGTTCAACTGACCAAAAAGCAAAATCTATAAGGTAAATACTACTATTAATACTGTTGCTACTATTGTTACCACTACTCTAATACAACATTATTACTGCTACTACTGCTCCTACTACTACCGTTACTACTTTGATACTAGTACTATTAAGGCTAAGCGTATAAAGATGAAACTTTGATGGAATATTGAGGAGAAATTTGAACTAGATCAAATTACAGTAAGTACATGCAGATTGTAAAAAAGAATTATCTCAGAGTGGATTTGGGTATTAAGTTGGAGCTTCCAGAGAATGATCAAAGGGAAAGATCAATTAACCAAGAGGTAATATGTGTATGCAACTACTAATACTACTGCCACTATTACTTTTACTGTTACTACTACTACCACTACTACTGCTACGAAACTACTCCAACTACCACTTCAATTGCAATTACTTATAAGGCTAAGGGTATTAGAAATAAAAAGGGCGTAAAAAAGACTAATCAGCAACATTTTTGGAACGTCTTACCGTATTAAGATGAAAGTTCCGGGGTATGAAGATGGGGGATGTTCAACTTACCAAAAGCCAACATGCACATGCTACTACTGCTATTGATACTGTTGCTACTACTATTCATATTAATACTTACTTACTTACTTTAGGCCCATACATCCTCATGGGACGTCTTGGAGACACTCTTTCCAGAATCTGAATAACTAGGGCTCGATAGGCTGTTCTGTCAAATGCAGTTCGGGATAGTTGGGCAATGCGTTGTCGGTCAAAGTTTTTGATCCACCATTTGCGTGGTCTTTCCCGTGGTCGAAGTCCTTCAGTTGTCCCTTCAAGCTCGATCTTGGGCAGGCGTTCGGGATTCATTCGCTCTACATGGCCAAACCAGCGCAGCTGCTGTTTTCGGATTTTGTTCAGGATAGTGTCTTGCGATTTCAGCCTTCTTCGGACTTCTTCGTTTGTGACATGGTCAGTATGGCTGATCTTGGCTATCCGGCGCAGACATCTGATTTCGAGCGCAAAAAATAAAAATATTACTTCTAATACAACTACTTACTAAGAGTATTAAGATGAAAATTTCTGGAGTATTCAGGTTATTAACAGGACATATAGGTAATGTCATAGCAAGGGGTAATTTTATTAAGTTGAAACTCTAAGGACTTGATGAGGGGGGTGTTCTACTGACCAAAAGGCACTTTGTTAATGCTAAGGTTGCTACTAGTACTAGTGCTATTACTGTTAATACTGCTACTAGTACTAGCAGTACTGATGCTATTACTGTGGCTACTATTACAACTATTCATAAGGATATGAAGGTGAAATTTTCAGGGAATATTGAGGGGGAAGGGTAAACTGAAACGCAACACACCGTCAGTATACAGGTTGTCAAAAAGGTGTTGCGTTTTGGTGTGTGAAGTTGAAACTCAGAGGGCTTGCTGTGGGGGATCTTGAACTATTCAAAAGACAATGTTTGAATCCTTATGCTAATGCTTCCGCTCATAGTGCTACCACTATTACTGCTACTACAGTTACTACTGCTAGTACTACTCCTGTTACTAAAGCTAAGGCTACAACTACTGCTGCCATCACTACTACTGCTGCTACTGTTACTAATGGTACTACTACTACTGCTACTAAAGCTAAAGGTATGAAGGTGAAAATTGGGAAATTTTGAAACAAGTAGTGGGGGGACAATACTTTGGAGAATATTGAAACAGATTTGAGCGAAATCGAAACATACTATGCGTATGCAGGTTGTCAAGAGGACTTAGCAGTAATGCTTCATGAACAGTTTATAATGTTCAGTAGAATCTTTTAGCGTGTGTTGAGGGGGATGTTGAAGAAAACCAAAGTTGCTGTGTGCATGCTGCCACTAATGCTACTGCTGCCTCTACAACTATTGCTACTACGGAAGCTAAGTGTATTAAGATGAAGCTTCCAAGAAACATTTAGGTGGATGTTGAACTAAATCAAAACAAACTATGAGCATGCAGATTGTCAAAAGGGTGACACAGCAATATCTTAAGAACGGCTTATATTATTAAGTTGAACCTTTTAGGGCGAATTGTGGTGGATTTTTAACTAGCCAGAAAGCACTATGTGCATATTATTAATACTACTTCTACAATTGCTGTAACTAACGACGCTAAGGGTATTAAATGAAACTTTTAGGGAATGTTTAGGCGGGGTTTCAATTAAACGAAAAAACTATGTGCAAGCAGATTATCACAAGGGCATAATCGCTATCATAGATAGCAATAACATAGAAACTTTTAAAGGAGCTAATATGATTGTATATCTAAAGTTCTAGTGCCTTATTTAACAGTCGAAAGTGCTTGGACGGCAGGCAGCCCTCTTCCCAAGCCACTTAATTTTCTAAATACGTCCAATCAAAATTTTGAGATAGCCATTTGTCCAGCATAGTTGAACATTCCAGTAACTATGTATCTAGGGATATTGGGTATGTCAACCCCGAACAGTTATGCAATTTGCCCATTATGCTTTAAAACTAAATCAAAATGTGCTGTATGTATGCTGGTTTCCAGTAAGACATTTCGGCAATATTCCAAGAACGACTGAGGGTATTAAGTTGAAAATTTCAGGCTACGATATTGCTGTTTTTGCTCTTACAATTTAAATAAATCAAAAAAGTGTAAGTGTGTCCAGGTTATCAAAGAACATAGATACAATTTTTTGGAAATAATATTAAAATTTATTTTTCTGGTCCACTTGAGAAGGTGTAAAACTAAAGTAAATAATACTATTTGTATCGAGATTTTCAAAAGGATGTATGTTGTTAACAATTATTGCAAATTTTTCTTCAACATAATAATAGTAAGAAAATGAGCAAAAGTAAAATCAAATAATCTTCCAAGCGTAAAAGATTCCACGCTTCATTGTATTATACTAGTCCAGGGTCATTAGGCCAAATTTGGCCAGTTGGGCTATTTCAGAATAGTTTATTCAGTTTTACTTAGTATTCGTCTAGTTTTTCACCCAATTGGGCTTTACTCTTACAAATATCATCAACCAAAAGTGATTTATACCAGCCCCAGTCCTTAGAAAATAATAACTAACGTGATAGTAGTTAACGATTCACTGACTTGCTATTTATCCATTGAATGAGATGACAATAATCTTCCATGCTCCCATTTCCCTAAACTAAGAGTAAATTTTCCAGTTCAACATACAGCATTATACCAATGGAAATTTTTCTTACAGATTCCCCAGATAAGTTATGCTTCTACAAGCGCTGAACTTTCAGATAAATCACGATTCGAATATTTTAGTCGCGTAGTTCCCCCAGACAACTTTCAAGCACAAGCAATGGCTGATATTGTTAAAAGCTTTGGATGGAAATATGTTTCAACATTAGCTGTTGAAGGTGATTACGGAGAAAAAGTAAGTTGAATAGAATCATCAGCACACAAATAATTTCTGAGGCCGCGCTGGCTAATCATGACATTATGATAAAAACCGTAAAGAAGAGAAAAACAAGGGTAAGAACAGCCAGTGAAAAAAAAAACTCAGATTAAAATGCAAATATTTCGGCCAAAAACTTCGCTTGACCGTCCTCGGTGAGGAATGATAAAAAATACCGATAAAAACCGAAAGACAATATAAAAAAAACTTCAAACAAACACAAAGACTAAAGTAGGAAGACCCTCCCGAAGTAACGGTGAAAGGGTAACTGAATAAAATAAATACTGAATGGCAGTTCAAAGATCTAAAGGTCTCATGCAAGTTTTCAGGAAGGTGGTCGAAATAAAAAAAAAAAAGCACATTCGCCAAAGAATTGCTCTCAATAGATGCACTGGAGAAACCTATCTAAGCCCCATTTATAATGAACTTATTAATCCTGATTGTTTTGATATCAATCAAAAAACATATTTTGCTACCTAACAGAATCTGTGATAATATCTTGCCTGGGAAGCGATTGGCTTTTAAGAATGCTCTGCATAAATTAAAAAATTGAATTGCCTTCAATATTGTATTTTTATTCAGTTACCTTTACACCGTTTTCTTCGAGAGAGTCTTCTTTTTTTATTGTTTGTATTTGTTTTAAGGTTTTTTGTATATTATCTTTGGATTTTTATTGCTTTTTTTTATTATTTTGCACTGAGAACAGTCAAGTGGAGGTCTTGATTGAAACATTTGCTTTATACTCTACGCTTTTTTCACTGGCTGTTTTTATCCTTGTTTCACTCTTCTCTACAGTTTTTAGCATTTTGTAACCATCAGCACTTTTGCGACCATTGTCCTACTGCATGAAAACTCATTGCCCAGGTAAAAAATTGGTATCAGCTTTTTCTTCGAACCTTAATGATAGTGAAAACAACCAAGGAGAATAAGCAATTTCACTCGTTGGATACGTCAAACAGTTCCTGGTAACGAAGTGTAAGTAAGGAGCGACCCAGCTCAATAATAACCGAAACTCTAAAAAACGGCATTTTGATAAATTGGATTTTTATGCTGATTTCTGATATATAAGTTTCATCAAGTTTAATCTCACCCATCAAAACTTACGAGCCTGAGAAAATTTGTCTTATTTATAAAAAAAAGGGGGAAATACCCCTTAAAAGCCGTAGAAGCTTAATGAAAATCACATCATTCAGTTTATCAGACAACCCTACAGTAGAGGGTTCAAGCTCCTACCTGCAAAAATGACTTGCCAGGAGAAAGATTACGAATGCGTGTTAATTTGTTTGTTTGTTTGTTTTTCTTTTTTTCAGGGGTGATCGTATGGCCCCAGTGCTCTTAGAATATCGCGAGAGGGCTCATTCGAACGGAAATTAAAAGTTCTCGTGCACTTTTTAAGTGACCTCAAAAGTAGGAAGGCAACTAGGCCCCCTCCTACGCTCATTTTTTCCCAAAGTCACGCGATCAAAATTTTGAGATTTTGCCATTTTGTTCAGCATAGTCGAAAAATCTAACAACTATGTCTTTGAGGATCACTTAATCCCCCATGGTCCCCGGGGGAAAGGCTGCAAGTTGTGAACTTTGCCCAAAGTTTACATAGCGTCCCCGGGGAAAGGCTGCAAGTTGTGAACTTTGCCCAAAGTTTTCATTGCGGAGTATACAGACGTTTTCAGGGGAGGTTTTCTGGTGGAGGGTGTGGTTGGGGGGAGGGGGTACGTTGGAGGATCTTTCCATGGAGGAATTTTTCATGGGGGAAGGGAATTTTCCATGAAGGGGGCGCCGAATATACCAATATTATTTAAAAAAACGATCAGAAATTAAATAAAAAACAAGTTTTTTCAACTGAAAGTAAGGAACAATATTAAAACTTAAAACCAACAGGAATTATTACATATGTGAGGGGGCTTGCTCCCCCGTCATTAATACCTCGCTCTTTACGCTAAAGTTTTTTTTAGTACTTTCAAAAGAGGGCAGATCACTTAATTCAATTTCAAGGTCTTTTATGAAACAAAAACCATCTACTTAACACGAACTGCACCTTCTCCAAATGCGACAATAAATAGGGAAGAGGGGGTAGCAAATAAATCAACAAAACAACAAAGAAAACCCCAGAGGCTACTTACCTGTTACTTAAAAATCCATTTTAGTAACATCTGCAAAAAACATTTAGCAATTAGCGATTGAATCTATAAGAAATTTAATTTTTTCAGCAAAAATGAGGCAGCATTATAAAAATTTCAATGACTAGAAATTTGAACATAAAAGAATTAAACCAACAGAAGCCAACACGAATGTATAAATTGAGGTTGAATGAAATTAACATTAATAAAAAATGCCAACAGTTTCAAACACTACTTTATACTTGGGTGCCGCTCGCTTTTTACAGAGAGCAAGATGTGTTTTAAACAGTGTTTTTAACTTTAATTAAATATTACGAAATTCAAAACACAAATAATACTTCCATCAAAACTGTTAGAATTCTGGACAGTCTACTCAGTTTTACTTGTTTTTCTTTCTTTTTTTCCTTTTTTTTCTTTTTTTTTAAGAAACACGTATTTTCGTCAACCGTTATGGATTCTTTTTGGTAATTAAATGAAAAAAGCTTTTTCAAACTGTTATTGGACCTTTTAACTGTGCTGAAAAAAAAGGCTCTCCCAAAATTTTTTGTTCAGATAAGATAAGATTTATTGCTGAAAAACGGCTATCACAAGCCCAAAAGGGCCGAATTCGCACTTTAGCGTCAAATAAAGCGAAAAAAAGAACAACAAAAACAAACAATCAAACAACAACAGAAAATTATAAAAAGGTCAATGTCAAATGCGTAAAAATGTTAAAAACAAAAATAAATTAAACTCATAAAATTAGAAGGCCAATGTCAAGTCAGTAAAAATGCTAAAAAAATGAAAACTCGTAAATTAACATGGGGATAAAGTAAAATTAAAACAAAAACACAAATTTGCAAAATGGACTAAAAAACATAAATAAAAAACCTCCATGTTTGCAAAATGGGCATTAAAATTAATATCTATGAGGTAAAAAGTGAGTGAGAGGGGGGGGGGGAGGCTGCAGAGATTCACTGATTGAAAATGATAAGGGATAAAAGTTCTTCTATATCTTTCAGTACAAAATCTTATTGGGGCAAGAAGGGGGATTTTTGTTGACACAGAACGCGGGAGGCGCGGTCGAAAGGGTGAATATTGACCAGGGAAAAAGGGAGTCGTTCGTGGGTTATGAAGGGCATTGTTAGCAAAACGCAAGGTAGTTTTTGCTCTCCTTCCCTTCAGGGTAAATAGATTAGCTCTCCTAAGAAGGGAAATATAAGGTACTATACCCTCATTGAAGATAATTCTTAGGCACCTTTTTTGGACTGCCTCTTTCTGTCCGACAATTCAATGAAAATGCCAGGATGCCAAACAGGACAGGCGTACTCAAGGGTTGGGCGTACAAATGACAGGAAAATCCTCAAACAATGCGATTTAGGGCATTTAAATTTTGTAAGGAGTTTAAGGAGGGAAATGCGGCATTTGCACGTTTTAAGATGTCATTAATATGACAATCCCATTTTAAGTCGCTTGAGATGGTAACGCCCAGTAATTTCATAGTGGTGACAGACATTTCAGGGGGGATTGGACAGGAGAAAGAAGGGAGATTTTTTAAGGAAATTAATAGTAAGAACAGTTAACTTTAAAGGGTTGAATTTCATATCATCAGTAAGAGCTTCGGCTGATATCGATTTCAAGATGTCCATTGGGTTGCTTTTTAAATTTTTGAAACATGTCTCTAAGACAGTTAAATCATCAACGAATTTCCGTCTATCCAGAAAATAAACACTAAGGTTGTTTATCATTGTAAGAAATAAAATTGGACCTAAGAGGGTTCCTTGGGGCACACCATTATAAATTGAGAGGGGATCAGAATATACATTCAGGTATTTCACGACTTGCGTTCTATTAGAGAGAAAAGACGCAATTATTCTAATTAAATAAGGGTCATTTTGAAAGTCATTAGATAGCTTTTCTAATAGTATATTGTGGTTGATTAAATCAAAAGCTTTTTGCAAGTCAACAGCGATAACATTGAGCCAGGTATTGGGTGGTTTTTCGAGTGTGTTACATATTGTGTCCATAAGGTGAACAAGATAGTGGGTGGTAGATGTAGAGCGTAGGTTTCCGAATTGTCTTTAAAGATAATTCGGACAATTCCACAAAGGCAGATGTCTTTGTGGAAAGAAAAGGTGTGGAAGGGGGGTTAGTTGCCCATCGATCTTTTGGTCACTAAAAAATGACACCAGAACTTTTAATTTCCATTTGAATGAGCCCTATCCTGATTTTATAGAACAATTTGTTCGACACGATCACCGCTGGGAAAAAACAAATAAACACGCATCCGTGATCTCTCTTCTGGTAAAAAATACAATATTCCACATTTTTGTTAATAGGAGCTTGAAAACCCTACCATAGAATTCTCTGATATGCTGAATCTGATGGTGTGATTTTCATCAAGTTCCCTTAACTTTCTGGGTGTGTTTCCCCTTTTTTGAAAATCACAAAAATTCAGTTGGGCTCGTAGCTTTTGATGGGTAATATTAAACTTAACGACTGTTATGGATTTGGAAGCAGCAGAAAAAAATTCTTTGGGTATATTAGTTGTAATGACATTTTTAGACTTTCGGCTACCATTTGGCCGAGTCGCTCCTTATTAACAATTCGTTACCACGAACTGTTTGATCCAGGAATTCATTTTATACAAAACTTCGTGAAACAACCATTGGGAATATTCGATGTGAACTATTTTGTTACTGTCAAAGTGCAAATGGCACCGATGAACTTATAATATTTTTCCTACCAGTTTATGTGAATTTAAAAGAAGTTGTCTCAGCTGGCAGGGAAGATTTATGGAGCGTGTGAAGCATTAGTAGAATGATGTCATAGTTTCTCTGAAAAATTCACGCATGAATACAGGGGTGCTAATCCAAGAAAATAGAGAGGGGGTTGGAATTTTATTGCATCTTTTTTTAATGAAGATGCAAAGGAAGGTATTTACAAAATTTAGGCTGAAGTAATTGTTGCTAGGGTTTCACCACTCTTTCTTTTCTTTTTCAGATAAATGACCTATTTTCGTTTCTGTAACTACATTTGCTTAGATTTGCCTATAGTATAATTTTCAATGATAAGTTAAAGTCTCGTTGCTCAGCTATACGTAGTTGTTTTTCAATAAATAAGCTTTCAAGCTAAGTCCGATTTTTATCTTCCTGACCTGGGCCATTGAAAGATAATATTATTCAAAAGAAACTAGGCATTTGAACTTTATTCTAGCGGATTGGCAAGGGCCAATCTAAGGTCCACCCCTACGCAAAGTTCGTTGTATAGAACTAGTGATTTAGTTTTTAGTCTGTATTGAGAGTCTACGCTGAGACCCCGTTTAGGGAGTCTGTCTTGAGAGTTTATAGACGTGTATTTTGTGACCTTTGGAAGAATACAAGTAACCTATTTTCTACAGCCGTCTCATATTATTTTTTCAGGAGCCCAGGCAGGGTAGAAAAAGAGTTTACGAGAAATATCGTCATTTAGTATATCGACAGGGGGCCCGTTAACCGTCCAACGAGATATTAGTGGTGACCCAGGTGGGGCACCCTTGGCCTAAAGAGTGGCCGTTTGACTGTTCGATCACGTTACCATACCCTGGAACAGGGTATACCGTAATAGTGAATTAACATACTCTATATTTACGGTACAGTAGTGGTAGCCACGAGGCTCTCCGTTGCAATATATAGCGCCAGAGAGGCTTTCCACTCAAATAAAGTGGTGCAGCACCATTTCGACGCCAATATTTGAGGGCAGTGTCCATTTCATAATAATATCTGGAACCGGTGGCAATTTCCATTATAATAATTGTTTTTCCGGGTTTTTCGAATGAAAATACCGAAGAATGAATTCCTTAAAATCTATGGAATACTTCTCCCCCTCCCTATTATGGCACTGCTGCATAGGTAAAGAACCCTTTTGAGGCTTAGAGAGGAAGTTCTGGAGATTGTGCGAGGAGACTTTGAAATTTTTATTGCTTTATTTAAACAAGATGCAAGTTTTGGTGTTCAATAGAAAACAGGGCAAAAATGCTCTGTTATAGGCTTGATACTGATTTTTCACCTAGAATATCAAAATTTCAAATTTGTTGTTGTTCATCTACCAGTTGGCTATGTCTTTTGTTGTTGGCTATAGCTACAAGCTGGCTTTCAGGATAATTCAAAAGGTTTTCTGTTACATAATATGAATTTTAAATAGAAGCCGAAACTAAAAGAATATATTACTTTTTCTTTTCACTAGCAGTTTTTTCTTTATACATGTCGTTTCTTAGGTATTCATGTTTTAACTAAATAATTTAGCTATTGAAGTTTTTCATCGATTTCTGCAAAGGAAAAATGTTGATACCACACATTTTGGAAAAAAATTCTAAATATATGGAGAACCTACTTAAAATTAAATGAATTGAATAATAATAAAAGAACATGAAGTATAATAAATTGAGAGAATCCTTAGAACATTTTTAGTCTGAAGAGGCATGCTAAGACAATTATAGCATCTGAAGCATACTTGCACTGAACCAACAACTGCAACATTTTACTTTTTTCCCCAGATATCTTGCAGCCAAACATCTTTCAGATAAACTCTAACTACGTCGCTATATGGCACTTGTACGGCCCTTCTGCATAAACTACAATGACTCAGAGAAAGATAGTAAATACAGTTATTCAAAATGCTAAAACTGTCCACAAGACCTCGCAAGAACCCATGAGACACGGTTTCGTGACTGAACTCTCATTTCTATATGTGGTTCCATCCCATCTTCCAGGGATACAATTCAAAAAAGGTTGAGATTGATAGGATACCTTTTACAGATGAAGGATGAAAGATTACCAAAGATTGATTGCTTTAATCATCCAGCTGAGGCAAGACGAAAAGCCCGTCGTCCCCAAATGGGGTGGAGAGAAATCATGAGAAGGATTTAAAGGAGAATAGAACTTCTTTGGAGGGGGTCAAGAGTGGAACTTTGAATAAATTACAGTGGAGAAGGAGCATGCGAAGCGTTTTTCGGCCTCGTGCAGCTTGGTACTGCATGGAACTGTTAGTACCTTCAGTAGAATTTTTATATTCCTTGACCCCTGGAAACTCACTAAACAAACGGAAATGTTAACCTACGGCCACTGGGAACTGCCAATATGTCATTATTAGATAAACTAAATACTATTTGCTTACTTTTCCCAGAAAAACATCCCCTGAACAGATGAAGAACAAAGAAGTAATATCCCTACTGTGTGTCTCTTGTAAGAGTAAACATTCTAATGTAAACAGCCAGATGAGCATTGGTATGAAACAGCTTAATATCTGAAAGGGAAAATGATTAGTAAATATTAAAACCCTGTCTGATTTAGCACCTTTGTTGACATAAAGGGAAATTTTATCCTTTTGATTTGATTCTCTGTCGATACGCTGGGCGTTTGATTTACAGAATGTTGACATCGAGTCGTCATGTTGTCGCCTTTTGACGGCAGAAAAAAAGTTTGTTGTTCTCTTGTTCGAAATACAAACTGCAAACTTTAACAGGAAAATAAAAATGAAGGGAAAATAATATATTTTAAAACTGATGGTTTGTCAAACAGTTCGTGGTAACGAATTATAAGTAAGGAGTAAACTAACTCAATACTAACCGAAATTCTAAGAAATGGAATTTTGATACCCGTAGATAAATCAAAAGAACCAGATTATTATGCTGATTTCAAATATATAAGTCTCATTAAGTTTAGCTTTACTCATCAAAGTTAACGAGCCTGAGAAAATTATCGAAAAAATTATCGAAAAAAGAGGAAAATATACCGCAAAAGTGAAAGAATCTAAATGAAAATCACATAATCAGATTCAGCATATCAGAGAACTCTACTGTAGAGGTTTCAAGCTCCTATCTACAAAAATGAAGAACTTTGTACTTTTTGCCCGAAGAAAGATGAGTGATGCGTGTTTATTTATCAATATTTTTCCCAGGGGTGATCGTATCGATCCATTGGTCCTAGAACATCGTGAGATGGCTCATTCGAACGGAAATTAAAAGTTTTAGTATCCTTTTTAAGTGACCAAAAAGATTGGAGGACAACTAGGACCCCCACCCCTTTTTTTCCAAAATCGTCCGATCAAAATTTTTAGATAACTATTTTGTTCATCATAGTTGAAAAGCCCCATAACTTTGCCTTTGAACATAAAATAGCCCCCCCCCCCATAGCCCCAGGAGAAAGGTCTTTAAGTTATCCAATTTGTCAATTGTTTACGCATAGTATTTGTTATTGGGTAGTATGCATACAATTTCGGGTGGAGGGTAGGGACGAATTTTCTCCTGGGATTTTTTCCACCGGTAATTTTTCATGGAGAGACAAGTTTCCAGGGGGTGAACTTGTCAGAGGAAATTATATACCGGGGAATTTGCCAGAATTCCTATACAGAATTCCTTTTATATGTCTTGCTTTCTCGTTTCCGCTTCAATATTATGCGTGGAGATGTTAAGGGTAATTGTCCGGGGTAAATTTTCATCGGGATTGAATTTTCTAGAGGACATTTGAGTGGAGAGGGGGATTTCTCCGTGGAGGTGAGGCCAGATTTCCTGGCATTATTTGAAAAAAAGATAAGAAATTAAACAAAAAAAAAACAAGTTACTTCAACTGAAAGTAAGGAGCAAGATTAAAACTTAAAACGAACAGGAATTATTATGTATATGAAAGGGGTTGCCCCCTCCTCAACACCTCGCTCTTTGCGCTAAAGTTTGAATTTTGTCCCAATTCTTTAAGAATGGCTCCTGAAACACAATGGTCGTTTAATTAGAACAATAAGACGCTCTTTTTAAAGGTACTAAAAAACTTTAGCGTAAAGAGCAATGTATTGAGGAGAGTGCAACCCCCTTCATATACGTAATAATTTCTGTTCGTTTTTAGCTTTAATCTTGATCCTTACTTTCAGTTGAAGTAACTTGTTTTTTTTTTTTTTTAATTTCTTTTCTTTTTTTCAAATAATGCCCCGAAATCTGGCCTCACATCCACGGAGAAATCCCCCTCTCCACTCAAGTGTCCTCTAGAAAATTCAATCCCGATGAAAATTTACCCCGGACAATTACCCTTAACATCTCCACGCATAATATTGAGACGGAAACGAGGAAGCAAGACATATAAAAGGAATTTTGTAATAATTTTAATGTTGCTCGTTACTTTCAGTTGAAAAAACTTGCGTTTTTTATTTAATTTGTGTTCAAGAATGATAAGAAGCATTAGAACCAATTAACTGAATCAAAGCTGACTGTTGGTTAGTTAACTATTAATTAACATAAAAATATGAAGTCTAGAACTACCACAAAATCATGTGTTCGATTTGCTGTTCCCACTGGACCTGGAAAGGTATAAATCATACGTTGAAGCTCAAATATGGATATGGTCACCTATCAGCTTTGTAGTGCCAAATAAAACGCAGCATTATAAGTATGACTTTGCATACGTTTTTTACATGCCGTTTTATAGGTTCACAAAACCATATGTTTGTGGGACTAAGGTAATTCCTAAAGAAAGATATGGGCTCTTTTATGAAACATCTTTTCAGTCTAAACATCCTCCTTATTTATAGATTATTTATAGATATGGGATCTTTGTTTTAATTGTTTTAAGATGACAAATTGTAGACCATTTTACATACTCCGGAACGTAAGCTACTTAACGTAAGAGGTCATATGAAACCGATACGTGGTATTGCAGAAACCATACAGCGTATCTGATCCACAGAAGAAGTTAGGAGCTTAAGCTTAAGAGCTGAAACCAATTATAGGTATTTGGAAAACATGAATACATTAAGTTTGCTTTACTAAGCTGAAAATTGTGCAGATGAATTTCGTCCCTTTGCATCTTACAAGGGCAGCTAAGCTTATTCTGGAATGACACACTAAAAATATCCTAAAATCCTTAAGAATATCTTGCTGACTCAATTTGGGGCTTTAAAGAGGAGAGTTCGATAGCATGCCAGCTTAAGAAGATCCCATTGCTTCGAGTAGCTTACAGCAGCAGCGTTACTTACTCAATCTTTGTGTTTCTTGGCAAAATTTAGTTTTTGAGGTTAAATTATTTAAACTTAATCGCCTCAGCTCAGTCTTTTTGCAAAGCCCGAATTTCCATACGAATAAAGAAAAATAAACGAAAAGCTGAAAAAATTGCAATCGCATTTTATTTCTTTTGGGCTAATTTTTCCAAGATGTTGGAATTTAGAATCAAAGTCTTACGAAATAATTAAAATGAAATGAAAATATATAACCATGGGTAAAACAATAAAAAAATAATATATATTTTTTAATCGGCTTAAGGATGTGGAGCCGAAACATTCATATTTACTGTCACATAAAGGTTATATTACCATTGTTTTTTATGCTTTTATTTTAAGATATTTTGTTACTTTATTCTATCGAAAGTTTTAACCTTTATTATATATTTTCATTTCATCTTTTACAAATAAATAGGCACTGTGGTCTAAGAAATGATTTAAATCTTTTTTTTTTTTTTTGCTGAACAACCCTTTCCTTACCCAACTCCTGTGTAATTTTGACAGAAATATTGCTATAGATGTTATCAACTCCATGCCCTATGTATTTAGGCATGGGGCGCCCATTAGTGCAAGTTCTTGGCTATAAGCACCGTATTTTGTTTTTTTGCAGCTCAAATATTGAAATGTAATTTTATAAGCTAAGGCCTTGTGTAAGGCCCAAATCTCCATCGTCAAAACAAAGGAAGATAAATCAAGAGAGAAATTGGGTTAGTTTTTAAAAAAGAAAGAAAAGTGAAATCTAGACTCTGAATCTTTAGAAATTTTATTTTCCTTTTCCAGTAGAACTGCCCTGGAAAACTGGCCTCTTTTTCTCTTGCTCTGACGAAAGATTAGTACGCTGTTAAACACGTGCTGGTATTTTGAAAGACTAATACTTATACTATTAGGTGTTTTCAGCATTTAAACTAAAATATGTTTAAATAAATAAAAGTTCAAATAGTTATTTTTTTTTAATTTTTATCACTGTTTGTGAAACACTGTCTATTAAAAGAATTTTATCCCTATTCGAACTTTTATTTATCGTCATGGAATGGCAGTGTAGTCTTCAAAATAACATACGTTTTAATAAAGAAATTAAATATTAAGAAGTTGTTTTTTTGCAAGCATCGATAAATACTATTAGATTTAGAAGTAAGTCGTGTCCTTCAAGGATGCACGCAAGGAGCCTCCAGACCCGGAACCCTCGAAACTTTAAATTTTCTTTTATTTCTGGGACCTTGTTATTTAAATTAATAAATATAACTTGTTTTTTATTATTATATAACTCCTGATTTTTTTTTTTAATATTGGTCTCCTACGCAAAAAGCTCTTAGATGCGCTCCTGGTGCCCCTAGTACGAAAATTAGAATCAACGTCAGAGTTTAAGAATATTGCCTAGCTCCCACTCCGTTCTTCCGTGTGTAAAAATCCTCTATGGATACATTCCTTTGGCCAGCGTATTTGGCTTTTAAAATTGTCGTACAAAGTAAGTCAGGGATCTCTTGAAACGTAAAGTGACCAATCGTCTTTTCTTCAAAGGGGATTGCGTCATTTATTCCACTTGCTGAAGCTGAAGGAATCTGTATTGCTGCTTCTGAGAAAATTTTAAGAAATGCTAGAATCGAAGACTACGACGGAATTGTTGAAAGGCTTTCGCAAAAACCAGGAGCTCGAGTCGTCGTCGTTTTCGCAGATGAAGATGAAGTCAGGAAAGTATTGAAAGCATGAGTATGTGCATGAATCCCAGCTTTAATTGAGAGGCCGGAGCTCTATATCTTTGCATGAATATTATATCTATATTACATTATTCGATAAATGTAGAGTATCAGTTTGAAAAATTTTCGATAAAATTGAAAAAAAATACACACAAAAGATATTGAATTTGATAACCCTTTTCTATTCTGGGTAACCCAACAGACAGAACGGATCAACGAGCATGCAGAAATTAAACGAACAATTATTTAGATTATAAACAAACAATTTTGTTTCAAATGAAAGTCAAGAGCAGCGAACTTAAAACGGCCAGAAAATATTCTGAATGTGAAGATCAGACAGGAGCTTGAGTCGTCGTTGCTTTTGCAGTTTTAAAAGCATAAGCATGTGCATTAATCTTAGGTTTAGTCAACAGCCCGGGATTCTAAATGTTTCCCAGTTTATAATTGATATAATTGAGGGAAATAATATTTATTACTTCAGGTTTTGAAAACAAGATTTTATGCTATTTTCGTTTTTTTTTCATATTTAAAGCACGATTTTAAAAAATGTTATGAAAAATTATAATCCTGAATTTAGAAAAAATATGAGGCACAACCTTCCTTAGGCATGGTTTGTGCCATAGATGGTTTTTGGAGAGTTTTACTATTATAAAGCACTGTTTTTCAATGTCATCGAAGGCCAGTATAATTTGGAAAGGGTAGGGGTTGATACGTAAAAATACCTTCCTTAGTACTATTTAGACTCTGGATCCATGTTGTAAAGCTTCATTTACCAACGTTACCTAATTTCCGAGATCGAAAAACATATTTATCTAGAACTCTACTAATCCATGATCAACAATATTTTTTCTTTTATTAATATGATCCAAGAATTAATAATCCCCCCCACCCCACCCACAATAGGTCTAACAAATTTAAGCAAGGCGAGACCTATAACTGAAATTTCTATTCCCTGATGTAATGCTGCGGGCTATTTAAAACGGTTTTGAATTTTCCGAAAACATGGCTACTGAGTCGTTGTTTTTTTTTTTTTTTTTTTTTTTTTTTTTTTTTTTTTTTTTTTTTTTTTTTTTTTTTTTCTTGGACAGCTGAATTGAACTTATCTGACTGTAGTGATGAACAACTTACGATGAATCCAAAGAATAATCCTCTTGAGACGGGGAATTAACCCTTGAAGTTCTGATCCCATTCTTTTAAGTCAATATTGATTTTGTAAGGTTTCTCGTATTCTTTCTAAAATCCTGCCGTATCTGGAGAAACATTTGAAATAGTATTGCCTAAGTTTGAAAGCTGATTGAGGCAATTTAGGGGATTCAAAACGGGCTCCAATCTTGTATTTCTCTTTATGGAGCAAACTGATTTCACTCACGATTGAAGTACAAATTATATAGCGTAGGCCTATAGCCTTGGCAATAACAAGAATAAAAATATCTTCTTTTTTTAACGGGCAAAATCAACAAATGAAAATCAGCAGACGAAATATAATAATTAAAATGAAAATAAATAATTTATGCGAATACAAATCGGAATAAAACAGTTTAAGCTCTGTGTTAGTTATCAGAAATAAGGAAAAATGATACAATAATCTTTCAAGAACTGCAAATTATTTTCATCACTTAAAAAGTATGTTTACAAGTAAAATATTTCATTCAAGACTTTTCGTCTTGTCCTGGCTGAACGTTTCTCAAAAAGAGCAAATAAAAATTTCGGAGAGGCAAAGTTATTTGTCTCTCCAGAAATTGTATTTGCTTGTTTGTCTAGATTTTTAGTTCAACATTAGTTAAGCCAGTGTATTAGGTAACCTGGTTTCCAAACTGTGGCGCTATGCTTCACTCCGAAAAAAACAAACAAAAAACACTGTGATTCTTGAAGAACGGAAAAACTGAAACGAAAATACGTCAAAAAAATAAACCGTTGGAACTTAAAATACTCTTTAACATGAAAGTTTAGGATAGTAAGCTCAATTTTTCCCTTTGATTTCACGTTGATCATAACTTTGGCCAGGAAAAAAAAATGAAACTTGCCCCATCAATCAGGTGTGACATTCGAGTTTTGTGACATTGTTAAAAAAAATTAAGTTGTAAGACAGAGTCAAATTTTAGCGTAAAGAGCGAGGCGCTGAGGAGGGGACAACCCCTTTAATATACAGAATAATTTCTGTTCATTTTAAGTTTTAATGTCGCTCCTTGCTTTCAGTTTAAAAAAACTTGTTTTTTTTATTTAATTTCTGAACGTTTTTGAATTAATGCAGCTTTAATTTTGGCTCACCTTACACGAATAATTAGAACGAAATTCACATATTAATTGTCCTTTTCTTGGCTAAATGGCTTTCTCGAAATTTTGTTCTGACGTAACTTACGAATTAACTTACATAACGAATTTCTATATTCGTATGTTTTATTACGTATATTAGGGAGTTGACCCCCTAATCAATACCTCGCTCTTTACGCTAAAGTTTGAATTTTGTTCGAATCACAAACCCCTGAATCCCAAAGGCCGGTTAATTAGAATAGATAGCTCTTTTGAAAGTTCTAAAAAAAACTTTAGCGTAAAGAGCGAGGTATTTACTAGGGGGTGAACCCCCTCATATACGTAATATTTTCTGTTCGTTTCAAGTTTTAATGTTGCTCCTTACTTTCAGTTGAAAAAAAACTTGTTTTTTTTTATATAATTTCTGATCGTTTTTTAAATAATGCTGGGAAATCTGGCGCCCCCTTCATAGGAATGTCCCTTCCCCCAAGGAAACATCCTCCATGGAAATATTTCCCCCGTAACCCCTATTCAGACCCCTCTCCCCCCCCCAACCAGAAAAAATTCCTCCTGAAAACGCCTGTATACTTCCCAATAACCAAAACTATATGTAAACAATGGGCAAAGTTTATAACTTGCAGCCCTCCCCCCAGGAACTTTGGGGGTTAAGTCATCCTCAAAGACATATTAATTAGATTTTCGACTATGTTGAACAAAATGGCTATCTCAAAGTTTTGTTTGGGTGACTTCGGGAAAAAAATGAGCGTGGGAGGGGGCCAAGTTGCCCTCCAATTTTTTGGTCACTTAAAATGGCACTAGAACTTTCAATTTCCGTTCGAATGAGCCCTCTCATGATATTCTAGGACTACTGGACCGATACGATCACCCCTGGGAAAAAAAAAATAATAAAAATAAACGCATCCGTGATCTTTCATCTGGCAAAAAATACAAAATTCCAGATTTTTGCAGACATGAGCTTGAAACTTCTATAGCAGGGTTTTTGGATACACTGAATCTGATGGTGGGATTTTCATTAAAGTTCTAAGACATTTAGGGGTTTTATCCCCCTTTTTCAAAAATAAGGCAATTTTTTCTTATGTGTGTAAGTTTGGATTGGTAAGACTAGACTTCATAAAACTTATATATTTGAAATCAGCATAAAAATATCATTCTTTTGATGTATGTATTGGTATCAATATTCCGTTTTTTAGCGTTTCGGTTACTATTGAGCCGGGTCGCTCCTTAATTACAGTTCGTTACCACGACGAACTGTTTGATAACTTATGTTGCATGGTTTTCAAAAAGTGAAAAACTCTCGAAAGAAGGGATTAGGTAGCCTACAAGAAGGATTAGGTTCAAACTGTTATTATTACCTTCAAAACTGTTTTAGTTCAGCAATGAATTTTTAAAAATAAAAACAGTAAATATAATAATATGAACTTTTTTTGTTGTTTTTAACTGTCTTTTAAAAACTTAACAACTTAAAAACTGTCTCTCGTTCTTCTCCTTCATTAGGGGGAATGGGCTATGAGAAACCTGGCAGCAATGGAAAGCGGAGGAAAGAATGGTTTTCTTTCTACATCTGAGATTCTACTGCTTTAAATATTTATAAGTAGCAACAGTTCGTGTTAAGGTTGCGCATCCCCACGTAATTCTAAGAACTGTATTTAAATGTAAATTTCTCCGAACATTCTGCTGCTTAAAGACGTTTTCATTAGCTTAAAACAATTTAATACAAGGCACAATAGAGGGAATAGCATTCAGTAACATCAACCTTTTTGAAGTGCCAATGACATAAAAAAAAGAGAAATTACCCTTTGATGAATCAGATGAATCAGGTTTAATCTTCACTGCCCTTGGTACTTTAAGTAAATTTGTAGAAAAACAAATGAAAATACAAAGATTTGGCTATTTAGCCTATTAGTAATTTTGATTTACCGAAACTCCTCAGTCTCCCCTTCCTCTGACAAGTTCCATGCGTAAAGGCCTTAACATATGCATAGTCCTTTGCGTTTCGGTTTGATTTCATTTCTTTATACTTTTCAATTCACTTCTTTTACTTTTAGTCCAGTTCTACTTTTAGTTCCACTTCGTTTGTTTTAAGTTTTAGTTAACTTATTTTCACTCAAACTTTTTTGCATACAGAAAATGGTCCGCTTAGCGCAGGTACCAATCTCCTGATTTTCCGCCTTCGGTCAGGAATGTTATACGTGGCTGGAGACAAATCGTCCGACGCTTTCCACGTTTTTTTTTCAGAGTTGTCCAGGTAGCGACTTGTAGCTGGGTTTAAAGGGCTTACTTTGGCTGAGCTTACAAAGTCACACTGCCAACCCTCATTCCTAAGCAAATAATCAGCGACATCAGTGGTGTCGATCAAAAATAAATTCTGGCCCTATGTAATGATATTATTAGTCAGAAATAGAGTCTGTGGCCTTGTTTTTTCCGCGCATAGGAATGCACACCCGTTCTCAAAGGCCAATATTACTTGGCCACTGTTGTTACAATCAACAATGGTCGTAAATAATTATGTTCTTGATTAGCATAAGTGTCTGTCGCCATATTTGTGCCTCTCAAAAGAACAGGCGTCTTCATTAAGGGTAGATCGAGGGGCTAATAACTGACCGTCACAGGTGTCCCTTCCTTCGTGCCTCCGGCACACCTGAAACAGCGTGTTCCTGGAAGCGAAGGAACACAGTTTTATCTTTAGCTTATGGAAAGCGTAAGGTGGGTTTTTTACGACGGCAAGCTTTCTCCTCTTGAGAGGTTATCTTTACTTGGTCATGTTGTTTACTGCGTTCGACATTGGAGATCCTGGGTCCTAAAAAGTGGACATTATGCTTTGAACGAGGATTTTATTACCACAAACCTTTACCATTGTCTAGAGATAAATATGCATTCCCTAGTGCTTCTCATTCGTCGATTCAAACGACTTGGGCTCGAAGGTCTTTTCAAACTCTTTGACATGAATAGTCAACCGTGTGAAAATTTTTTTATGAAGATGCGGTCTCAAACCAGCACTTACAGTACTGTAATAAACTTTTCGTTCCTCCAACTTCTACATCGAATTCGTCGATATGAAAGTATAACGGATTTTGAAGCTCAATATTCTAATGAACAGTTGTCCTTGCCCAAGACCAAGCGAGTTAGATCCATTGGTGTTGTGTCTGTCAGTTCCGATTTTTCTTTGCCCGGGGATGATGAAATCAAGCTCAAGCTAGGGCGAGTTCGTATTGAAAGCCAGCGAATAATGAAAGCCTTGATACCCGACGACGTACTTTCTGCTTTCGGTCACCAAGTACCGAATGTTCGTCTTTCTGTACTTCACGACAGTGACTCCGACGATGACTCAGAGGAAAATACTCTGTCCGATAAGTAGGAAAAGGCTTCCGCGACTGACACTGAATCGGGCTCGGAAAGTGACGGCATCTTTGAAGATTTGCCAGTGATTTCTCACTGTGTGAAACACCAAGTTGAGAAAAATTGGGTTAGTGAGCCTGTGACGAACATGAAGAATTCTAGGTTTTGTCTTGTCAAGACTTCTGACGGCTCCATAACACCAGTAAAAAAATCCACGCTGTTGTGGCTTCTGATGGAAAGCTCTGAGAAGCTGATTAGTGACCGATTAAAATGGGCGATGGTCCAGGGCCGACAAGTAGGACTACTTGAGTCGCCACAAACCAATGCAGAGGTCGGTGTGAAATCGGAATTGCATATCGGTGAATGGTACGTTTACAGACCATTTGGCAGGGGAAAGAGAGTATTAGTTGGGCGGGTCATACAGTTTGGCTACTTGTCTGGGTGAAGATGTCACTCTGTTGACACGCAGAATATGGCAATGCCGTTCCCTGACGACATAGGAATTCTGTGCCAGTGGTTCCGGCTGAATGCTGATCTCACATTAACTGCCGCATTGGTAGACCAGCGTTACCGTGACTCCAGCCTGTATATCATGTATTCAGCAGAACCCGTTTCTATGGAAATCGGCACCAACATTGTCTTTGGCTTTGACTCAGACGTCTTCACAAAGCTGAATTCATTTATCCAGAGGAAAGGGTTCCACTTTTTTGATGTCTCGTCAGCATCGCACTATTGGAAATGTATGCATGCACTGTCATGACAGTAAGGAATTAAATTTCTTTGGAATACCGAAAAAATTCAACTCTTATGATGGTGGTTATGCGAGATTGAGATCTCCAGAGATGATTGCACTCAAAGAGAATGCTAACATAAAAATAATTGTTGATGATAGAGGACAACTCCTTGCTACTGCTGCAGGTAACACATTACCTACGGATACATCCAATCATCAGCTTTCGGGTATTAGCATTCAGCGGAAGGCTAATAAAAGAAAGGCCTACTCTGCTACTAATATCGTAAACCATATCTTGTTTACGTGCCGAAACTGTTACCTGTGTAAAAATAATGTGTTAATAGACAGTGAAATTGCCAGAAAAATAAAAATGGCATTGTCAGAAAATATCACTACGGAATATAAAGATGAAACGATGAAAAACAAAGCACCAGCAAACGTTACTGGCATTGATCAAACAGTCAATGAATCAAATAATACCAAAGACGAAAAGCATATTGAGCCTGTTCATGAGACACCAGTAAAAATTGTGTATGATTCAAAATGGAATAATGATTATTCTACTGATTACGAACTAAGAGAAGACAATAACTACAATATCAAGAGAGAACATGGTGAACTATTTTATGGAACAGATTCAAAATGTCCAAAGTTAATCATTGATATTAATAATGTATCATAATATATTTTTGTATTAATATTCTACATAGCATTATTTCATTAAAAATATTACATTGTTATGTGTTCATTATTTTTTAGAGTAAGCTAGCATATCATGCGTTTAGAATGTCTATTAAAACATCGGAGATGTAAGAAAAGGAATTTGCGTACATCTATTGTCAGACACACTATTTCCGTAAAATCTGAGCTATTAAGGGTTTTTGACCGTAAACTCTAGTTTTTTGTAAGAAAATTATGGAAAATACAATTCTCTGGTTCAAATGTGAAACTTAAGTCTATTTTTGGATCGAAAAATAAAACTATTTCCGTAAAATCTGAGCTAATAAGGGTTTTTGACCGTAAACTCTAGTTTCTTGTAAGAAAATTATGGAAAATACAATTCTCTAGTTCAAATGTGAAACTTAAGTCCAGTTTTGGATACTCATAATGATGATGAGGATTGATGGTTCTAATTCAATATTTTTTTTTCATAAACAAACTATTTTTTTTAACTTTGAAATTATTCAACTTTATTTATTTTTATCTTTTTTTTGTACGTATCTTAAAATGACAAAATATCTTTCTTGAATTCACCTCTTGGATACACAATACAGAAATTATAAAAAAAATTGTAATTTCCCGACTTCATTTGCATGCAATAGATACCGAGAGTTCTATGACTCCTCCCCGCAATGAATTCTAAGGGTTTTATGACTCCTCCCACAATGAATTCAGATGGTTTTAGGAGTCATCCCCCTAGCCATAGCTCCATTCAACCTTGAGCGAAGGTATAAAAGTTTGATGATGTATTTCTCTTCTTAACAACTACATTAATAGCTTCCAAGATGATAGGACTGTATGACACAGAATTTATCGGTTTGAAAAAATCATCTTGTGGTGTTATATTTGAATGTGCATTTTTATTATTGTCAATGGAACTCGAAGAAATTGACTGTTATCATTGGAT
Organism: Artemia sinica; assembly: GCA_027921565.1. Classification (NCBI taxonomy): domain Eukaryota; kingdom Metazoa; phylum Arthropoda; class Branchiopoda; order Anostraca; family Artemiidae; genus Artemia; species Artemia sinica. The sequence goes on along the minus strand of CM051259.1, from coordinate 41,208,003 downwards.
AGTGAACTATAACATGTTTGAGTATGATAAAAGCTTGTGGAGTACTACATTACATCGTATAAACAGACTGGGATTCTACGATAGAGTGATTACACCACTTAATAATAGTGGTCAGGAACTGAGAAATGTCCAGGAGGAAGTCAGTGAAATTTGCAGCTTTTTCGGGTTGAAGCACTCTATGTAAAGGGTAATGTACCTACAGATAAAGTTTTAATTCAAAAGTGTGACCCTAGGATTCCACTTTTCAATCTAGAAGAATTTAAGTGTCCTAAATTTGAAGGGGTTTATCACGTCCTGAAGACGAGGTCAGGTTCTTCGCGCACTGGATACCTAAGGACATACCTGATCGTGATAAATGCATAAGACATGGTAAAAACTATTCTATATCATGGGACCATCGTTTCTGGATGTTTAAGAGTGAACGTGTGTATGACTATGTGTCATAATATAATTTTGTATTAATATTCTACATAGCATTATTTCATTAAAAATATATTATGCATTACATTGTTATGTGTTCATTATTTTTAGAGTAAGCTAGCATATCAAAAGTTTAGAATGTCTATTAAAACATCGGAGATGTGAGAAAAGGAATTTGCATACATCTATTGTCAGACACATGGGGTAACATTGACAAAATCTAGGTATCAGAATGAATAAATTCTTTATCAACATCCGTATGTCATTATGAAAAAATTGCAAGTAAGTAGGAAGTAGGTAAGTAAGTAAGTAAGTAACAAACTCTTTCTTGAATTCATCTCTTGGATACACAATACAGAAATTTTATATATAGGAAATTATGAAAAAACAAATTGAAGAAACTCTCTATTAACATTCATTATCATTGAAGTCGCTTCCTAGACAGACAATACAGCAATTTCACAAAATCTAAGTATAAGAGTGATTAAATTCTATATCAACATCCTTTTCTCGCATACATAGGAAAATACACACACACACACACAGAGACAACACAAACACACACACCCACACATACCAGAGAGACGAGGCACACAAACATAGATATGAAACACACATAGAGACGAGACACGCATAGAGACAACACACACACACACACACACACACACAGAGAGACATCACCCACACAGAGACGACACACACACACATACAAACAGAGACGACACAAACACACACATCGACAAACTCAAGTGAGGACTTACACATAGAGACGACACACGCACAGAGATGACAACACATAGAGACGAGACACAGAGAGAGAGAGAGACGACACACACACACAGAGAGGAAAACACAAAGAGACAACACACAAAGAGATGACACACACACACACAGATACGAAACACATAAAGAGACGACACACGCACAGAGACGACAAACATACAGAGAAGACACAAAAACAGAGACAACACACCCACATAGATGACACACACACATAGAAACGAGACACGCACAGACACAACACACAAACAGAGTCATAGTGAGAGAGATATCCAAAAATTTGGGTTGATCTAGGTTCACTTAGAGTGGCGCGCCACTGTAATGTTGATATAGAATTTAATCACTCTTATACTTAGATTTTGTGAAATTGCTGTATTGTCTGTCTAGGAAGCGACTTCAATCGATAATGAATGTTAATAGAGAGTTTCTTCAATTTTTTTCATAATTTCCTATAATAAAATTTCTGTATTGTGTATCCAAGAGATGAATTCAAGAAAGAGTTTGTTACTTACTTACTTACTTACTTACTTACCTACTTCCTACTTACTTGCAATTTTTTCATAATGACATATCCAACAACGGATGTTGATAAAGAATTTATTCATTCTGATACCTAGATTTTGTCAATGTTACCCCATGTGTCTGACAATAGATGTATGCAAATTCCTTTTCTCACATCTCCGATGTTTTAATAGACATTCTAAACTTTTGATATGCTAGCTTACTCTAAAAATAATGAACACATAACAATGTAATGCATAATATATTTTTAATGAAATAATGTTATGTAGAATATCAATACAAAATTATATTATGACACATAGTCATACACACGTTCACTCTTAAACATCCAGAAACGATGGTCCCATGATATAGAATAGTTTTTACCATGTCTTATGCATTTATCACGATCCGGTATGTCCTTAGGTATCCAGTGCGCGAAGAACCTGACCTCGTCTTCAGGACGGTGATAAACCCCTTCAAATTTAGGACACTTAAATTCTTCTAGATTGAAAAGTGGAATCCTAGGGTCACACTTTTGAATTAAAACTTTATCTGTAGGTACATTACCCTTTACATAGAGTGCTTCAACTCCGAAAAAGCTGCAAATTTCACTGACTTCCTCCTGGACATTCCTTAGTTCCTGACCACTATTATTAAGTGGTGTAATCACTCTATCGTAGAATCCCAGTCTGTTTATACGATGTAATGTAGTACTCCACAAGCTTTTATCATACTCAAACATGTTATAGTTCAGTATCCAATGATAACAGTCAATTTCTTCGAGTTCCATTGACAATAATAAAAATGCACATTCAAATATAACACCACAAGATGATTTTTTCAAACTGATAAATTCTGTGTCATACAGTCCTATCATCTTGGAAGCTATTAATGTAGTTGTTAAGAAGAGAAATACATTATCAAACTTTTATACCTTCGCTCAAGGTTGAATGGAGCTATGGTTAGGGGGATGACTCCTAAAACCATCTGAATTCATTGTGGGGAGGAGTCATAAAACCCTTAGAATTCATTGCGGGGCGGAGTCATAGAACTCTCGGTATCTATTGCATGCAAATGAAGTCGGGAAATTAAAATTTTTTTTATAGTTTCTGTATTGTGTATCCAAGAGGTGAATTCAAGAAATATATTTTGTCATTTTAAGATACGTACAAAAAAAAGATAAAAAATAAATAAAGTTGAATAATTTCAAAGCAAAAAAAAATAGTTCGTTTTATGAAAAAAAATATTGAATCAGAACCATCAATCCTCATCATCATTATGAGTATCCAAAACTGGACTTAAGTTTCACATTTGAACTAGAGAATTGTATTTTCCATAATTTTCTTACAAGAAACTAGAGTTTACGGTCAAAAACCCTTATTAGCTCAGATTTTACGGAAATAGTTTTATTTTTCGATCCAAAAATAGACTTAAGTTTCACATTTGAACCAGAGAATTGTATTTTCCATAATTTTCTTACAAAAAACTAGAGTTTACGGTCAAAAACCCTTAATAGCTCAGATTTTACGGAAATCATGTGTCTGACAATAGATGTACGCAAATTCCTTTTCTTACATCTCCGATGTTTTAATAGACATTCTAAACGCATGATATGCTAGCTTACTCTAAAAAATAATGAACACATAACAATGTAATATTTTTAATGAAATAATGCTATGTAGAATATTAATACAAAAATATATTATGATACATTATTAATATCATTGATTAACTTTGGACATTTTGAATCTGTTCCATAAAATAGTTCACCATGTTCTCTCTTGATATTGTAGTTATTGTCTTCTCTTAGTTCGTAATCAGTAGAATAATCATTATTCCATTTTGAATCATATACAATTTTTACTGGTGTCTCATGAACAGGCTCAATATGCTTTTCGTCTTTGGTATTATTTGATTCATTGACTGTTTGATCAATGCCTGTAACGTTTGCTAGTGCTTTTTTTTTCATCGTTTCATCTTTATATTCCGTAGTGATATTTTCTGACAATGCCATTTTTATTTTTCTGGCAATTTCACTGTCTATTAACACATTATTTTTACACAGGTAACAGTTTCGGCACGTAAACAAGATATGGTTTAAGATATTAGTAGCAGAGTAGGCCTTTCTTTTATTAGCCTTCCGCTGAATGCTAATACCCGAAAGCTGATGATTGGATGTATCCGTAGGTAATGTGTTACCTGCAACAGTAGCAAGGAGTTGTCCTCTATCATCAACAATTATTTTTATGTTAGCATTCTCTTTGAGTGCAATCATCTCTGGAGATCTCAATCTCGCATAACCACCATCATAAGAGTTGAATTTTTTCGGTATTCCAAAGAAATTTAATTCCTTACTGTCATGACAATGCATGCATACATTTCCAATAGTGCTACCACTTGTACTTGTTTCATAGCTTAAATACTTCTCCTTGTCGGCATTCAATGCTACAATAACCTTGTTATGTGAACACACTCTATTAAAATGTTCCATCTTCACTTTTTTTTAAAGATATGACTTATGTGTTTATCGTTCCAGTGCGTAAGAAATACTGATTTAATACATGCAATAGACTAGGTAGTCTCTATAACCGGTCATAGAATACCAGTGGGAAAGCCACATCGTGTCTCTGACCAATCATAGAGCACAATTGTTAGAATCGTAAGCATATTTTGACATTTTAAGCTACGTACAAAAAGAAAAAAAAATAAATAAAGTTGAAAAATTTCGAAGTTTTAAAAAAATAGTTTGTTTTTATGAAAAAAATATTGAACTATTAGTTCAGATTTTACGGATATAGTTTTATTTTTTAATTCAAAAATAGACTTAAGTTTCACATCTGAACCAGAGAATTGTATTTTCCATAATTTTCTTATAAAAAACTAGAGTTTACGGTCAAAACCCTTATTAGCTCAGATTTTACGGAAAGAGTTTTATTTTTCGATCCATAAATGGACTTAAGTTTCACAATTGAACCAGAGAATTGTATTTTCCATAATTTTCTTACAAAAAACTAGAGTTTACGGTCAAAAACCCTTATTAGCTCAGATTTTACGGAAATAGTTTATTTTTTCGATCCAAAAATGGACTTAAGTTTCACATTTGAACCAGAGAATTGTATTTTCCATAATTTTCTTACAAAAAACTATAGTTTACGGTCAAAAACCTTATTAGCTAAGATTTTACGGAAATAGTTTATTTTTCGATCCATAAATGGACTTAAGTTTCACATTTGAATCAGAGAATTGTATTTTCCATAATTTCCTTACAAAAAACTAGAGTTTACGGTCAAAAACCCTTACTAGCTCAGATTTTACGGAAATAGTTTTAATTTCGATCTATAAATGGACTAAATTTTCACATTTGAACCAGAGAATTGTATTTTCCATAATTTTCTTACGAAAAACTAGAGTTTACGGTCAAAAACCCTTATTAGCTCAGATTTTACGGAAATAGTTTTATTTTTCGATCCAAAAATGGATTTAAGTTTCAAATTTGAACCAGGGAATTGTATTTTCCATAATTTTCTTACAAAAAACTAGAGTTTACGGTCAAAAACCCTTATTAACTCAGATTTTACAGAAATCGTTTTATTTTTCGATCCAAAAAAGGACTTAAGTTTCACATTTGAACCAGAGAATTGTATTTTCCATAATTTTCTTACAAAAAACTAGAGTTTACGGTCAAAAACCCTTATTAGCTCAGATTTTACAGAAACAGTTTTATTTTTCAATCCAAAAAAGGACTTAAGTTTCACATTTGAATAAGACAATTGTATTTTCCATAATTTTCTTACAAAAAACTAGAGTTTACGGTCAAAAACCCTTATTAGCTCAGATTTTACAGAAACAGTTTATTTTTTCGATCCAAAAATGGACTTAAGTTTCATATTTGAACCAGAGAATTGTATTTTCTATAATTTTCTTACAAAAAAACTAGAGTTTACGGTCAAAAACCCTTATTAGCTCAGATTTTACAGAAACAGTTTATTTTTTTGATCCAAAAATGGACTTAAGTTTCACATTTGAACCAGAGAATTGTATTTTCCATAATTTTCTTACAAAAAACTAGTTTACGGTCAAAAACCCTAATTAGCTCAGATTTTACAGAAATAGTTTGATTTTTCGATCCATAAATGGGCTTAAGTTTCACATTTGAACCAGAGAAATGTATTTTCCATAATTTTCTTACAAAAAACTAGAGTTTACGGTCAAAAACCCTTATTAACTCAGATTTTACAGAAATCGTTTTATTTTTCGATCCAAAAAAGGACTTAAGTTTCACATTTGAACCAGAGAATTGTATTTTCCATAATTTTCTTACAAAAAACTAGAGTTTACGGTCAAAAACCCTTATTAGCTCAGATTTTACAGAAACAGTTTATTTTTTTGATCCAAAAATGGACTTAAGTTTCACATTTGAACCAGAGAATTGTATTTTCCATAATTTTCTTACAAAAAACTAGTTTACGGTCAAAAACCCTAATTAGCTCAGATTTTACAGAAATAGTTTTATTTTTTGATCCAAAAATGGACTTAAGTTTCACATTTGAACAAGAGAATTGTATTTTCCATAATTTTCTTACAAAAAAACTAGAGTTTAAGGTCAAAAACCTTTATCAACTCAGATTTTACAGAAATAGTTTATTTTTCGATCCAAAAATGGACTTAAGTTTCACATTTTAAAGCTACGATCGTAATGAATGATACTTGCTATCAGAAAAAATGTCAATTGCCAAAAAAAATGGGGGGAGGGGTCCAAAAAGTTGGAGGGGAGTGGGAATCCTTCGAGTTTGGGGATAAGGGACCTTTGGGGGGCTGATGTTTCTGCTGGTTAGGGTCATTGGTGCTTATGATCCTTGATGGTTCGTACTCACATACACCTTACTACTTGATTTGCAAGGATTTCTAAGTTTTGTTCTGAATTTCATTATTAAAATTATTTTCTTGCCATCTACATCTCTCTTAGTATCAACTTTTTAGTATACTATAACGTTGGATCCTATTTTAAACTGACAACACTGTTCAAACACAACTTGAGTATTATACAAAACACATCGGAGAGGTAAAGCTAGGTCAATTCACAATGTCATTCTATCATCATTAACCATTTTTATAGATTGATGTTGTCTCAAATTTATAACAAATTGCCTGAGTTAACAACCCCGAGGGGTTACCTTAACTGATAATCAGTTTAACCCTTTTTTTTCTTTTTTTTCACCTTCATACAATCCAATTCGCAAATCCCTTACCCCTTTTATTCAAATCCAATCACCAATCAAGTTATCGTATATTGAGCAACCACCGCTGTCTCTGATTGGCTCCTAAAAAATGTCTACGTCAAACGGTACAATCTTATGCAATTCTTATCAATAACAAAAAAACCAGTTTCTTGTACGCTTCATATTGTATACACTTTTGACCATATTCTTAACCGGCTCCATCATTAATCTCCAATAATGTAAATGCACCACTCATTTTTCTCTACTAATATCCTCTGAAATGAACTATCCTCTCTGAATTCAATTCTCTCACTAATATGAATTGTAAAGAAAACCATTCCTTTTATTCAAATCCAATCACCAATCAAGTTATCGTATATTGAGCAACCATCGGTGTCTCTGATTGGCTCCTAAAAAATGTCTACGTCAAACGGTACAATCTTGTGCAATTCTTATCAATAACAAAAACCAGTTTCTTGTATGGTTCATATTGTATACACTATTATCTTGTACCGTTTCTTGTACTGTTTCCATCAATACATGCCTTACTACTCACTACCATTTAACTTTTGTCTTGCCAAATATCTATCGCTCCCCCCGTTCCAGGGTGTCCTTCCCCCTCTAGGAGACGCTTTTCCGGTGGCATTTTTACTTCAATTTCTTAAAATTCATATCCTTCAATTTTCACTAATACGAATTCGAATTTTAAAGGTGGTCTTCCAAAAGGCTTACTCTTACAACTTTAAAATTTTTTAACACACAAAAAACTATTTGCTCTCCCGTAGACTGGGCGTCCTCCGTCCGCAAGAAACCTATTCTTGCGGTGGCACTTTTTTCCTTCTTTTTTTTCAGCCCTTTTTACGACCAACCGTAATCAACAAAAAAAACAAAATACAAACAACCCATCAACAAAAAATCAAAAATAACCTTAATACCGACGTGCATGAGGGCACAGAACTGAACAGAATCTTGAACCATGTCTCCTACGAACGAGGAGGCCACCCACGGCGGGGCTTGTCCTTCCAGCTCAAGTGCGTGTGCCCCTCGTCTCCCATTCGCTTGAGTTCTTGATATAATTTTATGAGTCTCGAATGGGAGATCTAGGGCAGCGGAAGCGATGAATACCATCGGAAAACTTGTTATGCTCAGTAGAAGACTTGGTAGTAGAAGACTTAGTGTTTATACTTGTACTAACTGAGCTTACTTTGATTTACTGAAGCTCATTTGTCCAGTTTCTTAGGGTTTTCATTTGAGCTGTGATTATCGAGATGATTACTGAAACGTATCAATAAATATCTGACAAACTAGTTATTTTTTTAGTTGGTTGCTTTACTTAGCGCTTTTTACTAATAACTCGGTAGTAACAGTTTTTCTGACTGTTGCTTTACAGTTTTTTCTTCAAATACCCAAAGGCCTGGGTTTAATACCAAGAAATTTGGATTCTAAGTACATTCGGGAAAAAGGGATCTGTGTTTCTTTCGGATTCTTTCGTGTCAAAGCAGCAGATTCCTTTTTTTTTAGTACAATTAAGAATCCGAGATCCAAGGGTGCGTCTTGGCACAGCCACTAAACAGAAAAGCAGGTTTGATAAAAGGGATAGGGACGTGTGAAGACGTGATAAAAGGCAACTTTTACCGCTGGCCAAGCCATATTGAATAGGGCTGCGAAGCGTGACGTCAATTCTTGGGCGGGAAATTCAAATAACGATGAAACCTGGATGGATAGACACGTTTTTTCGAAACTTTGGCGAATTGTTTTGGCCTAAAATATTTGTCGTAGATCCTACTAATCCACCAGAACGTTATAACGTCGAAATAATACTACGAATATTGACAATCAGTTGTTAGTTACAACTAGAAACCACGTTTCACGGTACTTTGAATTTCGCACCTTACTTTTTACGTCATCACCGCGCAGCCCTATGTTATATAACTTAAAAACCGTGTTCCGGGATTTTTTTTTGAAATTTCGGGATTTTTTTTTGAAAAAAATTGGAATTTTATTTTTGAGCTGGTGGCAACGCTGCATGTGTAATAGGAAAAAGTGACACCATCAGTGCCATCGTAGGGTTACCTAGTTTTTGCATGGATATCAAAAACTTGCAGTCCTCCGTTCTTCTTTTTTAGGTACATATCAGTTGTTTTCAGTCTTGGGGGTTCTTTTCCTTGCCAAATAAACCCGTAAATGATTTTTTCCAAGTTTTAAAAGATCGCTTTTGAAGGTGCTGAAATATTCGACAGATACCGAATAACAGGCAAGCTGTATATATTTACATATTGCGCCCTTTGGAATGTTTTATAAGTTTCCTTCCCTGTCCATTTTTAATGCCTCCGGTCTGCCTCCGTGCCTCATGCCTCCAGGTGTCCCTCAAAATGCCTGGTTGTTTACCCCTCGGGGTAGATGGAATCGCATTCTTGCGATTTGCCTTCAGAACTCAGCTACACAGACTTAGCCCAATTTATGTTTGGAGACCTAAATATATGATGAGTAAAAAAGAAACATTCAAGCTGCTATAATAATAATTACTAGTTCCTCTCTTTTTTTCAAGGAACAATGAGCCAAACAAACTGCCGTCATTAATGTTGAAACTAGCGTAATAAATGTATCATTTACAATACTTAAAATTTACTTTTTCGTAATAAGCTAATAAAGAAGATTGAAATACGTTTTGGAGTTGCTGACACTGCATAACATCACCGTCTTCAAAATCCTCACTGAAATAAATATAGCAAAGAATGAATAGAGTCGTTCGTTTTCAAGTATTCAAAAACAGTATTTTTCTACCTCGGCTCAATAGCTTTCGCAATGAGTCCCTGACGCTTGTGATTATTTCTGTTCATTGTTTAGGAAGCTTTTAGCAGCAACTATCCGAGTTCAGAAGGAGGGTCAATTTATATGGGTAGCAAGTGACTCCTGGGGAGCGAAGTCCCATCCAGTTCGTGACCAGGAATGGGCCGCTGAAGGTGCAATTACCATCTTGCCTAGGAGGAAATCATTATCAGGTAGGGGTTTACTCAGTATTTGACATTCTTTAAGTCATACCTTTATTTGTTTTTAACAGGTGAAGTTGGCTAATTAACGTCAAAACGAATTACCAATTAATGCACGCTTTGAAGGGGTGGGACCATCGCCGCCCTATTTGTTTGTATCTTGATTGGCCAGCCGTTTCAGCATCACTTGACCGCCATCGCCTGAAAAGGGCAGATCTTGACAGGCTTTTACTGTGAGTTGTGACAATTTTCTTGAATCAAGGCTTCTGTGTGGATCCATGCACTTATAGTGATAGACTGAATAGATTTACTCTGCCGTATATACTTGATGGTGTGAATTATCATACTGTAGTCTACTAGAGTAGATCAGACTGTAATAGACACAGACTGTATCTACTTTTCTTGAGTTAGTGGCTAGTTTGGATTGAAATAAAGTGTTCAACCGCATTTTTTCTCTTTTTTTGATGTCCCTCTTTCTTCTTAAAATTGTAAAAACATATTGAACGGACTGTGTAGAATGGAACTATCCTGATTCCATTTGAAGATTCCAATCAGAAGATGCAACGAATTCAATCAGACCTATACCTTCAAGTAACTATTCATTTTGTTTGAAAGTCTGTATATTTTGGTTTCATATCCAGAAATCTATGTCCACAGAGACAATGAAAAAAAAATATATGCATACAAGGAAGCAAGGGAACTAATGTTTTTCTTTCTTGTATGCTCTAAGTTGTTGTTTTAGACTTTTTGGATTTTTTTTTATCGTTGAACTCTTGAATGTGCAATCAGAATATTTAAGCTTTTTGTTGTATGTAGTCACATGTCACGTTTTACAGATATATTTGTACATTATGTATGTTACACTATGTTCATTGCGCATCTTATGCCTGAATACTGCGTATTTTTTAATGCATATGTTTTAATATCAAATATTCTTTTTAAAAACAGCAATAAGTTTGATTTTTACTTGTACACTGTCTTTTACGACAGTTTTTGGTCTTTTTTCTGAAACATCAGGAATCTAAACGTAAAAAATGAAAAGAAACCATTTGTCGGGACAAAAAATTGCCTAAATTTTTCTAGTTTTTATAATTTAGCATTCAACACAGCATTGAAACCTATCATAAAACAAAATTGATCTGTACCAATACCACCATCAATTAATTTCTGGTGCCATTAGTTTTGCTCAACAAAAAATCACGTTTATTTGTTTTTTATATTTTATTTAATGAGAATAAGCTGGATTTGCTTGACTAAAGCATCCTACTACGATGGAATGCTATAAGTGCTAAATAACGGATTTCTTGTGTTTATTTTGGGCTTTTTGGTTGGGAAATAAGTTTTACCTCAGTTTCACTGAATAAAGTAATTTGGCAATAACGTGGCAAAAATAGACAAAAACTATTTTTTTAACGTTCACAAGATAATGTACAAGCCAGCAACGTTTTTTCAAGGCCTTTTTATTCATTTATTATCTTATAAACTGAACCCTTTCAGTCACTGGGTATGCATAAACTATCTCCCATCCTTCGTTGACGGGGTTGCATATCAAATTGCAATATCCCACTCCATAATCTTAGATGCCCAGACTTCTAGGAAAACCATAGTTTGCTTCCTATCTTACTTTAATGTTGATGTTAAAAGGAGCAAGCGAAAGTAAACCAGGTTAGTAAATACCATTATCTATTTGCCAAGCATGAAATAAATACCTGTGTATTTTGTAATAAATATAATACATATATATATAATATATATATATATATATATATATATATATATAATATATATATGATATATATATATATATAATATATATATATATATATATATATATATATATATATATATATATATATATATATATATATATATTATATATATATATATATATATATATATATATATATATAGATATATATATATATATATATATATATATATATATATATATATATATATATATATATATATATATATATAGTTTATATGTTACCGTACAGACCTGGAAGGAGAGCCAAAGAATCAATTGAAGGGGGATGATTCATCCCTAGAGCCTCCCTAGACTTTAATTTTCTTTTGGGGGGTGGAATCTCCATTCATTTTTTGAGGGGGTGTTTCCAATGAAAAAAATGAACAAAAATTGACCCCCCCTCTATTTGCCCGTTGTCGCTGGCAATTTTGCTTGGGTAATGGGGCAAACGAAGGGGGGGGCTAGTCATGTGACAATCAACCAAGTTTGTAAATACCATTTTTTTTTTAATTTGTGTCCCAAGTATGAAACAAATCACTGTACATACCTTTTTACACACCATATTAAATTATTTTAATTTTGTTTTTTCCTGAGCTGTCAATACCTGCTTTAAATAATAAGTTGTTTAAAAAAAAGTTTCTCTTCAGAAATAAAGTAAAATTTCTACAGAAAATGCTCAACTTTTTATTTTTTTAACTCATTTTTTTAGAACTGTTTTAGTTCTTTTTGTACACCAAAATTAAACAATTTTCTTTTCGTTTTCTCCTGAACTCTCAATAACTGCTTAAAATAATCTGGTATTAAAAAAAAACTTTCTTTTCAGAATTAAAGAAAACTTTCTAAAGGGAATGGTCATTTTTTTTTTTGATTTATTTGCTTATAGGGTAGCCTAATTAAAGAACTACATACATTCCTCTGGAATAATTGACGAGTTACATACATTCTTGTAGGCTAAAAGAAGTGCCTACGTTCTTTTAAAAAGCAAATACAACTTGAAGGATTGTTAAAAATGAGTGCTTTCATAAGTATTTAGCACAGTGAAAAAATAAGGACCTAATTAAGAAACTCACTTGAACAATTTACAAGGATCTCATTTCTAGTTTATCTCAAAAAGGGGTCTCAAATACAAGATAGATTTTTGAGTGCAAATATAAAACCATCAAGTCATTTATTGAAAGCTGGATACATTTTCGCAGAAATGGCAAACAGAGTGTATTTTAGTAAAAATGAAAAATAGTATAATAATTAGAATAAGATAAACACAAGAAAATTTGTGCATGAGCACAAAAGTCATCAAAACGAGCTACAAATTATCAAAAGCACTAACAAAACTCGACACAAAGCATCACAAATAGTGCTGTCGCATGGATTGGACTGCTGTCAATTTTGGAGCTTTCGCAGCCACTTCTCTGGGGAATTGGGGATCTAAGAGGAACAAAAGGAGGCAGGAGGAACTTCTGGTGGATGGGATAGAGGAGGTGGGTTGAGCCAAATTTTATGTAGATTTTTCACAAGCTAATTCAAGTTTCACTGTTAAGGCAAACAATTAATAATAATTGTAGCTCCAACCAGATTTTTCGGCCCCCTTTGAACCCTCATTATATGATCAATGGCAGTTATTCTCTCCTAATCTAATTTTTTTTTTTTTTTACCGTTTTGGTCTTTTTACTGACCAAAGCGGTATATATATATATATATATATATATATATATATATATATATATATATATATATATATATATATATATATATATATATATATATATATATATATATATATATATATAAGCGGTATATATATATATATATATATATATATATATATATATATATATATTATATATATATATATATATATATATATATATATATATATATATATATATATATATATATATCGGCTCCCCCCTCTCCTCTTTTATCACTTCTGTTTTACTGTTGTTTAACTTCCGGCCCTCATTGGTCTCGTATTCAGTTTTAGTGTTCGCTTATACTCAGTTCTAGTTTTCATTTTATATTCAGTTTTGGTGTTGGATATCATTATTTTTGTTGTTGTTAACTCCTTTAACATATTCATCATCATATTTTACTTTTTAGCTAGCAAACGTCCTGTTAACCGACAGGCACAAAAAAAAACGAAAATCTTAGGATGTACTCTAGTGACAAACGTAGAAAATACTTCCCCGCTTCCCAATACACAAATTATAAATCCCTTCAGCCAAAAAAGCTTTTCCAGGAAGTTTTTAACTAAAAAAAGGGCATACTTTCTTATGATGATTAGGAGCTAACTAGATTCTTATCGTAAAAGTACTCCAGGGAAATCTTGGCTTCAGCTATCTGTTGAACAATCTCATGTGATTGGTTAAGCGTTACGTACACTTGCTATTTATATAAAGTAAGACAATGGCTTTTAATTATTTAACATGGTTATTTTACCTTTTGGAATTTTTAGGGTTCGATGATTATTTTTTGTCTCTAAGACCTCGAATATCAGACCGTGCTTGTACTCATGGAAATATAACATGGAAGAATGAACTCAAGAAAAACCGTCAAATAAATTGTAGAAATCCTTGGTTTGTCAAGTTTTGGGAGCAGCACTTTAAATGCAGGTTAGTACTTTTACGTACGCCTTTTGGAGGAAGGATGAGAGGGGATCATAAGAATTCAATAGGAAAGTGAAACTTGGGCAAAAAAGGAAACACTCCTGGCTGTATATGGCCATACATGGATCCTTGGTTTGTCAAGTTTTTCGGAGCAGTACTTTAAATGGAGGTTAGTACTTTTACGTATGCCTTTTTGGGGAAGGTGGAGAGGGGTCATAAGAATGCAATAGGAAAGGGAAACTTAGGCAAAAAAGGGAAAGACTTCTGTCTATACATGCTCCTTGTTTAATCAAGTTTTGGGAGCAGCACTTTAAATGCAGGTCAGCACTTTTACGTACGACTTTTGGAGGAAGGATGAGTGGGGATCATGAGAATGCAATAGGAAAGAGAAATTTGGGCGAAAAGGTAGAGACTTTTGGCCTTACATGTTTGCCATTCCCTATTCAAGTTTTTGGTAAGTTATCTTTCCACCATCCTACGGTTTTAACATTTCAGCCTGACACTGAAATTTTGTTGTCATTCAATAGCTGAGGCTCAGATCCAGGTTTGCCTCTCTATTAATTTATATTTAACATATTTGATTTAAATTTTTACAAAGCAGATACTACAAAACAGAGGAAAGTAGAAAACTTATCCTATTTATTGAGCAAGTTTAGATCATTTTCTTGGACAAATTTTCGCTAATATCACAGTATTGCTCGGTGAATGAATAAATCTGAAACCAGTGAATTAAATGACATAAAACTTTTTCTTCCAGTATATGTTGAAACATTGCAGGTTTAAAAGGAACATAAACCTTATCAGTAGCTTAAACCGGAAACCACACGTCCTTAAAACCACTGTGGGAGATTTGCAAGGTTTTGGTGGAAAAATAAAATTATTGTTTTGATTTTTTGAGAGCTAAGTAGCAGAGGAAAATCCTAGCGTAAGAATCTGACCAGCAAACACAACTCAGCATAATGTGTCCTTACAGTGTATGCAACGCGCTGCTTCCATCCTGGTTAAATGTTTCTGTTTTCTCAAAATCCCGTTTCGTGCCAAAAAATCAGTAATGATAATTAAAAAGAAATTATGTATGTACTGCTAGTGGTGGGCTCTAAATAAAATTTTATATATTTTATTTAGAGCCCACCACTAGCAAAAACTGCGTAACTGCATATGGAGATCGGTATCATTTCCTTTTTTCCTTACTTATTAAGAAGTCTTTGGACGGGTTTCTATCTTGTTAACCAGTTCAAACAATCAGATTCCACCTTCATATTCCTTGGTACTTCAAGGCCCGGGCATCCTTTTTTCCAGATCTTAGTATTATTTTTTTTTTTATTTTTCAATTTTTTTTCCTGTGAGTTTTTCTTGAAAATAACCATTACAAGCAAACAGGTTAAACCTGCACCTTTTCGTCTTAAGAAATTATAAGGCAGAAAGTTAATGAAAAGATATCAACAATGTCAGAAAACAGCACCATAAACCGAAAATAACACCGTAAAAGAACAATTTCATAAATCAGCGCAGCATTGTGTAATCCATATTGAAATATAAAAAGAAATAAACATTTTATAGAAATTAAAAAAAAGCTATAATAAATATTCAAGTTAATCTTATGAATCACTCTCTCAACAGTCAAACCAACACTGCTGTAAAACAACGCCATAAACGGTAAACAACACTGCAAAGAAGAAAGTCACAAATCAACGCAGCAATGTTCAATCAATATTTAAAAGACACAACAAGGAAAAATTCATAGAAAATAGAGTATAGTTGAACTATGGGAATAAAAGTAAATAGCATACAAAATATAAATAAACTCCAGGGCCGGCCTAAGGTGAAAAATTGCAAGCGTGCAAGACTCATATTTTATAGCCCTACCGTGTGGTCTGATACATAAAAAAAAGAAACTTCAAATCTAAAAACACAGTTTTTGTGGACTTTGGAACATTCTACAGCATTAAATTGATGTCTCTCAATTTGAATTATTATTGATTGACTAGATAGGTTCAATACTCTTTCTTGTAGGCCTACTTTAAACCATTTTTATGTTAAATGAACTAATGAACGAAAGCATATGGGCGAGTACTTATATTGCAAGTACTCTCAGTATAAATAACTAATGTGGGAGTCACCGTCCACCAGACCTAAGATAAATCTCCAAATGTCATGCGAAAAAGAATATAAAACAACAGAACATAGTGTGACCAATAGTTATAGAGATTGGTTCCTTGATAAAAAAAAATTAAATCACGTAAGCTAGCACTTATATGAACAGGCTAAGTACCCAAGTTCGTAAAATAGCTATTTCTTCTAAGTAGCATCATAAATATCTGAATCCAATTTTCTTGGGACTTGTCTTTGCCGTAATCAGAAAAAGTAGGTTCTTTATGGTCCTTCAAGGTTTCTATTTCTTTGTCTTTTTCTTCTTCAAAATAAGGCCTGTCATTTCACTAGCTCCGGGCAAACCTTACCGTCCCAGTTAGTAAAATTCAACCAAGAGCTAATGAAACCATCAGTACCTAAATCCTTTTTTAAACCTTCGGTTTTAACTTTTAATAGCAGAGAATATGTGTTTTCGTAACACAATTGTACCATCCCTCTCCAGACCAATGCACTTTAGCTACGTGATAGAAAAAGCCCCAACGTGAGATACTTGTATATCTCAAAGATTAAACTTCCCCCGGCTATATTTTTTTGTACTACTACTACTAATAACAACTCACCGCAGCACCAAGCAGCCTAAGGCCAACAAAGCTAAGCACGCTCATCCTCCATCCCATTCTGTTTGAAGCCTCTCTTTTCACATCCTCCCACGAAGTTCCCATTTCCTTTAAATCTTTCTTTATGACGTCCTCCCACCCCATATGAGGACAACCTGCTTTCCGTTTAGCCCTAGACAGTTGTCCGAAAAGAACAATCTTCGGCAATCTGTCATGCTTCATCCGCACAACGTGTCCTAGCTACCTCAACCTTTCTTTCATTATAGCCCTAGAGAGTGGTATTGAACCACATTTTTTGTACATTCTATTGTTTGAAATACGGTCAGTTAGCCAGGTACCCAGAACAATCTTTAAGCAATTTCTTTGGAAAACATCTAGCAAATCTTCTTCCGCTTTTCGGATCGCCCATTCTTCAGAGTCATATTTGACCACTGGAGAGAAAAACGATATTGTGTTAGAATTTAGTTGGGAATTTGCTTTTACACGGGATTAAAATCGGAACACGAATTTGACTCGAACTTTGAAAGGATCCAAGCATTCTAAGAAAAATACAGGTCGATGACTTGTCTGTGCAATGATAATGTCTATAATGGATTCAGATACTGTGTTTTTCCTGTAGGAGCTACAGAACCTTTTATGCCCTTATACTACTCAGAATCCTTCCCGCGTCTGCCAGAAAGACAGACGACTATTCTACTGACCTTGGACCTTGATCAAGGGCATCAGAACACTGTATTTCAGAATTTATTGGGTCAGACCTTCAGTTTTACCATGAAATTCCACTGTAATAGTTTTGAGACTAAGTTCCATATAGTTTAAATATTCAGGCCCAATATTTAAATCAATTTCTAAAAATATTGCCATTTTTTCAAAAATAGGCCAATTTTATAACCCTTTAAAAGGCTCAAGTTTGCGGCTGCATGCTTTGCACGTCCCTCAGGCCGGCTCTGGTAAACTCAAAGGTAAAGCTTGAAAAGGTCAGTGAATTAAAATCAGCGCTAAAAGAATAAGAATAGCTACTAATTATATAGAAAACTTAATAAAATTAAAAATTAAGTTTTCAGTTTTTTAGAATGTTAAAACACGTAAATGGTTTTCAAGCTCAACTGTTGTTTTGTGTGATTTTTTATTTTATGTTTTTTCACGGTTTAAATTTCAAAGATAAGTATTTTTCAGGATACCAGAGGTATCGGGGATTAAAAATGTTTCTCCAAATGGAACACGACGAGGAACTCCAAGTCCCCAGAGGGAAAAAGAACTTCCTGAGTGCACAGGGAAAGAAAAATTTACCAACTATGAACAAGAGGGTCTGGTTCCTTTTGTTGGTAAGAAAAGCATTTATCTTACCTAAAGTTTTCTTTATTTATTTAAAGGCTCGGAGAAGGCATTTTGGGTCTCTTATACTGGATAACTTTTAGTAGGAAAAGTTGTTTTTCAATACATTGCTGACGCTTTTCTCAATTACTCCTCAAAAATTAATTTTAGAATCATGATTGTCATAGCTTTAAAAGCAAATTTTTTTAACAGACTTTTTTTATAGGAAAGTTCACTATGGACGTCAGTAGGGGGAGGAAGCCCTTCGGGAAACAAGAACACCTGAAATGTTGCATATAAAAAGAAAACTCGAAAAATTACCATTTAAACTTGGTAATAACAAAGCTCCTGGTACCACTTGTCAAATTCCCTCCCCCAAGAAATTTCTTAGTGACGTTCATAGTCTTCCATCCCTATTTTTCAATTTCTGTGCCGGTAGGCATTTAAATGGAATCTCTCATGCTACTTAAAAAATATTTTAGCAATGGGAGGGTACTATCATTCTCACGCACCAGTATTAAAGACGCATACAAAAAATTGCTGGGAAAAGAGAAGGATTAGAGAATAATTTCTACTACGAATGCACCAAAATGGTGCTTTACTGTCTCCGAAAGTGGAAAGCTCAATATATATTAGTTCGATGAAGTTAAACCAATTAGCTACCTCAAAATTTTATTACATTGGTCTTTGGCATGCTTCGTGCTAAAATTGCCGTTTTACGCCACAAATTGACAGAAAATGCTATTCTGTTTAAGCAATGTTTTTTTTTCTGGTAATTAAAAAGGTAAGTAGAAAGTTTACTTTATTCTTCTAATGAGCAATTTTCGGATATTCTAGAACCATTGACTCGATACAATCGCCGAGGGGAGACCAAAACAAAAAGCAAATGAATATGAATCCGTTACCGTCATTCTCGAAAAAAATTACAAATTTCACAGTTTTTCTTGACAGGGGCTTGGAACTTCTACAATAGAGTTTTCTTACATAATAAATTCAATGATTTTTATCAAGATCACTCTCCCTTTTTCGGTTGCTTTCCCCTTTTTCGAAAATTGAGCAAATTTTCCCAGAATAGTTACCTTTGATAGGTACACTGGAACTTAACGAATTATATATATTTGTAATCACAGCAAAAATCCAATTCTTTTAGTGTATACAAATAGTGGAGCCTTACTACTTTTAAAGTCATGCCCACCCTTTTCCCATACGATTTGAAAGTTATACCCTGTTACGTCACGACATCCCTGGCAGGATTCCGAGCGCATGCTCTGTCTCCGTGACCAGATGACGCATTTGTGTTTCAGGATTTGCATATGACTAATCGGAGTGTGGTTGGGATAATACACAAGTAGTGATAAATGGTGTTACTAGCCCTCTTATTAAAGGGAACACGCCATCGCCTTTTAAAGGGTGAGATAGGGAAATTAACATGAGATGTCTGTGAATCAGATAGGAAAATTAGCACGGGATTACTGTGAGTGAGATAGGGAAATTAACATGGGATTCCTACGGGAGCCCTCTGACGTCACGACTCACAATCGCGCTTTAACAAGAGTTAGATTTTAAAGGGCCAGACAGGGGAGCTCCTAATCCCTCGCACCTGTGAAATACGGTCCCTGTTTCTAGCGGTTGCCTGGTAAGATTCCCACAACACACCCCTCTGGACTCTAATGACATCACATGACTTACCCCCTCTTAAACAGAGAGGTGTAATGTCTTGACCCAATTTTATGTAACCTTGCGACAGGAACCCATGAGGAACCCCCGATTGAAACCAACCACGGCACACACCTTATGTCACGTCACGTAATGACATCGCAACCATCACTTTCACACAATATTTTTTTGACATTTCTTTCGCACGTAACGTTCAAAGCGTTTTTTTTCTTTCTTTTAACTTAATGACGGCGCACATTTTATGCAATGACGGTGCTAATCTTACGCATTGATGGCGCGTAAGTTTCATTATGGCAGCGCAACCATCACTTTCACATAATACTTCTTTAGCATTTTAATTTTTTTCTTTCTTTCAAAGTGTTCCTTTTTCTATCCTTTTAGTTCTTTGTCCTCGCTAGGACTTCAAAGGTCAATTTTCTTCCAATGGGTCAACGCTCCAAGCAAGAGGACTAACAAGCCATTCTTGGTATTCTGTCTTACTCAATACTTTCAAGAAATAACACATTCCCATGACATCGCGAGACATACCTCTGTCTATGCTATGACACATCTGGAGGGATTCCAAGCTCATGTCACCTTTCTCCTAGCCAGGTGCAACATTGATAATGCAAAATGAGCAGAGGGAATATTTATTTTTTAGACAAAATTGCTCGAAATGTATTTCTAGCAACAAACACGGAAGGGGTGTTTAGATTTTGAAGTTTAAAGGTTCAATTAAAAACTGTTGATCATTCAAGCTTAATTTGTGGTAGATTTTCAGTTGAAAAATTTTTAGTTTTAGATAAAATTTTTTCGCAATAATTTTTTACTTTTAAGATGAGCAGACAGTTTATGAAACTTACTAAGAGGGTCTGGAGGGGGAATATACGTAAGGGGTTTAATAAACCTCTAGTTAAGGGCTTTGGACAATAATTGTTGCAGTGGTACTGTTTTATGCTTCCAGACTCTTCCACTTAAGAAGTGGTACCAAAAGTGCCGTTTTTACTGCTATATGGCACTTTTGGATGGTAAAATTGATAAAAAGTACGTAGATATGAGTAATAGGTTTAAAATGAGCCTTCCCGGGATATGCTTTTAAAAATGAGTGCATCATGTTTGCAAAAATAGTGGATTATCTGGAAAGTAATCGTATTTTTTTTTAATAAGATACAGATCTGTAATTCTTTGTTTTAATATCGAAATATTTTGTTTGTTTTCAAAAAATTAAATTTAGTAGCAATTAAGAATCACTAAAACAATATATATTTGATCTTTTAACTAAGTTGAACAAAATGACTATCTCAAAATTTTGATTGGATGACTTTGGGGGGGGAGGCCTGTAGGGAGTGGGGGGCTAGTTGCCCCCGAGTCTCTTTGGTAACTTAAAAAGGGCACTTACAAATGTAATTCCCTTACGAATGAGCTATTACACATCTCTCTATGATGTTCTGGCCACCTCCTAGCCCTGCTAGAAAAAAAAAGAATAAAAAACGGGAGACAGATCAGTGCTACCGATACAAAAAAGTGATTTTCATTGTTGTTTAAGGAGGGGGACTCTAATTTCCATGTAAAAGGCTTTTGACCATGGTGATTCAAATGAAAAATTTTACTCATTTTGATCTGACGCCATTTTCGAGGGGTTTCAGGCTTTTTTTCGAAATCACCATAAATTTCTTTTCGCAATAAACTTGTACTTTTAAGACAAACCGAAATAATAGTCATCATTCCTCAATCAGTGTCAGATGGCAATTTTGGTGTAGTGACCACACGAGAAAGAAAAGCTCCGACTTTACGGTTGACACAATAAATAATTGCCGCAAAATTAATTCAAATTCAGCCGAACGCCGCCGCCTCTGCCCACTGTGACGCGCCGGAGGCGTAGCGACACTTCGGCGGCGGTCAACCGGGCCTCTTGTTAGCAGCGTTTGATCGATCCACCGGCTGAATTAATTCAAATTCAGCCGAACGCCGCCGCCTCTGCCCACTGTGACGTGCCGGAGGCATAGCGACACTTCGGCGGCGGTCAACCGGGCCTCTTGTTGGCAGCGTTTGATCGATCCACCGGCGCAGTCCTGGGGTCTAGCTACAACCTAGTAATGAGCGAACAACAGCCCATAGTAACCAAAGTTAAAAACGCGTTTTCAAAAAACTGCCATGTGAAAAAAAAACAATTGCCATCTGACACTGAATCAGTAATGATAACGATTGTTTCGATTAATTATAAAAGTAAAAGTTTATTGCGAAAAGAAATTTATGGTGATTTCGAAAAAGGACCTGAAAACCCTTGAAAATGGTGTCGGATCAAAATGAAAAGTGAAGGGCTGTATGTGGTATCGGGCGTATCGATGTCGTGCGTATCGGTAGCAACAAGGAAAATCACTTTTTTGGACGTATTGTTATTGGGCGTATTGGTGTCGCCGGTGTCTTAGAGAGATTTTCAGTAGCTCATATGAAATATATTGCTCATTTTTACGTCCTTCCTACAAATTCCACCATCAGCGAGTTCCAAGTGGCACTAAAACGGCACTTTTGGTGCCAACGAATGAAGTAATTTTTCAACATCCTTGGGGGGGGAGGGGTGGGGGGGGGGGGGTTTGAAAGCTGGAGCCAATTTACCCAAATAAAGTGAAAATTACAGAGAAAACTGAAAAACGAGCCATATAGTAATGAAAAAGGTAAAGATGTACTAAAAGAACTGACCTGTTTCAGTGGATGCTTGAATTACGCAGGCTTATCTTAGTTTTGACAACATTTTTGGAGAAACTAAATATCATTGTTTCAGCGGCAGCTGCAACCTTTTAAAGAGCAAACCACAGCCCATAGTAAGCAAAATTTAAAAACCACGCTTAGAAAAAAGCTATCTAGTGAGAAAATTGCCATCTGACACTGATTGAGGAATGATGACTATTAGTGGTGGCAGTTTTATTTCAACTTCTGTCTTTAAGACACTATTCATCTCGTCAGTTAGCGCAAAGTCTCTTGCTCCAGTCTTCATCCAAAAGAGGACCTTAAGTTCTTCAGTTGCTACTTTTGATAATGATAACATTGTGAACAGAATTCCCTTTCTTGTTATTCAGCTCAATCAGAATTTAATCACCAGCCTTGACTTTCTCAGTGTCAAATTAGAAGTTGCTGGTAAGGAGCTTGTCTTCAATGTCTATGCTGGGGTCTGAAGAGTTGTTGTATACAGGATCATCTACGTAAGGATCGTCACTCTAGCTGTAACTCTTGTTGCCAGAGACACGCCTTTTGCTTTTTAGTCTTTTCACTTGTCTGACTTTCTTCCGTTCCAGGACTAGGGCTTTTTGGCATATACAGCTTTTATCCTAGCAGTAATGCATTCTTTCATAGGGGTGTCAGTGAGCACTTCTGAGTTTCTCATATTTTTTTCCTGTTGATTTTTTGGGTTTGAGTTGATTGATAAAATGCTGCAAGTAAAGCAAAGAATGAGAGGCAGTCATCCAGCCAGAAGTATTTTCTGAGCTAATCATGATGGTTCCTGGTAAAGCTCCCCTGAGTAAAATTTCCGGACACTGTTTTTGTGGGGAAATAAGTAGAGGAGGGACTGTGTTCCCAATACATTAAACCAGAAAAAATCGTGGTCAACTGACCTCTTTCTGCTGACGTGACCTCCCCTAATTACTTCTGGCCTCGCTGTGCAATGATTTTACCAGGCTTGTGGATTTTTTCAGACCTGATTCGTCAAAACTTCCAATGACTTGTGGTCTTAACATGTGTTTATATAGGCCTCAATCCAGGTTGTTAAAGAAAGCTCCTACACTGTGACAGATGAAAGTAGTTGTCCGTCATAGGCTTGTACTTATTGGCGTTCTTACTGATAGAGTTTTAAGTCAACCCATAAAACCACGGTACCAATCTTTACCTGTAATTCCTCCACTGTTTCCACTACCTTTGCAGTTCCGTTATCCGGTACTTTTATTCTCTTAATAATGGCATAAGTGTATGCAAATTTACACACTTTTAGGGGAATACAGTCGAAAGCATATAAGCTATCGTTTTCAAGTAAGTTTTTAATCTTTTTGCTTGTTCCTCTGTAAATATTGATCATGGATTGTAACAGGGTGTTAGGAAATTCAGGTCCAGACTTTTTAGAGGGATATCCAGCTTCTCAACTTTTTTTTATGTAGTCTTGCAGCGTTCCTCTAGGGACACCCATGGTACTTCCAGAGAATCCAACTGATTTCTTGTAGAATAAGACAGAAAAAACTTCCATTTTATTTTCTTCTGGATCACAGCCACCTTTCTTTCTTTTCTATTCTGTTTTACTTTTAATCATTTTATCTTGATTGAAATTTAACAGAAAAAAAAGAACTTCAGTTTACCTACTGTTCTGACAGGATTAAACAACGCCAAAAATAACACAGTTTTGGGTATTAAGCTTGCCTTCAACCTTTAAATATGCTGTTTACACAGCTTTTACAAGCATAGCCCACTTTTGGACACCTTGGTACGGCATACCGAATTTACCCTGGGTATTGTGGCCGAACATGGGAGTTCACTATCCCACAGGATGAAAAAATACTAACAGCAAACTGGTGAAGATGGCACGTCTCGGAAGCTGCCAAAAACAGGCAAATAATAGGAGAATACAATTTGAGTTTACAACGCGAGTTTTCTAGTATTCGTAATTCGGCGTAGGCTTTCAGACAAAATTAAACAAAATTCCAGAGTTAATCACCATAAAACCTGATCCAATCTGAAATTTTTTATTAGAGCATTAATTAAGGTCAGACTCTTTAAAAAAAACACACTGCAATCTGTCAGAGCGTTTATAATCCACCAGAAGCCCCATAGGTTTTTGTGTTGAAACTGTTTGCTTTGGATAGACGTGGGCCGGTCTCCCCTATACCAATTTTAATATTTAATTTTGCCCAACTGTAAATTTTTGAGTTGAATTCTTAGAAAAAGTTGTTATCTAACCATAATGTGATTTGTGTCAAATCGCTTTTGCGATGTTTATGTTTTCTGGAAATTGGAAGTAGGATAGTGGGTCTCTTATGTTATAAGTTGCAGGAAAAGTAGAACATGGAAAATGTTAAAGGCCGAGTTTTAGAGAAATATAGAATGACTAGTTTCTAAAGACCTATATTCAAAGGACCTCGGGAAGTATTAGTAAGATCCATCCCCCCTACATCACAGAAGTGGCTGCCCCCCCCCCTACACGAGATGCTGCCTACGCCCATGGGTGATTCCACGTGGATTTTGGAGGGATAGGCGCGTAAATCTGTGATGGTGCATTATGATAGGCTTGGCTTGCAAAAAACTTGAATCACCAGATTGAAGCATAATTTTTAACAAGAAATGTCTGAAAAATGTCTTAGGAATGATGAAGGGGGTGTCAGAGGGTGCCGCAGAGCAATAAAAGTTTCGTAGTGTGTTGGGAATTGCCATTGGGGCATCTTGTTGAGGATGGATTGCTAAAACACAAATTAATTGATTTAAAAGCATATTTTTATTATGAAAATATCTTTAAGTGCCTTTGAAATAATGAGATTGCAGAGATTACTGTATGCCATCCATAGTTTGCCAGGGGGCATGCATTGCCTTGGAGCAATATGTTTTTACACATTAAAACTTAGGGTGGAGTTTTTAAAGGAATTTTTAGGCAGAGGGGGAAGTCCCCCTCAAAGAAGCAATTTATTTTCGTGCAAAAGCTCTTAACAAGGCTTAAATTTAACTCTAATATCATCGCACCCTCTAGAATGATTGCTAGGGGAGGATGAGGTGTATTGTCAGGATATTGTGAAATATTCATAAGTTTAGCTCAAAGAAAACGGGGTATTCTCTATAAAAGCTCTTAATATGGCTAAAATTTAGCTCTAGTATCAACACGCCCTCTGGAAATGATTGCTAGTGGGAGGGTGGGCCTATTATCACGATGGTGTGAAATCTAACATCTAACTCAAAGAATTGATGCATTTAGTAAATCTAACTAAATCTAACTCAAAGAAACGATGTATTTTCCTTAAAAAGGTCTTAATAGGGCTTAAATTTGTATCTAATATCAGCTATATCTCCTGGTCTTGCATGCTAGAATCCCTGACTTTCTATAATACACGGTACTTCTTTTGTATATATTACGATAATGCTTTTTTCACCTTTTGGTTTTGTTCGTTGTGTTTTTCAACTGCTTTTTTCATTGTTATAATATTGTTGTAAATTTGTTTGAAATAATAAATCTTTTATTTAGAGTGTCTGTGTTTTTAAGGTTTATTGTTTAGCACGATCAAGGTGTTTACCCAATTCAAGCACCCCTTCTGTCTTTATTGCTAGAAATACATTTAGAGCGATTTTGTCTAAAAAAATAAATATTCCTTCTGCGCATTTTACATAATCGATGTTACACCTGGGTAGGAGAATACTGACTTGAGCTTGGAATCCCGCCAGATGTGTCATGGAATAGACAGAGGTTTGTCTTCCGATGTCACGGGAATGTATTATTTCTTGGAAGTATTGAGTAGGAAAGATTACGGGGAATGGCTCGTTAGTCCTCTTGCTTGAGGTGTTCACCCATTGGAAGAAAATTGACCTTTCATGACCTAGCGAGGACAGAGAGCTAAAAGGATAGAAAACGAAACGCTTTGAAAGAAAGAAAAAAAAATAAAATGCTAAGGAAGTATTATGTGACAGTGATGGTTGCACTGTCATTACGAAATTTACGCACCAACACTGCTCAAGTTGAGTGCCGCCATTAAGTTTCGTGCGAAAAAAAAGTGTCAAAAAGTATTATGTGACAGTGATGGGTGCGCTGTCATTACGTGACATCACATAAGTTGTGTACCGTGCTCAGTTACAATCCAGGTTTCCCCATGGGTTCCTGTTGCAAAATTAAATAAAATTGGGTCAAGCACATTACAGCTGTCATTTTAAGAGGGGGCAAGTCACGTGATGTCATTGGAGTCCAGAGGGGTGTGTTGTGGGTTACCAGCAGACCGCTAAAACACGGGCCGTATTACACAGGTGAGAGGGATTAGGAGCTCCCCTATTTGGCCCTTTAAAATCCCATGCTAGTTAAAGCACTAGGGTGTGTCGTGACGTCAGAGGGCTTTCGTAGGAATCCCATCTTAATATCCCTATCTGACAGAAATCCCATGTTAATTCTCCTATCTGACTCTCAGAAATCCCATTTGAATTTCCCCATATGACCGTTTAAAAGGCGATGGCGTGTTCCCTTTGATAGGTGGGCTAGTAACACCATTTATCACTACTTGTGTATTATCCCAACCACCCTCCGATTAATCCTATGCAAATTCTGAAACACAAATGCGTTATCTGGTCACGGAGACAGAGAAGCTTGCGCTCGGAATCTTGCCAGGGATGTCGTAAAGTAACACGGCATGACTTTAAAATCCCACGGGAAAAGGGAGGGCATGACTTTAAAAGTAGTAAGACCCCACTACTTATAAACTATTACCAAGACTCCTTTAGAATTTTAGCTATTTTAACATGAGTCACTCCCCCCTTACAGTTCATTACCACCAACACTCCAATATATAAAAAAAAGTTCACATAAAGCCTAACATTTCCATGTAACATCAATAGAAACGAAGTTCCTGTTGTTCGTGCCTTCCCCTCCGTTTAAATTGCCTGACGGTGCTGATGAATTGCTTCTCCCCATCCATCTATTCACCTTTTGTGCCGCTAATGATATAAGTGAAAACCTTTACGTTACAAAATAATAAAAATTCTTCCATAAGAAGATAACAATCGCCCCACAGCCCCCCTATTAAAGCTTAGTTTAAATGAAGGAACATTAGAAATTAATGCCCACCTCCCGTCCCTAGGCCCCTTTCTATATTTATCTAAAGCCTCTGGGAAAGTTAGGCGATGTAGGCGCTAAGATGCGCTCTTCCGGTTACTAAGGTACATCCCTCCGGTTCACACAATGATTCACCACTCCTGCTTCGTAATAGCTTATGCGCAATTATGCATCACTGAATATAATTTTATGAGACATAAAGTGACCCAAATTAGTTCAATGAAGCTTAAAAATAAATATCTATTTTCAATCAACCATTTCTGGTTAATGATTAATATCTATTAACCATTTATCTTGTATGGACTGCAGGACTTCTTTAGGAGCACATGCACCACTGTACGGCGTCAATTCCTCTGAAATTGGGAGGCATAATAAATATTCTTTTTGACTTTTTACCCGACTGGCTATCTCAGAATTTTCAACTAATAGCTTTTTAGCCCACAAAGTGGCATAAAATACCACTTTCTCACAACAAAGGTTTTTAGTACTTTTAAAAACCTTTTTATTGCTCTAATTAAATGACTTTTGTGTTTCAGGAGTCGTTCTTAAAGAATTGGGAAACAATTAAAACTTTTGCGTAAAAAGCAAAGGGTTGAGGAGGGGGCATCTCCCTTTGTATACGTACTAACTTCTATTCGTTTTAAGTTTTAATATTGCTCCTTACTTTCAGTTGAAAAAACTTGTTATTTTATTCCATCTCTGATCGTTTTTTAAATAATGCCCGGAAATCTGGCTGCGCCTCTACGGAGAAAGCCTCCTCCCCAAGGAAATGTCCCCTAGACAATTAGATCCCGGTAAAAATCTACCCCAAACAATTACCCTTAACATTTCCAGGCGTAAAATTAAGACGGAAAAGAGAAAGCAAGAAACATAAAAAGAATTTTTTCCGGAATTACGGCAAATTACCCCACTGTACAATTTCCACTGAAAATATCACCCCTTGAAAACTTCCCTCCCATGGAAAATTCCCCCATGGAAAAAAAAACATCAGAAAATTCCCCCCCCCCAACCGAAAATGTATGCATACTTCCCAATAACAAACACTATGCGTAGACGATGGGCAAATTTTATAACTTAAGGATATTTTCTCTGGGGCTGTGGTGGGGGGGGGGGTCTTGTTATATCCAAAGGCATAGCTATCGAGCGTTTCAACTATGATGAACAAAATGGCTATCTCAAAATTTTGATTGGACAGTTTTGGAAAAAAGAGGCGGGGAAGAGACCTAGTTGTCCTCCAATCTTTTTGGTCACTTAAAAATGGCACTAGAACTATTAATTTCCGTTCGAATGAGCCCTGTCCCAGTATTCCAGGATCAATGGGTCGGTACAATCACCCCTGGAAAAGAATACAAATAAACACGCATCCTTGATCTTTCTTCTGGTAAAAAATAGAAGATTCTACATTTTGCCGATAAGAGTTTGAAACCTCTACAATAAGGTTATCTGATACGCTGAATCTAATGGTGTGATTTTCATTAAAATTTTTCGACTCTTGTGGAGTGTTTTTGCCCTTTTAAGAAATTAAATAAAAAATAACAAGTTTTTTTAACTGGAAGTAAGGAACGACGTTAAAACTTAAAACGAACAGAAATTATTCCGCATTTGAAAGGGACTGTCCCCTCCTCAACTCCTCGCTGTTTACGCTAAAGTTTTTTATTGTTAAAAAAAAAATAATGTGAGATAGTCAAACTTTAGCACAAAGAGCGAGGCGTTGAGGAGGGGACAGTCCCTCTCATAAACGGAATAATTTATGTTCGTTTTAAGTTTTAACGTCGTTCCTTACTTTTGGTTAAAAAACTTTTTTTTTATTTAATTTTTGAACGTTTTTGAATTAATGCAGGTTTTGATTTTGGCTCACCGTACATGAATAATTAAAACAAAATTTGCACATTAATTTTACTTTTATTTGGTTAAATGGCTTTCTCGAAACTTGTTTAATTTTATTTATGAACGTTATTATTAGTAATAAATATACGTAACTTACGAATTAACTTACGTAACGAACTTCTATATTCATAGATTTTTAATAAGTATATTAGGGGTTTCGCCCCCTATTCAATACCTTGCTCTTTAAGCTAAAGTTTGAATTTTGTTCCAATTCTGTAAAAATAACCCCTTAATCACAAAGGCCGTTAATTAGAATAAATAGCTCTTATGAAAGTACTAAAAAATGTTTGGCTTAAAGATTTTTAACCCCTTAACCCCTTGGCTTAAAGATCTCTTCTTTTTTTAACCCCTATATGGAATTGCTTTAGTAAAACCGAACGTAACCAAGTTCGTTCAATTTTTTTCGGTATTGCAAATATTTATTGGGAATTCCCATATGGTTCACAAACTCTTATGTTTCGCAGAGGTACTATATTTTTGACATAAGTAAGAAAATGGATGAGTTGTATACCTGTTTCAAAAGTCGAAATAGAACAATACACGACTTTCCATTGGCTAGTCTTGTGCATTAAAATTGTAATTTTCATTTCCTTTGTTTTCTCTTCTCCATAGTTATCGCAGTTTAATTTTGTTTTGTAGCGTTGTGTGATTTTTTCCTTATTTTCTTCTTTCGTTTTTATAACTCCTTCGAGCATTTAAGTAGAGATGCCCCTATTGACCCCATTGCCCACCCCTGCTGCCACCTATAACTTTTTTTTTACATAATTCATGGATGGTTATGTGTATTGGTCGATTTATTTGATGTTTTATGGTTTTTGTCAGTGAGAATTTGAAAAAACAGGAATTTTGTCACATTTTTGTACGGTTTTATGGACTTTCTCAGTGAGAATGAAAAAACAGGAAGTTTGTCACATTTATGTCTGTTTTTATGGATGTTTATGTGTGTTGATTATTTGACGGTTTTATGGATTTTGTCAGTGAGAATGGAAAAACAGGAACTTTGTCACTTCCTTCTTGTTGTTGTTCAAGCCAGATGTTATGAGTTTCCGGGAAACAGTATTTGTTATTGTTGTTTCCAAGCCAAATGTTATGAGTTCCCGGAAACAGTTAATTAATGTCTGACAGATGACGTCAAGTTAATTAATGTCTTTGGATTTCGAACAGAAATGTTACCGAGAAACAGTTAGATCACACATGACAGATGATGTCATGATTGATTGATTGACATGAAAGGGGAATTAATTTGTTGTTCTAAAGAGAATTGATTCACGAGAGGGAATTAATTTGGAGTTCTAACAAGAGAATCGTCTCCGGGCAAAGTTTCGATCACACATGACAGATGATGTCATGATTGATTGATTGACATGAAAGGGGAATTAATTTGTTGTTCTAAAGAGAATTGATTCACGAGAGGGAATTAATTTGGAGTTCTAACAAGAGAATCGTTTCCGAGCAAATGTTTTGATCTTAGCGCGCGAAAAGGTTTCTTTGTAATTTCAAATGTGAAAGCACAGGGATGCCAAACAAAAGGAACTCGATGAAATTACGTTTAGGGATTATTTGGGCGAAACCGTTTTAGTCATTTTATGGAATTATTTCGGCGAAACAGTTAGAGACATTTTAAAATATGATTTTTGAAGAGATTTTAGGAGAGAATTTGAGGGTAAAACTTTGTGGTCGTTATAATACACAAGTTCTATTTGAACAGTGTTGTGAGGTCCTCTACCCCAACCCCAAAGGGTTCCAATCCCTCTACCTCAACCCCGAAGGAAGCCCCCGGTACTCAAAGGTTCTCTGGGCTTCCAAAGGGCCCCCCGGCACCCCCAAAGGCCATCATCCTGTCCCCAAATGCCCCCCAGGCTCCCAACTGGTCCACCGGACCCCAAAGGCCCTCCCCAGACCCCAAAAAGCCCTACCCGAGCCCCCAAATGCCATACCCGGTCCCCAAAGGTCCACCAGACCCCCAAAGGCCCTCCACCAGTCCCCAAAGGCCCTCTCCCGGTCCCCAAAGGTCCCCCAGGCACCCAAGGACCCCCAGACCCCAAAAAGGCCATACCCGAGCCCCCAAAGGCCCTCCCCGGTCCCCAAAGGTCCACCAGACCCCCAAAGGCCCTCCACCAGTCCCCAAAGGCCCTCTCCTGGTCCCCAAAGGTCCCCCAGGCACCCAAGGACCCCCAGACCCCAAAAAGGCCATACCCGAGCCCCCAAAGGCTCTCCTTCGGTCCCCAAAGGTCCACCAGGCTCCCAAAGGACCAATCGGCCCTCAAGTGCCCCCCAGACCCCTTAACACCCTCCTCAGGCTCCCAAAGGCCCTCTCCAGACCCCAAAAGCCCTACCCGAGCCCCCAAAGGCCCTCCCCTGGTCCCCAAAGGTCCCCCGGGCTCCCAAGGGACCAGTCGGCCCTCAAGTGCCGCCCAGACCCCTAAACACCCTCCCCAGGCTTCCAAAGGCCCTCCTTTGGTCCCCAAAGGTCCACCGGGCTCCCAAAGGACCAATCGGCCCTCAAGTGCCACCCAGACCCCTAAACACCCTCCCCAGGCTCCCAAAGGCCCTCCCCCTGTCCCCAAAGGCCCTCACCGGGCTCCCAGGGCTCCCAAAGGACCAATCGGCACTCAAGGGCCCCCCCCAGACCCCCAAAGGCCCTTCCCGGGCCCCCAAAGGCCCTCCCCCGGTCCTCAAAGGTCCCCCGGGCTCCCAAAGGACCATCCGGCCCCCAAGGGTCCCCCGGACCCCCAAAGGTCCTCCCCCGGTCCCCAAAGGTCCACTGGGCTCCCAAAGGCCCTCCCCCGGTCCACAAAGGTCCCCCGGGCTCCCAAAAGACCACTCAATCCTCAAGGGCCCCCCGGATCCCCAAACGCCCTCCCTGGGCCCCAAAGGTCCTCCCCCGGTCCCCATACATGCACACAAAAACTTACACACACAAAAAACTTACACACACACACAAAAACTTACACACACACACACACACACAAAAACTTACACACACACACAAAACTCACACACACACACACACACACACACACACACACACACACACAAACTTACATATGCACACGAAAACTTACATACACACAAAAAGTTACACCCACACGCAAAAACTTACATGCACACAAAAACTTACATGCACACAAAAACTTACACACACACAAAAACTTACACACACACACACACACACACACAAAACTTACACACCCACACACACACAAAAACTTACACACACGCACAAAAACTTACACACACACACAAAAACTTACACACACACACGAAAACTCACACACACACACAAAAACTTACACACACATGCCAAAACTTA
>CM051259.1:41127579-41167579 GCA_027921565.1 Artemia sinica | reverse complement strand
CGGTGGACCTTTGGGGACCGAAGGAGGGCCTTTGGAAGCCTGGGGAGGGTGTTTAGGGGTCTGGGCGGCACTTGAGGGCCGACTGGTCCCTTGGGAGCCCGGGGGAACCTTTGGGGACCAGGGGAGGGCCTTTGGGGGCTCGGGTAGGGCTTTTGGGGTCTGGGGAGGGCCTTTGGGAGCCTGAGGAGGGTGTTTAGGGGTCTGGGGGGCACTTGAGGGCCGATTGGTCCTTTGGGAGCCCGGTGGACCTTTGGGGACCGAAGGAGAGCCTTTTGGGGCTCGGGTATGGCCTTTTTGGGGTCTGGGGGTCCTTGGGTGCCTGGGGGACCTTTGGGGACCGGGAGAGGGCCTTTGGGGACTGGTGGAGGGCCTTTGGGGGTCTGGTGGACCTTTGGGGACCGGGGAGGGCCTTTGGGGGCTCGGGTATGGCCTTTTTGGGGTCTGGGGGTCCTTGGGTGCCTGGGGGACCTTTGGGGACCGGGAGAGGGCCTTTGGGGACTGGTGGAGGGCCTTTGGGGGTCTGGTGGACCTTTGGGGACCGGGTATGGCATTTGGGGGCTCGGGTAGGGCTTTTTGGGGTCTGGGGAGGGCCTTTGGGGTCCGGTGGACCAGTTGGGAGCCTGGGGGGCATTTGGGGACAGGATGATGGCCTTTGGGGGTGCCGGGGGGCCCTTTGGAAGCCCAGAGAACCTTTGAGTACCGGGACTTCCTTCGGGGTTGAGGTAGAGGGATTGGAACCCTTTGGGGTTGGGGTAGAGGACCTCACAACACTGTTCAAATAGAACTTGTGTATTATAACGACCACAAAGTTTTACCCTCAAATTCTCTCCTAAAATCTCTTCAAAAATCATATTTTAAAATGTCTCTAACTGTTTCGCCGAAATAATTCCATGAAATGACTAAAACGGTTTCGCCCAAATAATCCCTAAACGTAATTTCATCGAGTTCCTTTTGTTTGGCATCCCTGTGCTTTCACATTTGAAATTACAAAGAAACCTTTTCGCGCGCTAAGATCAAAACATTTGCTCGGAAACGATTCTCTTGTTAGAACTCCAAATTAATTCCCTCTCGTGAATCAATTCTCTTTAGAACAACAAATTAATTCCCCTTTCATGTCAATCAATCAATCATGACATCATCTGTCATGTGTGATCGAAACTTTGCCCGGAGACATTTCTGTTCGAACTCCAAATTAATTCCTTTTCGTGAATCAATTCTCTTTAGAACAACAAATTAATTCCCCTTTCATGTCAATCAATCAATCATGACATCATCTGTCATGTGTGATCTAACTGTTATCTCGGAAACTCATAACATTTCTGTTCGAAATCCAAAGACATTAATTAACTTGACGTCATCTGTCAGACATTAATTAACTGTTTCCGGGAACTCATAACATTTGGCTTGGAAACAACAATAACAAATACTGTTTCCCGGAAACTCATAACATCTGGCTTGAACAACAACAAGAAGGAAGTGACAAAGTTCCTGTTTTTCCATTCTCACTGACAAAATCCATAAAACCGTCAAATAATCAACACACATAAACATCCATAAAAACAGACATAAATGTGACAAACTTCCTGTTTTTTCATTCTCACTGAGAAAGTCCATAAAACCATACAAAAATGTGACAAAATTCCTGTTTTTTCAAATTCTCACTGACAAAAACCATAAAACATCAAGTAAATCGACCAATACACATAACCATCCATGAATTATGTAAAAAAAGTTATAGGTGGCAGCAGGGGTGGGCAATGGGGTCAATAGGGCATCTCTACTCATTTACATGTATTTGTATGAAGGGTTGAAATAACATTATTATTATTATTATTATTATTAAAGAGCGAGGTATTGACTAGGGGGCGAACCCAATCATATGCTTAATATTTTCTGTTCGTTTCAAGTTTTGATGTTGCTCCTTACTTTCAGTTGAAAAACTTGTATTTTTATTTAATTTCTGATTTTTTTTTCTTTAATAATGATGGGATATCCGGTGCCCCCTTTATAGCAATGTCCCCTCCCCCATGAAAACTTCCTTAATGGAAAGATCCTCCAGTATAACCCCACCCCCCCCCCACTTACAAGAAAAAATCCCCCCTGAAAACGTCTGTATACTTCCCAATAACCAATACTATATGTTAACATTGGGTAAAGTTCATAACTTTCAGCCCTCCCCCCGAGGACTACGGGGGAGGGCCAAAGCAACAGATCTCATAGCCTGCTGCTTTCGTACATGT
This sequence comes from Artemia sinica, assembly GCA_027921565.1. NCBI lineage: Eukaryota > Metazoa > Arthropoda > Branchiopoda > Anostraca > Artemiidae > Artemia > Artemia sinica. Next base: position 41,165,339 of record CM051259.1, on the reverse strand, counting down.
AGTATTGCCGAGGTGAGGGAGAGAGTTACATCAGGATTGGCAGGAAGTTCCTTTCGTAAAATGAAATTGGATGGAGCAAGCGTCAATTTTATATCCACTTTAATATTTGGTGGTAGCCATTCAAATATCTCAAATATATCTTCAAATATATTAATATCTCATGATATATTTTTCCAACTAGATGTAATTCACTAGTTGTAGCATTTTTAAGTGCATCTGTACTATTACTATCAGCAATATATTCATATCCATTGCAGTTGCCTCTCAATTCCTTGTATGACTTGGGTGTCATTAACTTGAACTACATATAGCTTGTATAATTTGAGAGATTGTTGCTTGTGCTCACCAATATGCCATTTATGTAGACACTGATTTGACGAAATAAATTATGTAATATTCAATTTTCATAGGATATTCCATCAGCTCAAATTGGCATTCTATTGTTGGATTTGTTGACTCTCATATCTAAATCTATAAATGTCGAAGACATGTCCATAAAGTAGTCTTCATTGGAATAAATTTGAAAGTGGATATTATCGGAGAACGGTTGTTGTGGATAAAATTGTTCGTAGTATCCATACTTTGCACTCACATCAAAATTTTCTGCATTGAATAGATTTAAAGATGAAGTGATTGAAGGTTGGGAATACTTATGAGGTAGATATGCCATTGTTCTGTCTCTGAACAGAAATCCAGTTTCGATCTAACAATTCTCTTCCTGGGGCTTCTTCTTCTGTTTATTGTACGTGTCGTCTTTTTCCTTCTTTTTTTGACAGGGTTGATGTCTTTCGTTTCTGACCTGAGTAAAGACTGATGAGTGGTGCACTGTTTCTCCACCTTTTTAAACCTTTTCCATTTTGTTGAGATTTCAATTGCTCGCCAAGGGTTCGCGCACTGGACATAAGCATTTCCGACGCACGTTTTTTAAAATCCTTGCCAGAGCTCCAATCGTATAGTATAGAGGATGCAAAATCTGTCGCAGCCGGTACAATATATTTTTTAGCCAAAGGTAGTGCAGAGTGAAATAGCTTAGCAAACCAACTGCCAAGACCATAGCCAGACATTGATGAACGACCTTTAAAATAGTCCATTCCATTGCCCAGTTGTCTTGGGCCAAGAGTATTAACATAGCAGTCAATATCAGGACAAATGAATACCACTTTTCTATTAGACATCTTGTTTTTTAACACTGACAACTATGGGTCAAAAATGGCATTTAATCACAGCCAAACCTTTTGATATTGCTAGAGGTTCACCTAATTCAGTTCTTAGTGTTAACTGGCAGAGTTCCAAATAGGAAGTGTTTACGGGGATGTACTCAAGATGCTTTATATTGTAATGATTAATATGATCTTGATTGGTTTTTCGTTCAAGAACTTGCGGGAGGGGAACATTGCTATTGTCAACTCTGTATGTTTCAACAAATGAAGAATTAAGAAATATACAAGTGTCTGTGGAGAAGGCAGGCGGGTAGTCAGCAAAAATAATATTAGTTTTTCCAGCAGTTTACCATTGATTATGTTAAGTTTAAAGCCAAGAACATCTTTTAGATTATCATTGAGAATAACCTTTTCACTGGCACTGGGTGAACTAATGTAGATATTGCCCTCTTCCTTTGAATAGTTGAAATGAAAGGCTCCTTTCTTACGAGCGGGAATTCTTTTATTGATAGAAAGACATAAATCATACATAAAAGTGAGTTTCTCGTATGGTAATTCAACATATGGATAATCCAACCAATTGATTATTTGAATTTTATGTTGTTCGCTAACGGGTGGCAGCCAATCATAGGGTCTAATTTTTATATCATATTTGCGAGCTTTTCTCAGAATATCATAGGTATTTTTGAGAATAAAGTCGACAAGAGCCACTTCATACGCGCCGTCGAGTTTGGTAGTGGGAGAGAGTTTCGTCCGAAAATCACTTGTTTTATTCAAATCATTGTAGAGAGGGTCGGAGACATTTGACATGAATGTCACATAGAAATCATTGGGCATTGTTAATATCGTCAACTGCAACCCAAGAATCAAAATTGGAGTTGTATCCTAGCCAACGAACAAGCAACTCTCTCTTGCCCCTGCGAGTACGGCTCTTTAATATGTTTTCAATTTGATAAATTTCACTACTGTTTGTAACTTTTTGTTGTTCATATTCATAAGAATCGCCGAGGTTCTCATTATCTTTGGTGTCTCGCAGACGATATGTCATGGGTTTAGTGTCTAGGATTTTGGACACTTTAAAAAGTTCAGTGCTCCATAAATAATTCCCCTTGTCAAAAATATTGCTGGTTCTATTAATTCAAAGAGTATTGCCAACATTGAATTTTTTCTTCACATTTTTTGTTTTCCCACTGGAATATTGTTTAAGAAAAGTGTCAAATGTATTTTCACTACAATGAACTACCTGAGGGCTAACACTGAACAGTGATCGATGAGGTCGTTGGTTATGTATTTGCATGATTTTATCTAAATCATGAATAAAAGCAGCAGTATTTTTCAGTGTACAATAACTCGAAATTAATAGACGAATCGTTCTTATCAATCGTTCATCCAATGCACCCTTTATCGGACTGTGACTATAATAGAGCTTTGTATTATATTTCAATAGAACCTTTTGCATATGTGGATTAACAAATTCGCTACCTCGATTACTTTGAATTTTTCTATAGTTATCTTGTTCAAGAAATACTTTCGAAAGCCAGAACAACTTCAACACCTCTCTTTGATCGCAATGGAATGGCATATGCATAGCGAATAAAGACATTGATTGCCACTAGAATATATTTGTGGGGTGTATTGTGAAGTCTTTGAATCTCATCTAGAGTAAAAAGATCTGTTTGCAATATATGCAGTGGTAATAAGGCTTTAGTTTGTCTATATTGTTTGCCACGAAGCCAACGATTCTGATGCAGAATGTAACTCGGTTCATTTTCTAGATACTCTTTTGCATTTTTAAAGTACTGCTGTTGCCAGAGGGAACTTTTGAAAGCGTTGTGCGGGAACTTAGACAACCCACTTCACCAATTTTCATAGACATGTTTTAAACTTCATCCATTTTGAACGCAAACACGTAGTGTAATGCCCACTATCCTTTTGCACGCTGGAGGGTGGTGCTTGTGACGGTGAGTTGATATCAATACGTCTTCCCTTTTATCTAGCCATCATCGTCGGTGTTATCAAATTATTGCTGCTGCTACTAGGAGTGCTAGTGTTTTCCAAGATTGATTTAAAATCTTCTTCTTCTTCTTCTTTTTTAAATGGCGTTGTTAGAGGGACGACACCTCTACTATATTCCCTTAATTTCTTTAGAAATTGCTTATTGCCAATAAGAATTTTGGGGAAGTTTGATGTATTTAGAAAGTTGTATAGATTATTGTCAAATGATAAAATCCTTTACGATTTGTAACCATATCACAAATTAAATCGAGTAGATTATAACTTTTTCCCTGAATTATAAATCGTTTCCCAGTGCTATCAACTTGAACTTGAGAATCATCACCACAACCACTTTCCAACATGAGACACGTTAATACTCTTTTAATCTGTTCCTGACAGGTCAGTGGCAATAGGTTTTCAATTGATGTCACTATTGAATGCAATTCCTTCTCCTTTGATTGTGCTGTTGCTGGTGCTGCAGAATCTTGGGGAGACGTTTCCTATTTGGGGGGGGATGAGGATCAGGGATATTGACGACGGCGTCGGGTCTCTCAAGATATGGTCTATGTTTGTCAACACGACGAAGTGCATCTTGAAGTAAAACTAGCTTTTTATCATCGGCAATATTTTCATCATTAATGAATTTGCTTAGATTGTCCTCAAAGTGTTCAATTGGTGAAAGGACAAGCTCTATTGGAGTCAATGTATAGGGTTTAGCCATCTAAGAAAACTGTTCACAAGTCCTGCGATTATTGGCAGTAAAAGTCTAAAAATCTACCGCCCGCTTGAAGGAGACGTTTTCTTTTTAACTCTTTTCCTTTGTTTTTGCAAGCCAAGGCACGTAAAGTGGAACGATGTTGCTTTGTTTGTTGTCTAACACCTTCTGACAACTCTACATTGCCCTCAGTTAAATTTAAACAAAGTTCAGATATTAGATTAACAAATTCTTTGTCAACACCATGTTTGAGTAAGGCCTTCCTGAGTGGGGGTTTTTGCTTAGAACGGAAAATCAGTGACTATTTTCGTGTAGTTTCTTCAACATCATGATGGCAACTAATAGCGCTTTCTACTCTTCACCGGAAGATATACAGTAATTTCTTTGTCGAAAATATCTGTGACTACACATAATTCCTCGGGTGCATTCTGATTAAGATCCAGCAAAATTTACCCGTAGGGCTTATTTGTCACCTGACTGTACACTGAAAGTAGAAATTTGGGGGCATCGGGATATATTTGTTTATTGAGAGTTATTAGAGAACTTGAGTCTCGAAAAACTCGGTGGATAATATAGATGGTGCAGTTCAAAGCAAGGGTCCTCATACACTTGCTCTGATGAAACAGATTGTGTAGAACTAGGGTTATGGAAATGTGTTCATGATGAGAGCGAACAGTAGACAGTTGTAACATTTCCTGTGAGAACTGTTCAATGGATTAAGCTAAAACATCAATAATCAGCCATGAGTTTGGCTCAATGCTATTGAAAATGTCAAGTCCTCGCATGAATTTTATTGGCATGGATCTAGCAGTGGCAATAGCTTTTATATGGTCATATGACTCTTGCCGAATACTAAAGCAATAGTAAATTTTCTTTGGTTTTTCCAAAAACATTTTATTACAATTTTTAATTATTTCAGCTAATAGTGTCGTTTTCCCCGACATTGAAAGACCACAGCGAAACGATCTGAATGGCGTTTTAAATTGTTACATGCTGCTGTTGACAGCAATTGGACTACAACTAACTGTAAACCATTCTTGTCTAATGAATAAATAATAATTTTCCCTTAGATCTACCTAGTACGTTATTAAATAGCAGCAAGAACAACAAAAACATATTTTTTCTTTTATTAAAAACCCTTTTTGTACAACAGCAATAAAAGAACAACAAGAACAATTGAATATTTTTTATTTATTGGCAACAACATATATTTTAAATAAAGCAAGAACAGCAACAAGAGCAGCACAGTTGAATACATTTGTAGACTATTAGAAAAATATAAAAGATTATTTACAACATTTAAAGGATGAGAATCCCCCCCCACTCCCCCCCCCCCACCCCAGGCCGAAGGCCGACCCGCGGACGTGACCCCCCAACCCCAGGACCAAATGCTGGGCTTGGGCCAAAGGCCGACCGTTGGCGGGGTCCCCCTACCCCTGGGACCGAAGGTCGGTCACGGGGGGACCCCCCTCCCCACCCCCGGGGGCAAGAACGCGTGGGCCACTGCGGCAGGAAACAAAATTTATATAGTAGTAGCAGTAAAAGTTAAATGATGATGATGGTGACGATGATGGCAATGAAATGAAGATTATATTGAGAAATTGTTGTCCCCCCATCAGATACTATTTCTGAATTTAAGTTAATTTATCCAGACCGAGTTGTTTTCGATAGTCCAAACATTCAACTCGATTTGAAATACGGTAGTGGTCAAAGGGGAGTACCCTTACACCATCTTCGAGTACATAGACCTTGTCGGATATTCATTACATGACATTTTTATTCTACTCTAACAGTATAGTTCATATATTGTAGAGAGCGAATTGCCAGTACTTTTGCTCTTGGCACTAGACTATTCTCCACCCAGTTTCTATAGACACTCATGTGGAAATTATTTTTTACAAAGTGTGTAGGCACTCCTTCGCACGCTTGTTTTACATCTTTATCGTGTGTTTCCACACAGTGTACTTTTGGACCGGGGAACACCCTATTGGATATTAAATCACTCCCTGTCTCAGATTTTGATTTTAATAATTGGTTGGGGCCTGGCGTTTCACCAGCTCGGGATAGATGCCTTCATTCCAATTCGTGTAATCTATCCACAGGCCAATGTGAGCACCATCTTCCAAATCTTCCAATAAATTCTCGGTTTTAGCTTTTAACACTAGAGAATCTGTGTCCCCATAGTAAACTTGAACCTCCCCCTCCCGTGACCATTGTACCTTACGCACATTGTAAAAGAAGGACAACATGAGTTGCTTGGAAATTTCAAGTACTGAATCCCCCTCCCCCGCAATATTCTTATTCAGAACAACATTTTTCTTTTTTCTGTGTAGCAAAACCATATTCGAGTATATGGCCGTGAATCTTATAAAGTTAGGATCAGCGACAATTCGTGCACATTTTTTGGGACAGGTTACAACGTTGCAACGAGATCTGTTTCGTTCGCTTTCACACATTTTTCCAAAAGCTGAATTTAAATAAGTTTATACATTTCTTTTTGAACTTTACTCTTTGCCTGTGAACGTTTACTGACAAAAGTGTCGATAAACCTTTTCAAGTAGGGTTTCTGATCGAATTGCAGGGCTCTGTGTATCCTTGTGACCCTGAAACCATTGGTCACCATCCACTGCAATAGCACATGATCGACAACAATGTTCTGTTTAGGTTCCAAATCTGCAATTAGTTTCTGCTTGGAGGGGATCCAATGCATGCCCATATCATCGACCAAAGACCGATTGTATGGACTCAAAGAGTCCTTGGTAACCGGTCTATTTACAAACGGAAAAAAAATCTTTTACTGTGTAGTGGAGATCAAATGGTATGTGACCGTCAGTTTCAAAAAACCATCCTTGGGTCAGTTTCCAAAAACCATCCAAACCATTTTCCTCAACAGTGTGAATGTCGGGAAATCTAGGTCACAAGGATTTTCAAGCCAGTTTTAATTGCCAAATGGTAAACTATAGTGAGACATTGCCGAGGGGTAGAGTGAGTTCATATCCAGAAAAACAGCATTGGACTTTACACCATCAACAGATTTCTGACCAGTTGAATCAGTTGTTAGGATGCAATCCCCGTGAAAAAAATATCCCCCCTCATATATCTTTCTACAAATAAGTGTTGATCCACATCGGTCATCAAACATATTTCCTCCCTACCGATTTTTAGAATTAATTCCATCACGAGGTGTGGTGTTGAAAAATAATAGCCAATTTCAAGCCCGAATTCTGAATAAATTTGGTCTGTGTTCTTGCAGACAATGTCTAAAAGAGTTAACACATTGCTTGCCAAGTACGTTCTACAATAATCCCAACCATTTTTACAGTCCCCCTTAGTCCATACTCTCTTAGCAAATTCATAGTATTCGACAGTGCATTCAATATTAGTAAATGAATTATAGAATGCTTCAATGGGGGGGGGGGGTTTTCCTCACTTAACTTTGCGCCAGAGTTGTAATAGTCATACGCATATATGCCTTTACAAGTCGGTAAGTCGTACATTTCGTTGTCAGAAAAGCGCTGTTTGAGCAGAGGGAAACAATCAAAATTATCACTTTTCTGCACTTGAACTAGTTGACTGAGAGCTTTGGGGGAAAAACTATAAGAACCTAAAAAACAGATTTTATTCCAATATGTGTGTCCATTATCCACTGTCTGCCATTTGAATTCTAAAAGCAACAGCTTCTCAGCCGATTTGGGTATAATATTGCAGGTAAATGAGTTATTTACCCATGGGCTATCTGCACCCCCTCCCTCCCTATGTATACGGGCCAAAGCTGGTAATATAAATTTCAAATCATAATTTGAATTGTCAATGAATACTGGTATAAAAAAAACTGTTGGCTTACATTCACATTGCACGATTGGTGTGCTACGCCACGAAAATTAGTATCCTCTGATTATATTTCTTGCCATGTGTGATCACGATCTCTGACTTTCCCCTTCCCCCCTTAGTCTTTTTCCCCTAGTCCCTTTCCTCTTAGTTCTCTCTTCAAATTCCCCCTTAAATACCCAACATATTTTCTTATTTTTAATGGCCAGGCGATCCTCTGCTGAGAGTATCATTGGGTAGTGTGTGTTTCACAAACGGGAGATAGCCCCATTTGCTGTGACAATTAATTTAGTCAGTGCTTTGATCATGAAATCTTTCTCGTCCAATATCTCAACTATTTCTAAGAGACGCATAGTGTTAGTGCTCTCTCTCTCTCTGCACATGGGCATAGAAAACTGCAATAGCTTGACGTTCTTTGATACGATTTGGAAATTGTGGGTTGTTCACATCTGTGAGCTCGGATTTGCAGTTCAAACTTATTTTATCACTTTGCATAAGTGTATTCTGGAATTTCTAAATCGTAAAATTGCCTGATCACCGCCAACTGTCTCCACCGGTTGATAGCCGTGTTTTTTGCAGTGTTTCATGTGATTTTGTAGCTTTAATTTTGTCCAAAATCAGGAAAAACACATTGGGCAATAGTATAGTACCCCCTTATTCTTACCCCCTCACAAAACCCTACTAATATCAGTAATTGGGCTGAAATGGCCAACTGAATTAGGTTCAATAGGTGGTGTGTACAACAGCCAACCCCAGTGTTTCATAGATTCAATAGATGGCGCTCTTGCTGGTAATATTACCCCCTTTTATTAGAACGCGCCCCCTCTTCAAATTCCGTTTCGTAATGTAGCACTGTAACAACAATATCTAAATGCACGTTTGCCCATTCAGAAATATGTATTCCCCTGAGTGTTAGAGGAAATTTCTCTGTTAAAGAAGTGAGATCTACTCGGGGAAAATCACACCCTTCTTTTACATGCACGGCCCAGTGGTCCAAATTTTTCTTTGTAGCTTCATGTACTAGAGGTTGAAAAGCCGATATGTTAAATTCTACATGAAACACTTTTTGTCTGTTTTGAAATAGATTCGTTGAACACCCTTGCATCACTCTAAATCAGGGTTATATTTTAAAACTTTTGCCCTTGGTCCCGCCTCAACCCCCCCCCATCTTAAAATGAAATCTTTTTTTAAATTTACATATATTTACACTTAAGTTTTCAACAAATAAAACCACTGAACCACTACCATTTTCATTATAATTGTCCAGATTTGAGGCAGCATTGTCGACCCATTGCATAAAGACGTTTTCGGAATTCTCCAAATGAGGGTACAGCACCAAAATGTGGGTGTGCACATAGTGGTCATAGACCTCACCATGACTTTCATTCAAATGAAATATTTTTAAAACAATTGAGGCCTTAATGCTGTCTCGGCCTCCCCACTGTTGAATTCGGTGCTCAAGAAGTGCAAAAATTTTTCTCCGCATATTAATGAATAATATCTAGAGGGTCAATTATTATGTTCCCTGCCATCAATGTGCTAAATAGATCGCCAAAATTTGTAGTAAAGACGTCTATTGTATTCAAAATTGAATTCTTTTGCTGAAATTCCGGTAGCGTTGAGAATTGGATATCATCACTGCCTGAATCCCCTTCCCCGCTTTGCTCAACAATTGAGCTGGTGTGTGGAGTAAAATATCCCAGTTCACTTAACATATCCTCTAGTGCGTTAGGGCTATGCAAATCCATCCAAGCGAAGTCATTTTCTTGTTCAATTCAATTCTATTGAACCTGGGCTATATTCATTAAATTGGAGGGGGAGGGTTTTTGTTAAACTCGCGACTAAAATTATCTAAAATTTGCATGGTGTTTGGGCTCAACCATGGTAGATCGCTCTCTAGCAAATCTTGTTTTGAGCTAACTTCATTACTTTGCTCAACTTTGCTATTGTCTACATCTAAAGAATTATTATCAACACTGAAATATTCTACTAATAAATTATCCGCCCATTCCGTGTCGATAATAATGTTAGCAGGTGCACCATCAAAATTATCACTACCATCATAACACTCCCGTAAAAATTTACCGTGCCGTTGTTCACTGTTATGCGGTGATGTTTCAACGGCGTCACGAAATTGCAAAGGTGCTTCAATTGAAACCGTTTCGTCAATGCGATCATAAGATTCATGACTTGTTTTTTTCAGATGGAGGGGAGGGTTGTGATGAATCCGTTCTAACCTAGAAAGAAAATAGACACTTATTTTCAATGTGTATAAATCACCCTCTTTTCAAGAAGATCGAAATTGGATGAAAAGTAAAGGAGTCAATAGTCCTTTGTTGACAGATTGCCGGTTATTAGAGGTAACATGGCCTTTCAGTTACAGCTACTAATGTATGGGCAAAGCGATATTTTAATCAGCCTGTATTGATAGCCTTCAGATTTGTTTCCCTAATTTGTTTACTATCTCAAGGTTGAATGGCTAAATGAAAAGTGTGAAAGAGGTATTTCAATACCAGGCTATAAAAAATGCCCCCCTGCCCCTACTGTCTCCCAAACAAAATTCTTAAATTGCGCCCATGCTCGTTCCAACTATTGCAAAGCAGCGTCTTCCTATTTTCATTATAGCGATAAAATAAAAGTGCGTATATTTCAAGGTTTCAAAGAATATGAAACCTTACTCGAAAAGTACCTTTTCTGCATCAGAACGGAAGCAGTTTTCTAAGGAACTTAATTACCTGAACGATCAAAAAATGATGAAAATATTTGTAAGTCTCAAACAAAATTGAACTACTGATTTTTTAATGTTGTTTTAAATAACTTTTTTTTACCAGTGTCGATTAAATGCATGCATCATATGTTTTCTTTTAATAAATTTTTGAAACTAGGGACTGTAAACTAATCACACTACACACACACATGTTTGTGGTTAAGGATGCAGACATCAGACCATGACAGTTCTGAGACAAAGACGGACTATTTAATTATCATCTCGAAATGTAAATTAGCATAATAGGTATATCTACATCAGAATTGAAATAGTTTTCTAAGAAACTTAATTACCTGAACGACCAAAATGATGAAAATATTTGTAAGTTTCGAACGAAATGAACTACTGACTTTTTAACGTCGCTTTAAATAACATTTATTTTTTCCCAATGTCGATTAAATTCACGCATGATATGTTTTCTTTTAATAAACTTTTAAAACCAGTCGCACTACATGCAATTTTTTACGGTTAAGGATGCAGACATTTGGCCAAGTCAGTTCTGATATAAAAACGGCCTGTTTAATTATCGTCTCTCATCTTATTATTAAAATACTACATTCTCTTATTTAAACAGTCATAAAACTTGACCTCAAATGGGATATAAGAATAAGGGAATGTGTATGAGCCAAGCAAGATGTATTTCCTTTTGGAAGAAAAAATCATTAGTGAAAATATCGATAAAATTTTAAACTTACATTTGCTTTTTGCGAGATTGTCATGTCTTTAGCCATTTCGCCTTCTTGCATATGGGCCCTCGTGTTCTCTCCTTGTGTATAGGACATCGAAGACCCGATGTAGTTAACTACTGAAGGACTTAATTGGTTCTCATCCTCGATTCAAGCCTTTTTGACGGCTGGAGGGACATCAAAATTATACTTGAAAAGATCCCCCTTTACACAGCATCCCCCATCCCCCTTTGCACAGCCCCTCTCCATCTTCTATGTTAATGCAACTTGTATAAAAAATTCCCCGTTGTTTCTACTTATTGTTTATGATGGAATGGCAGTGTGGTCTTCGTCGCTATTTTCGTCTAGCTTATGGGGAGAAGTTGACCTATGATATCTTTTATTTTATTAGTTTAGACAAAAAACACGCTAATATTATCAATCAACAAATTTTTTAGGATTTTATAGAATTTAAAATCTTATTCCTAAATGTTTTCTGAGATAAAAAAAAGAAGCTAGTATATAGGCTAGCTGGGTTACACTTAACACAGACTTATGCAAACCCATCCCTCTAATGTGCAAATATATACCCTGAATCGGAATATATCGGGGTGGGGGGCTAAAATTCATTTCCAACCAAAAAATTATTATTATATTCAGACGCCATTTTCAAAACCTAGTCTAGTAGAAAATTAATGTAATCAGAGAAAAATGCTAGCTGACTTACACTTAAAATAGACCTCATGCATTCCCATCCCTCTAATGTACAAATATATACCCTGAATTGGAATATATTGGGGTTGGGGGGGACTAAAATTCATTTCCTACAAAAAATGATTATTATATTCAGACGCCATTTTCAAAAGCTAGTCTAGTAGAAAATTAATATGATCAGAGAAAATGCTAGCTGGCTTACACTTAACCTATACTTCATGCAAACCCATCCCTCTAATGTGCAAATATATACCCTGAATTGGAATATATATATATAGGATGGAGGACTAAAATTCATTTCCAACAAAAAAAGGACCTCGAGTGGTATTTCCACATTATTCGTAAGTCAATGATGTGATTTGGTATAAATTTACTATGCAAATATCTCAATTAATGATTTATAAACAGAACTTACGTTATAAATTTGCGTTGCAATAACATCTAAATCTTCCATTCTATTTTATGTTTGCTCCATAATGCTTTGAAACGAACTGTTATCTTAACCTCGAAGCGCGATCAATATAAGTCTCATGGTCAAATTGTGACATCACAGATAACAGATTACTTTTATTATGGCAATGAAATAATAGGTTCGACGTAATTCCTGTCTGTATCATTTTGACAACATCCTATTATATAAATTCAAGCTAAAGTCTCACAAATCTAGTCTGATATCATTTTGCCCAGTATTTCTAGCTCCCTGATTGGTCTAGAAAGAAGTATGTAATCTTGTTCGCCCCAGTTGTACGTGCAGTTGTACGTACAGTGCCTTCTGATGTATTCCTACTAATTTCGTAACTTCGTTTTAAAATGGCTGTAAACTTTTAAGATATGCAATCAGACTAGAATAAAAGATGTTTTGTTTCTTTAATAGTTCCCATAACAGCTAGCAGTCCGTTTTAATTTTGCTTTTGAGCGCAAAAGCCGAGCTCTCTTTCATGATTACCTAGAGACTTTTAACGTTAGTATAATTTGACGTCAAAATTCGATTCGGTTTTTTTTGCTTTTTGTTAGAACAATGATTGATTGTCGCTTTTATTTGTATTTCATTGACAAGTCACATTGATAAGACAAGTCCTTAGATTGCTGGCTGATTACAAACCAGCTGTTCCACTTTTGATGTAAGATATTTTGTTTATTTATTCCCCAAAAAATCACAAAATAGAAAAAGCAAATAAAGTAACAAAAACAGTCCAACTGAAACAAAATTAGCCTAGATTATTAACTGAATAAAATACATCAAACATAAATACTGTAAAATAAATATATCTCAGTGCTTTTATAGGATTCTGGAAAAAAAGAGAAAATGTTGTAAATAGAGGGAATGATTTCAGATTGACGATAAAAGCTATTAATTTGAATCATATCTATTTCCAACTGCTCATTAATTTCAAATCTTGAGATTTTTTCAGCATTACTAAAGCAAACTGGATAGTGAGTTGTTTTTTTACTCATATCATGCCAACCCAAATATTTTCATATAACTTTACCCACAAAAGAATAACTTGTTAACATTTCTTCACTTGATAGCAACGACCTCCCACCTGTATTTTTTTAAACTGCTCAGGAGAGTGGAGAATTTTCGAAAAATTGAAGGTGGAATTCTCATCCCTAGATTTTTGCTGTCCCTCCACCCTCAGAGTTTGAAAAATACCTTTGTTTTGGTAGTTTCATTTAACAAAGCTTGTTTTGGTAGGTATTTATTTTCTCAATTATAGAAAAAGAAACTCAGAACTAAATTAATTAGTAGACATATACAGAACGAATTGCGGTGTTTCTTCTATCCGGCTCGCCCTCTCTCTAATTCAATATTTGTCCTAGTTTATTTTTTTGTACTGGCTTGCACCGTTGTACTGGCCTGCGCCCAGTTATCGATATTTATGTTCAATGTATCGATAGAAACTCGATGCACCGAAATTCACATGCCAATATTGCATTTAGTGATATATGCATTTTTAATTATTTTTGTACTAATTGCAAGAAAGTTTTGGCATTAAAATAGAGTGCAGTAGTGTTTGCTTGTGATTGTTATTCTAATAACAAAACTTATCCCACTGAATATGACTCCTCTTTTCTAGCTATGCTTGAAATGGCATTAACAGCAGATTATAATTGAACAGCAGATTATATTGAACTATTTAGAGTTCCACTAAGAAGCGATAACACTAGTAACCCCCTTTCAACCTTCAAGTCTTTTATACCTGACGAATAAAATTGCTTTTACTACATCCTGCTGTGAATTTTTTTTCCTGATATTTTAACTACCGAGGGGCTAAACAATCTTCATCACTTGGTGTATATCTTGGCCCGCAAGTCCTTCTAAATCAAATGTTTAAGCACTTTTATGAATGTGACATATATCTACAAATCGGATATTCTGAATCTCACTGTCTTCCATCAAAAACAAACAAGGACTTTTTTCTAATTTCTACATAATTTTGCGCACGTCCTTACGATGTGACTGCTGAAGCGCTTTGTTGAATTCGCACTTAGATATCCAAATCGAAGATTTTGGATCTCTATGTCCTCCCTCAAAGACAAATAAGGGCTTTTTTGCCATCTTTTCATAATTTTGTTCATGTTCTTATGATGCAATTGCTGAAGGACTTTGTAGAATCTGTGTATAGATCTCCAAATAAGAGCTTCTTAATCTCCACATTCTCCATCCAAAAACGAATAAGGAGTGTTTCTGCCATTTATCATATTTTCACTCCCGTTTTTTAATTGGATTGCTGAAGCGCTTTGTTGAATCTGTGCGTAGATCTACAAATCGAAGATCTTTGGTCTTCATGTCCTCCATAAGAAAAACTAGACTTTTCTAACAATGTTCCATAATTTTCCATGCGTCCTCATAATTTGACTGTTTAGGCACTTATCTAAATCCGTGCATTTATCTCCAAGTCGCATATTCTGAATCTCTATGTCTACCATTGAAACAAATCAAGATTTTTTTTTACATTTTCCCATAATTTCCCTACAAGTCCTTATAATTCGACTGTTTAAGCACTTATCTAAATCCTTGCATTTATCTCCAAGTCGAATATTGTGAATCTCCATGTTTACCATTAAAACAAATAAGGATTTTTTTTACATCTTTCCATAATTTCTTACATGTCCTGATAATTCGACTATTTAAACGTTCTTTTACTATGAGCATGGATCTCCGGTGCGGAGATTCTGAATACCCATTTTTTTGTCACTGCTCTGCAGAAGTCTGCTGAAGAAATTAGATAAATCTGTTGAAGAGGTTTCAAGCTCATATATGCACAAATATAAAATTTCGAATTTTTTTGCGAAAAGAAGATCGAGAGAGGGCTCATTTTATCGGAAAACAAATACTCTAGTGCCCTTTTTAAGTGACCAAAGCGATTGGAGTGATTTCACTCCCATTTTTTCTCCAAAGTCGTCTGATCAAAATTTAGAGATAGCCGTTTTGTTTAGCATATTTGAAAGGTTCAATAACTATGTTTTGGGGATAATATGACCCACCACAGACCCTAAGGAAAGGGTCTTTGTGATTTACAAGTTGCAAAAGCTACGATACATTAGTTACATTGTTTACATATAATGTTTTTCAGCGAAGATGGAATCACCCGGAAATATTTAACAGGGGAGGGGGGCATTTCACATGAAAGGAACTTTACATGGAGGATTTTCCTGTGAGGAGAGGTAATTTTTCATGAGGGGGAGCCTGATTTACCGGCATTTTTTGAAAACTATCAGGAATGAAGTAAAATAAAAAAAAATTTGTTGTTTCGACTGAAAGTAAGGAGCAACATTAAAATTAAAAAAGAACAGAAACTATTCCGTGTGTGAAGAGGTTGTCCCCCTCCTCAATACTTTGATCCTTACGCTAAAGTTTGACTGTTTGTCACGATTTCTTAAGAACGACTCCTGAAACACAAGGGCCAAATAATTAAAATACGAAGCTCGAAAACTTTAGCACCAAGAGCAAGGTACTTAGGAGGAGGCAATCCCTTTATATACGGAATAGTTTCTTTTTGTTTTGAGTTTTAACGTTTCTCTTTACTTTCAGTAGAAAAACAATTGTTTTTTTATTTAATATAAGTTAAGATACGTAAACCAGGTAAATTTTTCGTAGTTTATATATAAATTTGTCTTTCCCTTGGCTCAAACTTTAACTTTTAGATGCGGTGAATTTGATGCTACTACGATTTCCCTGCTTTTAGAGAAATCATCTCAATCCTAAGGTAGTGGCTGATAAAGGAAATCCAGGAGATTTGCTTTGAAATGAAATTCCTAAATTCTAAATTCCGACACCAGTTTAAAGTAATCTGTATAATGAAAAGCTTTGGCTTTTGAAGTTGGTTTTAAAAGTTAGACCTTTACTTGAAGTTTCTCGGAGAGAGTTGCTGAGCTATTCTTTTAAATAATTAATTTGAAAAGTGAATCCTTATTAAGTAAATTCTAAAGCTTAATGTGTAGTGAGGATATTTAAAAGAAAAGCACAGAATAGTGAATATGAATAAAAATTGGTTGATAACTTGAACCAACATAAATCATGTGCTTAAAGTACCAATGACAGTGAAAATCAAATCTGTTGCTTGGAATGATTAATAAAAACTGACTCAACCGTATAATTAGGAAAAATTAGGATATCAATATTTAATTCAATTATCTCAATCAGCAGTTGCGCAATTTCACCGTAAAAAAAAAAATGATTTCCAACAAAATGTTTTGCTCGAATTCAAACAAGTCAAAAAAAAATATCCAATTTTTCTGCTGAAACTGTGACTTGTTTATTGAATTCCAAAAAATTAACGAAATTATTAAGAGTTAGGCACTTTTCAGTAGAAAAAATGCAATTTTCGACGCTAATACGTTATATTAATCAAAGTGGTTTGGACTTCAACAGTAGATTTAAATTTCTTGATTATCGTATTAATTTGGCAATTGTGCCATTTAAAGTGAATTTATGTACAAATGTTCTTATGAACATGCATGAATTTATGTAGAAACATTTTTAGCTTATAATTAGTGTTTTGGAGCAATGAAAATATCATATGAATTTTTTTTTTATCACTTATGGCTTATGGAATAGTTACAGCGTATTAATTAAAGATAAATAATCTTTTTTTACCTTTTCTAAATAAACACAAGGCCGGACTTGTTAAATCTTATTAGCATACTTTTACGGGATTCTTTCTGTAATATGAATACTTGGGTTTTGCTGGAAACCGACGATTATAGTAAACTTCATGGGGAGCGAAAAAGACTGCCTCTGAGCAGGAGAAGGACCTGTTCGGGCTTATATCTGAAACTGGTCATTGAGGACCATTCCTGGAAGCTGTCAGAACGTCCAAATTGTTTATTTTTCAGCAAGATTATTGGGATAAAAGAATTGAACAACGATAGTGATGGAAATACAATTAAAGAACAGGAAATCCCACTAACAAGATGGAAATCCAATAAGGATCTTGACGTCCAAATTGTAGTGTTTGAAAATTCAATTCGGGTATGGGAATCCAACATTTTTGGTTCTCAACAGATTGGATATACAATAATCATAATGGAATTCCAAAATGATCTCTAATATTCAATTTAACCTGTTGAAATTCCAATTTTTCTGTTGATAAACATTACAAACGGTTTTTGCTGAATCTCAAGCAATTTTTTTCCAGTGTTTCGCCAGCCACGGATGATAAATTCTAAACAAAGAAACATATGTGAAAAACAATAAAAATGTAAGCTAAAAACTTCTGGTGCCAGAAACCTTAAGAAGTTGTGCAAAATGTTCTGCTTGAATTCAAACAAGTAAAAAAAAAATCCAATTTTTCTGTTGGAATTGTGACTTGCTTATTGAATTCAAACAAGTCAAAAATAAATCCAATTTTTCTATTGAAATTGTGACTTGCTTATTGAATTCCAACAAATGATTGAAATTTATTAAGATTTATGTACTTTTGAGTCGAAACAATTTAGTTTTCGACGCAAATAGGTTATATTAATCAAAATGGTTTGGGCTTCGACAGTAGATTGAAATCTCTAGAATATCATATTGAATTCGACTATGGTGCCACTTAAAGTGAATTTATGTACAAATGTTCTGCCGAACATGAATAAATTTAAGTACAAACATTTTTAGTTTATAATTAATATTTTGGAGCAATGGAAGAATATCATGTGAATTTTTTAATTAATAATAGCTTATGGAATAGGTACAGTGCATTAATAAATGAGAAACAATCTTTTTTCTATATAAAATCAAGTTCGGACTTATTAAATGTTAATATCATACTTTACGGGATTATTCCTGTAGTATTATTACTTGGGTTTAGCTGGAAACTGACGATTCCACTAAACTTCATAATGAGTGGAAAAGTCTGCCTCTGAGCAGGAGAAGGACCTGTTCGGGCTTATATCTGAAACTGGTTTTTGACGACCATTCCTGGTAGCTGTTAAAAAATTCAACTGGTTTATTGTTCCACAAGATTGTAGGCAGGGTTGCCACTGAAAGCAATAAAAAATCACGATTTTCTCTTATATCACATCACCAAAAGGTAAATTGGCTGTGAAACATTTTAGTATGCCAAATAGGTCCATATCTTTTAAGTGATTTTCATACCTTGGCATTTTTTTATTATACCGATGCATATTTATACCTATTTTGGGCAATTTTATACTTGTTACTGGTATTTACATATTTAGGTAAATTTATACGTGCTACCAGTCTCTACTAGTCTTCAGAATAAAGAGAAGTATTTTCCATACCAAAAGATTTTAAAATGCCATATTCATACGGATTTTGTTCACAGAACTAATTACAGTTTCCATTTTATGGGCCAGATATTTCCAGATATTGCAGGTTTTTAGACTCTAAAGACAAATAAGAAATTAGTTTCTGAAAAAATGTACTTGCCTAAAGTGGATTTAAGCCATTTTTTTTACCAAAGCACCAAAAATAAATGGAATTCACAAAATTTTGCCTTTGGCATCAGTTATAGTCAAAATTTTTAGCATTTATTTCCAATTACCGTGCTACAGAGTATTAGGTGACAAGTGCAAGCTTTTTGTTTTCTTACCAATAGCTATATCCACTAGCTGCATTACTGCTTAAAAGTGAAATGGAACAAAAGTCCCAAACAAAAAAGATTTGGTAAATATTCAGGTGAAACCTTTGGAGAGTTATCATTCCTACATTTTATCAGAAAATCTTTTTCGGCTTTAAAACAGAGAGACGTCAAAATAACAAAATAGTACACAATTTTGACTTTCCACACAAAATCTCTTTAAATCTTTCTTGCCTTTTTTGTATAAAAAAAACACCAAATTAATGAATGAGGAACTAAGGGAAAAATTCATTGATTCTAACCCAGATGTAATTTCTTTTTCACGGAAGAACACATGGAAGATTAAACGTGGACGCAAAATAGGGCGTGACTTTCGTTTATATCTTTCCTACTTCTTCATGAATTCAACATCTTGAAAGTAAACAAGATTTTTCAGAAATAACTTATACTAACTTTTGAACTTAAAGGAAAAATAGCAAAATACGATTTTCAACTGTCAACAAAACATAATGACTTTGTTTAATTATAAAAACAAATGCTTGGGTTCAATGAGTTTTGACTTTTAGTATTTTTGAACTTCCATTTTCCTCCATTTTGTTGTCTTTGACACAGGTGCATTAGGTATGTCCCAGAATGCATCCGAGACATACCTATGCACATACATGAGAGACTAAATGTTAGGCACTGGAGTCTGGCCTGTTTCGCAGGATGCTATTAATGAGCTTCAGCAGAGAAAATATCTCTCTGCTGAGGCACTGGAGTGAGGCAAGGACATCATTCCTTCCAAGAACCTGCTGAGGGTTAAGGACAAATAATTTCCACCGCCGTCCTTACACACCCCTAAAAAACAAACCGTAAAGGTTCTAGCTTGGTGGCTCTTTTGATCTCATCATCAACATGTAGAAGCATTTTCCACTCGGTGTAGAGCAAACCTTCTTCAATATTTAAAGTTTCAGAAAATCTACTGTGCATCAAAGCAATAGAGAAAATCGTACCAGAAATGATAATTGTCGGTTTAACACATTTGAGCTGATTCAAAAGAGGATGACAGGCATTGATTCGTTATTTAATTTTCAAATATAGCCTTTAAAAGAAAGTGACAAATTTGAACAGCGCATTGTTCAATACTTGATGTTCAAGATTTTCTCCCATCTTAATGGTATGCGCTTCAAATTTTGCTCAAAAATACATGTCTTTAAAGTTTTGCAGATTATCAGGCTTTGAAACGTCAATAGCAAATAGGCTAGTGCGAGCCAAAACATCTACTTTGATGAAATTTGACATTATTTCCTTCAAGCACCTTTTCACCACGTAAATGAACTTGCACCTCTTTATTCTGAATCTCTATATTAAGTTGGTTCATCACTGTTATAATTTAAGCAAGGAACACATAATTTAATTTGAAATTGTCGCTTATTAGTGCGTTGTAAAGGGCATTACTGGATGGTATATTACCAGCAGGATGAGATTAAAAATAAAGGTTAAGTGCCCCATATTTCTCGAGAATATCTTAAGACACACTCTCCATCACCAGCCATCTCGTTTTGCTATGGTAAATCAGACAGCGCTCAGCTATATCAGGAAATGTTTGGCACTGTCTAAATGTAATTTTCCAATTTAGGCTAAACACGACAAAACTACAAAATGTCATGACTGAACTACAAAACACACGGTTTTAGGATATCACACGAAGCAGCTGAGCAATGGGTAAACAAATAGCAGACATAACCGACAGTTGCAAGCCATGGAAAGTCATCTTTCAAGACTTTGCCTTCAAAGACTTGGTTTTTTTTCTTATTTTACTAAATTCATCTGCAATTAATCTCTTCAATTCTTTAGCTGTTGTATCAGAAACAACTGTTCGACTGGTTTCTGCTCTTCCAGAGAATAACAGCGAACAATTATTACAAAAGAATTTGTTGTTCTTCTGTCTGTTGTTTCATCAATGATGATTGAGATCTTAGTCCCTTCAATACTACAACTATCTCGTGTTCACGTGCTTCTCAAGTTACAATTTATACTATTGCGGTTGTATTTGTTCTTGCCGAGGCCATAAGGTGAAAAGAAGGTTTGTCTTTTTCTTTTTTTCTGACTGCTTAATTTACTTTTTAACTTTCACCGCAACTGGTGTCCTCATCCATGTGTCTTGCTTTGCAAGTCAGTGGCAGTTTTTACCCTGGAGGAGCCTTAAACCATCCATCTTACTCTTCAGAACAGTTAGTATGATGAACACTATTGATAATGAAATCACTGTCTTGACTAGAATTTTCTTCAGTATCTGATTTAACTACATCACAACCTGGGTTTCCTGACTGTCCTCTTATGACAAAACAATTGGAGATACAATTTTTGTATCAGAACTCCTTACAACAAAAGCATCCTGCGTCACAAACGTCTGAACAAATGTCACTTTTACAGATTTGTTTCCTGGGATGCCAAATGGACACTTTTAGTGCCTTTTGGACACTTTTCCACTCTGAAGGACACCGGGACACTATTGGATCAAAAAAGGCAGCTTTTTGAAATAAAGGACACTTTTTGGACATTTTTCCAAATCAAATGTCTTTATTTTATTCTTTTTTTTACTTTTTTTTTAATTTGTACTTTACTTTTAAGCTTTGGTAACAGCTTTGGGATTTTTCTTAGATGTTTTTGTGCCCTGCGCAAGCACCATTTATCAACCGAATAGGATCTAATTTCTTAACCAATGTGGTATGCGAGAACTATCAAATCCATCTTTTTCTTCTATCCTACGGTTGACGTTTGTCATCAAGTCGGTCAACTTTAAGGACCTACCTACTGCTGGTGGTAAAGTCACCAAGGCCACTGATAAGGCTGGAAAGAAGAAGTGAATGGCCATTCCCTGCTGGCACGTTCCGGGTAAATCCCTTTTGTGTGTAGCCGTGTGCATTTGGCTGATATTATAAGCCTTCTGAAGCCTATTACTGATTCTAAGTGAGAGCAAAGGGGTAGTTAAGCCTGGAAATTTCCACGGCGGTGGTTGGTATCAAGGAAATGAGGCTTGACTCTCCGTCCCAAGGCTGCATAGGAAGTCCGCTAGTGCACCTCAAAGTGGTGGAGGGGTGTAAACATCACCGAGCTCCACGCCGAGCAAGGTGATGGCTAACGCGCCTTGGGTGACCGCAGGACTGGAGACCTTGTGATGTACCTAATCCCCAAGAAACGCTCAATAATGATGACAAATATGATGCTTAAAAGTTTGGCTACGGCATCCCCGGTATTATGCAATGCGACGAGAATGGCGTTCTCGTCGAAAAGTATGCTAGCTACCGTTCTATCAAGAAGAAAAGGCCTGAATATCGGCTGCTGTAACCTGTGCTCGATTAAATGTTTATTGACACAATCTTTTGTAGCTGATGAATATTATCGTTTTAACTTTGATAATCTGTGTGTTTCTGACACGAGACTAAATGGACATAACATCTTGACCCTTGAATTCTCGGCTGGGAAGGCGGTCTCTTTTTTAACTCGGGACCATTAGATGGATCTGGCCGGGCAGGAGTAGGTATCCTGTTGTCCCCCAAAGCAATCACTGGGCTCATCGAATATGAGCCTGTGTCTGAGAGAATCGTGCGGGCAAGAATTAAAGGTCGCACGAACAATCTGACTATCCTTATCGTTTACGCCCCAATAACAGATGCTACTGAACAGCAAAAAGATCAGTTTTTCAGAGACCTGCAGACAGTCATTGATAAGATTCCCCGGAAAGATATCCTTCTAACTGGAGGTGACTTCAATGCCAGAATCGGCAGAAAGCTGAATAACTTGGAACAGGCGATTGGCATGCACGGCCTCGGAGACCGGTGCACAAATGGAAACAGGCTTCTGCTGTTCACAATGCAGAACAATCTCGCTGTGGCTAACACATGGTTTAGGCACAAGTCGTGTCATATGTATACACGGAAATTTCGTGATGGAAGAGTAAAGGCCCAAATAGATTATCTCCTTGTATCCCGATGATGGAAATCCATGGTGTTGGACTCGAGAGTGCACAGAGGTGCTGACACGGAATTACAAAATGGATCTGACCACTTCTTGCTGAAGACAAGGCTAAATTACAGACTTAGCTCAAGGAAGACTAATATGCCGAACCAGAAAATAAACGTGTTGAAGCTGAAAGTAGATGAGTACCGAGGAGCGTTTGTCCTTGAACGCTCAAACTGATTCGTTGTCCTTCAAGATGACACCGAGGAGGCAACCCCGACTGATCAGTGCCCCAACTGCCCCAAGATAAAGATTGAGAAGAAATGGAGCAAACTCAAGGACCACATCAATGAAGCTGCCTCAAACATACTTGGGTTTGTCAAGCGTAAAACCAAGAAATGGATCTCAGAAAAGACACTCAAACTCTGCCAAGAAAAAAGAAATGACCAACAAGAAATCCCCCACATACAAAGTGCTACGACAAGAATGTCACAAATCGGGAAGAGCTGACAAAAAAGCCTACTGGTCTAATGTTTCCAGTGATATGGGAAGAGCAGCATAACGGAACGATACATCAGATACTTGGAGAATGCACTGGGAAGAAGAAACAAACTACCATCCTCTTGCTTAAGGTGAAGGATGGGAAAATACTCACAAGCAGCGAGGAGCATGTCGAAAGATGGCGTGCTCACTTCCAAGAGCTATCGAGACCAGAAGACAATAGTAATCGAAAGCAACCACTTACTGCACCGCGGAACCCCCCACACAACCAGGCTTATGAATTGTATGTACGGACCCACCCTCCAGGGATGAAGTAATTAAGGCGATCCAAGTTTTGAAAAACCATAAAAGCCCAGGAACAGCTGGGATTCCTGCCGAGCTACTGAAAGCTCTCCCTGAGGTGGTGATGGATAAACTTCATAGCGTGATAACTGAAGGCTGGGACAATGAATACATCCCAGACGACTGGAAGACCTCAATAATTGTCCCTATCTTCAAAAAGGAGACCTAATGGACTGCAAAAACTACCAAGGTATATCCCCTATCCCCATTGCTGCCAAGCTGTTCGCAGTGATACCTTTAAATAGATTCAGAGACACCCGAAACAGACGAACGGAACTCAACCAAGCAGGATTCAGGCCAGGCATGCGTTGCTGTTACCAGATTTTTAGCCTGTGACAACTCCTTGAACACTGGTTTAAACACCAGCAGGAAACAATCCAAATCTTCATAAACTTCATTACCGCGCTTGATTCGCTCCATCGTGATGCAATATGGGAAGCAATGAGAGAGGACGGTGTGCTTGAGAAGATCATCAATCTGCTCAAGGCATACTATGCTGGAACAAAGGCCCGGTAAGAGTCGATGGCCATCTTTCAGATCTGGTCCTGATCGAGGAAGGTGTACGTCAAGGCTGTGTCCTTTCACCATCTTTGTTCAACTTCGTCATCGATTGGATCCTCAGGGTCCTGGACAATTATAAAGGCGTTGCAGTGAGCCCGTCCTTCTCCGTCACAGATCTTGACTATGCTGACGATGTGGACATGCTTGCTGAATCTGTTGCAGAAGCCCAGGCTATGATAAATGACATGGCAGTCAAGGAACTTTCGACTGGTCTCCAAATAAGCCTACCAAAAACAAAATCCATGCGAACAGATTGGATGGATGAAACCCCTGTTGCCCTAACTGGTAATCAGATAGAGGACGTCCAGTCGTTCAAATATCTCGGATTGATGGTAAACCTTGCCAGCAAATCTTCAGAAGAAATCCAGAGGCGCATATCGTCAGACTGGAGTGTCTTCCTTCAACTACGGAAGCATGGAAGCAGATCGAAATATCACCACGCACAAAGCTCCGAGTGTATGAAGCTATGGTTCTCTCTGTCCTCCTCTATAGATGTGAAACGTGGTCACTTAAAGCAGCCGAAGCGTTGAGCTTGAATATATTCAACCACAAATGCATGCGCTATGTCCTGGGTATCCGCCTCTCAGATAGAATCTCGAATGAAGAAGTAAGGAGAAGATGTGGGGATCGTCCACTTGTCTCTGACATTGTTAAGCACAGGAGACTGAGATGGTTTGGCCACACAATGCGCAGACCAGATGACCATATAAGCAAAATATATCTCAAATGTCTACCACTACCGGCATGGAAGAAGAGGGCAGGAGGCTTAAAAAAGACGTGGCTAGCAATAGTTAAGTCTGATCTGGAGCCAATCGGAGGATTCTGAAAATACGGCCGTCGCTGGGATCGCCAGTGGCTTGAAATGGTGGAGCCTTCCGCTCTCAAGCTAAACCTATGGAAGGAGACATGTCGTCATCTGCTGGGCGCCACGATGAGTCTGGATACGGTTTGAACGTGCAACAAGTACAAGTAGTAAGCACAAGGTTGTTATTATACTGCTGTCATAGAAAGAAAGGAGTTTCACAGAAAAGCTGTGTTGCGGCTCAATTTTATTTATAGCCGCTAGCGAATGTTTCTGTTTTATATTCTATACTTTCAGCTATGATTTTTTGTCTAACGCTTGTCACCAGTTTCTACCGAGTATAACTCAAGCGAATTTATTTCAATTGGCCTTGTCTTCTCACTTTTTTAGTTCTCGAAAACGTCATTTTTTCTCCGGGCTACTTCTAAATGTTCAGAAAACGACAAGATAGAGAAGTTGTTAAATGATTTTAACCCCTTTACCAACCAGTTGACTGAGTGGTTAAGGAGATTGACGTATTTTGTTGAACTTTAAAACCATGTAGGTCAAAATAGACATTTCGTTGCTACCGCCGTTTGGACCTTGTCGCACCCAAAGATCCTTAATAGCTACCGAATATCAACGACTCGCATCTTTTTCGCATAACTTATGAAAATGCCGAAGTGAAAATGAATCTCTATGATTGGTTCTTTACTTTTCGAATAAGATAGGTAGCGGTATTGATAATCGATATAAAATTTCGCTCTGTTGACACTCTAATGACGATTTTTTTATGCCATATCTTCAAATTGAACTAGTACTAAACTTAATTTATTGGTAGCGTTAATGACAAAGATGGAAATACTCGCAGAACTCATGCAGGTAACAGACCGCGAGGTAGCGGACGAAAGAAGGACGAATTTCACAGATTTCTTGGCACTTTTTTCACAGGCTGTGAAAATTCATAGCGGCAACCCTGTATATTGGCTAGTTTTCTAGAGGGACACTAAAAGTGTCCATTTTTGGCTGATTTGGACACTTTTGTCCTTAAAAGTTTTGGTAACCCTGTTTGTTTCACAGAATAAGCTTTCTCGGTCACAGCTTCAACAGCCTCAAGCTGTTCGTGAAAATTTTTGCTTTTAGCAGGAACAATAAACAGGACTGTGATAGAATGCTTTACTAGTAATTTTTTGAATAGTTTTCTCTTAGCCTGACTAATTCTTCGTTTAGCAGCAGGGTGTTTTTTGTTCCTGAGCTCCAATTAACTTCCCATCCAGTCTATGCTCAACAAGTATTTCAGATTTAGGGTGGGGAATAAGTATTCTTATTTTAAATTGCAAGTGTGGGCCCTCTAAATGGATCGAGGATTGTGAAATCAATTTCTTTCAAAGCAGACTCATCTCAATTTCCAGACAAATAACACAGCAATGACCTTGAAATGGGAGATAGAAAACACCTCTCTGGGGCATAATATAAGGTCTGAGTTAATTCCTAAAAGTTTGACTCTCCTAGTATTTTCCAAGATAGTGAAAAGCTTCTCATCTGGAGTTATACTTTATCCAGAGTATAGCCCATCCCTGCTTATTATAGTAGTTGAAGACTAGAAATATGTTTATAACCACCTGAATAGACGCTAGGATGAGAATAAAGGCTAAAATAGAAATAATATATATTATGTGCACCTACAACAAACTTAAAAACGAGCCGCGTGTCGTACATCCTGCAACTATTCTCTATTATATTTTCCTTGAATTTTCTTCTTTGTTAATATAGATGGTACAGTTTATGGTCTTCTCCTCTGATCGGCTATTTTGATAAGCAACAAATTCGCTATGTACCGACAATCAAGTCTGATGAATAACATTTTCATCAGAATTTGTCTCGCTTTATTCAAAAGCTGGAACACAGTCATAGTAAAATCCCCAAATCTGATGATGAAATCACCAAATTTTAGTTAAAATCATCAAAAATACACCAGATCACCCAAAACTCACCAAACGAAAAAAAAATCACCAAATTTGATGATAAATCACCAATGGTAGCAACCCTGGTTGTAGGCCTAATAAATTGAACAACGATAGTGATGGAAATACAATTAAAGAACAAGAAACACAACAAACAAGATGGAAATCCAATAAGGATCTTAAAATCTAACGTGTTGTTTTTGAAAATTCAATTCGGGTGTGGGAATCCAATATTTTTTATCTCAAGGGAATGGATATTCAACAATGATAATGAAATTCCAAAATGTTCTCTAATATTCAATTTGAGCTGTTGAAATTCCAATTTTGCTGTTGATACACATTACAAACAATTTTTGTTAGATCTCAGACAATTTTTTACAGTGTTGGGAATTAAGAAAATGTACTGCCCTAAGGACTTCATGATTTTAAATTACAAAAAAAGTCTAACAAAACCAGATAGACCTAACAGGGGTCCAGGGGAGTTATAAATGTTTTCATTATTGATGTCCTTGGTAATTTCAATAATGTAATGTCGCGAAAGAGAAATCTAAATGATAAAAATTAACAGAGCGCAAAAAGACGATTATTCAAAAGTAAAAAATAATGTCATTTTTATCTAAATATTTTATTTCAAGTTAACAAACCTTGGCTCATTGATACTCCAACTGCTCGGTATTCTTTTGCCTACATTGACGTATTCTGAAAATCTTCATTGATCAATAGTTTCTATCCATTAATTATAAAGGAATAATGAGCAGCTCGTAATGTGTATTATACAAAACACACTCGAGAAATGAAGTTTCGTTAATGGTAATGAAATAAAACAAACTTTGATGAAAAATAATAGTTTAGAAACACATTTGGGCTATATATTTGCACATTAGGGGGGGGGGATAAAGAATAGCATATATTAAATACGTAACCTAAACAAACCTATTCTAACCTAACCTAACCAAAATACCAACTAGTCACTTAAATAAAATACAGCTACAATTTGTTTTCCAGCCTAGTCAAAGCTAATTCTCTGGTATAAAAAAGTTGCTTGACCAATTTCATGTCTCATGTTCACATTATTTGCGATCAAAATTCTCGATTGCGTTTTGTTTGTTAGACAAGCGCCTTAGTTTATTACAAACTGTCTGACAATAATTATCAGACAATCTCGGAGGAGATAGTTTAACTGCAGAAGGGATTTTTTTAATTTTAACAGTAATACCAATCTTTACTGGATTCATCTTTAACGGTATCCTAACTTAAATTTAATACTTATGTGTAATGCCAAACAATCTCTCGTGAGGTACTTTGACTCCAAATGCTGAATTTTTATATTTTGAACAGTTAAACGAAATCTCAGTTACATTTGTTACAATCGGTGCATAGCTCCGGCATTTTTATTGGGGGGCAAGTGGGGTCTACATCAGGAGAGTCCAGGGGCTTGGGCTACATAATGATTTTTTCTCCAAATTATTGGGGGGAGGGGTAACTACCGCCTTGCCCCCCTTTATAATGACACCACTGGTGACAGTAAATAAAATAAAATTCTTACGAGATACTTTGACTCCAAAAGCCAAATTTTAAATTTTTAACATTTAAGCAAAATTTTAGTAAATTATGTGACAATTAATCAAAACAATCTCTGATAAGATACTTTGACTCCAATTGCCAAATTCTTATGTTTTTTACAGTTAAACAATATTTCTGCGAAATACGTGACAATAGATCATAACAATGTCTATAGAAACTTTTTTTTTGAGATTCAACAAAAAAAATTTGTAATGTTTATCAACAGCAAAATTAGAATTTCAACAGCTTAAATTGAATACTAGAGAACATTTTTGAATTACATTATCATTATTGAATGTCAAATCTGTTGAGAAACAAAAATTTTGGATTCTCATACCCGAATTGAATTTGTCAAACACAAAATGTTGGATTTTAAGATCCTTATCGGATTTCCCTCTTGTTTGTATGATTTCCTATTCTTTAATTGCAATTTATAAGGCCTAAGATCTTGTCAAACAATAAACTAGTTGGATGTTCTAACATTTGCCAGGAATAGTCATCAATGATCAGTTTCAGATATAAGCCCGAACAGAGTAATGGAATAATATCATATGAATATTTTAATAATAAATGGCTTATGGAATAGTTATAGTGTTTTAATAAAAGAGAAACAGTCGTTTTTGGCCTTTTCTAAATAAAAGTAAGTTCGGACTCATTAAATGGCAATATCATACTTAACGAGATCATTTCCATAGTATGATTCCTTGGGTATCGCTGGAAACCGACGATTGCATTTAAAATTATGATGAGTGGAAAAGTCTGCCTCTGAACATGAAAACGATCTTTTCCAAAAAACCTTACGCCCATACCGTCTAAAAACAATTAACTAATTTAAAAACTACGCCCATGGAAAGCTCATTCCGTAAAAAAAAACAATTAACTAATTTAAAAAAAAACTACGCTTCATCAGATGTAATTAGGTAGCACTAAAAAGAACCTGACCTTGATACGGTTGACTGCTTCCTATAGCTTCTATAGAAATATAGACTAGGACTCTACTGATTTCAATGCATTCAGTTATAGCAATTCAACTTACGCGCATCATGGGCTTATGCTCAGCTTATTCAATATGTTTTGCTTCTAAAATGAACCCTTTCAGCTTTGAAATCCAAGCAATTCTCGATTGTAATCAAAATTTGCAGCACCGAATTATAAAGATGGCAGCACCTGACTTTTAATCCATGCCCGCTCCGTAGTATATCAAACTAAGGTTGTATGACACTACGCAACTTAAGGCAAGTCGTCCGCGATATCAGGTTTTCGTTTCCAGCTTTAATATCCTTCGGTATATATTTAGAAAACTAAACTTATAATCGAGCCTTTGTAGCGTGGAACATCTATGGTTTCAGCACGTTCAGCAATATCAATAAAACTTCCAGGAATAAATCATTCAACCTTCAGCTTATTTGCCGTGTTTAATTTCTCAAATAAACCCCTTCAGCCATGAAATCCAGAAATTGTTCGATTACAACGCAAGAACTGCATCACTGAACTCTAAAAATGACTTTTAGTTCGTACCTACTCCCGCAGCTTAAGGCGAGTCCTTTCTGATTTCGGGTGTTTGTTTCCAGATTCAATATCCTTGGGTTATATTTAGAAAATTAAACTTATAATAAAGTGTGATTTCAACACATTCAGGAATGTCAATACAAGTTCCACGCCTTACCAGTCAACGCTTAGCTGTTTAGCCATGTTTTATTTCTGAAATAAACCCCTTCAGCGATGAAACCTGATCGATAGCAATTCAAAAATCACAGCACCTAATTGTAAGAATGGCAACACCAGACTTTTAGACCATGCCTACTCAAGAGTATATCCAACTAAGGTTATTCATCCCTGTGCAACTTAAGGCAAATCGTCTATGAAATCAGGCTATTGTCAATAACTAAAATTTTAGATTATAACTTGAAGTTACAAGTGTTCCCATTTTTGCTCACATATAGTTATGAATTGGGCTTCAAATAAGTATTGTATCATGTTACAATTCCGATCCCCTAACTTCCCCCACTTGCTCACTAGGCTACCATCCGACATTTCTATTTTTACCCTGTAACAGTTAATTCTGCTGGCCCAAATTAGCCATCGGGGCGCATTAGCGAAATCAGGGCGTTCCAGGGTTTGAATCCCCCTCCCTCCGAAATTTTTACCTGACACGTAAAAATGCAACAAAATGCATAAAAAAATGCGTTTTTTTTTAAGTTTGTTTTTTGTAACCCAAATTGAACCATAAAAAAACTAACCTTCTATTGTGGCAAGCACTTCAGTTACTTCTTCATAGTCAAGATCTTGTTGTTAACAAGATCATGGTTGGTAACAATGCATGGCAACTTTTGGTAACGATATTTTGTTCTAGTGATAACATTACCAACCCAAACGAACCGGATACATTGAAGATCTCAAATAAATTTGGTCAACTTCAATTTTGAAAAAAAAATATTGCACCTGCTATGGTTACTAGCCCCATTATTATTATTATTATTGTGTATGCAATTACAGCATTTGGAAACGGTTTTGCTAGCAGCAGAAGACCTGAAGACATTGTAATGCTGTTTTTTCTTTTCTTTGAATAATTCCTCTTGTGACTTTTAATTCGTCAAATAAGCCCCACCCATCTATATCTCAGGAATTACCAATGTGCAAAGCGATGTCCAAACACGCCCATACAACTATTCAATTTTGCAGACTGTGGGTTTTCTGTAAATATCCAAAGTCTCGATGTTTTGGTCCGTATCATACAGAAAGCCAAAATAGCCAAAATCTTAAAATAAGATAAAAAAAATGTAAGTGAAATCCAGAGACAGCTTCTTCAATTAGCGCGAGCTTCTCTATCCGTGGAATAGACCTGTTTGATTTTCTTGAAACCCTTGTACAAGTACTTAATCTTGACACATCTAACTATGGCAGTGCTAGGTTACACGATTAGGAGAAATTGGACAAGAGTATTTTGTTTGGTTTGCTTGCACTATTGTAATTTCTCAGTTATTTTACTTTCTTCATATTTTCCTTATGGGTGACATTAAACGCATGCCTGAAAATTAGTAAATAAATCGCTGACTTATGAATGACTTGCGAAATCATTAATGGCTGAAATATCTAAATGGTTTAGTTATATGTACATGCTGGGGTTCTACCTCTTTTTCTTTTCCTTTCAGATAAATGACCTGTTTTCGTTTTTTAATTAAATTTGTTTATAGTATAATTTCAAAAGACAGGTTAAATTCTCGTTGCTAAGTTAGAGGTGTCGCAATAAGTAAACTTTGAACCAAGTTCTATTTTTGTACTTCCTGGTTTGGGAGTCATTGAAAGATAAAGCTGAGAGGTAGAATTGGGTTTGAATGGAGATTGAGCTGATTGGCTGGGCCAAGCGAAGGTCCACCCCTATGAACAGTTGTGTGCAAAATATTATTTTGTGTAAGTGTGTGTTTAGACCCCGTTCGGGTAGATATATTTATGTGGGATTATTGTGACCCTTTTGAAAGAATACTAATAAGGTATTTTCTACAAACTGTGTACTAGTTTCCGTAACCCAGGCAGGATAGGAATGGAGCTACGTGGTACCGTCATTATTATATTGACAGGGAGGTTTGTTACCTCCAAGGAGAGAGTTAAGAGATTTCCTAGCCGTAACCCAAGGCGGGTACAATCCCACTAACATTTGGGCCAACAAGGGGTTCTCCCCTTCGAATAAGTGGCATAGCAACCTTTTTGCACCGTTTTTGCATCAATAAGTGGAGACACCCGTACTATACACCCCAATAGTACATATCTGAAGATCTGTATCTCATAAATATTTTTTCCGTATCCTCTGTTTACCTCTTTTATTCTACACATATTTATTTGTTACCATAACAAATACCCGTTAAGATGCTTTGTGAAACAAAAAATGAGGGTGAGATTACTGTCAAGAGGCTTCATAAGAATTGAAGGAGCAAGTCAAGGTAACAATATTTTGGTAACAACGTAGCAATCATTTGATTCATCAAATGAGACTCGGAAATTAATGTCGTTTTGAATGCTTTGTTGTAACGGTTCTTGTAAACAAAATGGAACATTGCTTTGAAATTATTTGCATGAGATGGTTCAAAAGGGATATCTTCCAGATGTGTAGAACCGAACTATGCTAGTATTCCCTATGAATTTAGTTCTTTTCCAGGATGGAAGGGGATTCAGAGGTGCTAATTTACAAAAAGCTGGGAGGCAAGGATTTTTTTTAATGAGGATACGTTTTTTTTAATCTAGGGCAGTGATGATTTTTTTTTCCCGACAAAGATGTCAAAAAATGCATTTTTCAAAGCTTAAAAAGGGAGAGAAATATAGAAGGGGGCAACGCCCTTGCCTCTCCTCCTCTGATTTGGCGCCCCTGTGGGATTTGGCCTCAATAATAAAATGCTCTTTAAATTGCTGTTTTCTGATCAACAGGTAAAGGCTTATATATGTAATTTTTAGTATTTTGGAGGATGGGATGTTTTAAACCTCTAGAGTAGGGGTCCAAAGCACTCTCGGGATTTTGTTTGAAGCTTCAGGCTTGTAGCTTGAAGCAACATTTCGCCTTTTATTGATACATGCAAAGGATGAAAAACATTGCCTTGGTAAAAAGTCCTATTAGAGAGTAGGTGTTGTTTCATAATTCGTAACAAAACAAAAAAACCTATAGCATTAAAAAGGGGCCTTACCCCTCTCCAACACAAATTGTTGCCAACAATTGTGACTCACAAAAGGGTTTCTGCGCACCGGCGTTAATCTTTGGTAACTTATATTGTTGAAAACAAAAGCATCCCCAGCTGGTTGGTTTATTCCTCGATTTAGAGCCTGAAGTTTAAAACTATTAAATTAAAGAAACATAAAGATTACTAGTTTTTAACTGTTGGTAACAGAAGGGGTCGATGAAAAATGCGCAAGGTGTAAAGTTTTTTTTTTCTGAAAATTGCCTCTCGACGAATTGGTCTTTTGATACAGGCTTTTACTCAGGAAGATGGTCTTTCGGTTCTTGCACGACCAAAAATCTTCAGGTTTACTATGCATCTTTTATCTACTTTCGCAGTCTGTTGGAATTTTACCCTCCCCCTCCCTGAAATATAAAAAAATTAAAAATTAGGTACATCGAGGAGAGGCACTAATGACGATAATAATAGTAAATAGCCTCGGGATGATGTTCTCAGTCTAAAATTGGCACTGAAAAGCGGAAATTGAAAAATAAAAGATGAGCAAAAAGGCCACACCAGCCTGAATAATCAAATTAAAGGAAATAGAAACAAAAAAGAGGGTAAGGATAAAGGACCACAAAAATATGCAGCTCATTAACTTTACAGTTGAAGCAGCACGAAAATAAACCACCTGTATAAATTTTGTTGCATTCGGAACTCGATAGCTTGACAAGGTGGTTCTTTTCTGCATTGCCAATAAGTCTAAAACTATTTTAGGCTTCCTTTTTTTGCGAATTTTCAGCCCCATTTTTGTCCTTTATTTTTCCTTGTATATCCTTGTTAGAGCCAAGTACGGATTGTGAGCCTTACTCTAACATATCTGGTACTGTTTTCGCTATTTCTGGCTTTACCCCGCTGCTCTTCACTTTAATGTAACATATTTTCCTTAATTCTTATGACAGGCTAATTCGGTCCAGAAACTGCCTTTGATATCCAGTCTTTTGACTCCTTCTGTTTATCAAGTAAAAAAAAGAGTTTTTCAACTGAAAGTAAGGAGCAACATTAAACATCAAGACGAACAGAAATGATTACATATATGGAGGGGACTGCCCCCTCCTCAATACCTCGCTCTCTACGCAAAAGTTTTTTAAAACTTTTAAAAATTGCTTCTCATTGTTCTAATTAAACGCACCTATTGCTTCAGGAGTTGTTCTTAAAGCATTATTGTGCGTAAACAGTGGGCAAATTTTATAATTTAAAAACCCTTTTCCCTGGTGCTGTAGGGGGGGGGGTCATGTTACATCCAAAGTCATAGTTATTGGGCCTTTTATGATGAACAAAATGGCTATCTCAAAATTTGAATCGGACGATTTTGGGAAAAACAGAGGTAGGGGAGGGGGCCTAGTGGCCCTCCAATCTTTTGATCGCTTAAAAAGGGCACAAGAACTTTATTTAAAAAGGGCAACAAGAACGTTCGAATGAGCCCTATCATGATATTCTAGGACCATTGGGCTGATACGATCACCCCGGAAAGATCACACTGAAAAGATCACGCTTCCGTGATCTTTTTTCTGGCAAAACATTCCACATTTTTGCAAATAGAAGTTTGAAACTGCTGAAATAAGGTTTTCTGATATGCTGAATCTGATGGTGTCATTTTCATTCAAATTTCTTGACTTTTAGGGGGTTTCCTCTTCTTGGAAAATCATGCAAATTTTCTCAGGCTCTCAGCCTTTGATGTTTAGCACTAAACTTAATGAAACTTATACCTGTATATTTGGAATCAGCATGCTAAGCCAAATTTTTGGATATATCTTCCAATTTCAAAATTCCGTTTTTAGAGTTTCTATTACTATTTAGCCGCATCGTTCCTTACTTACAGTTCGTTACCACAAACTCTTTGAAACCCAAATACCTTCATGAAATACTAAGGTATACTTTTTTCCTTATCCATAGTGCTAATTCGTCCTTGTCTCTCCTTAAGCTCCTGAATAAATGTAACGTCCCCCAATCTCATTCTTTAAGGATCTATTCTTCCCCCGCATCTTGAATATGCTTGTCCAGTTATCTTTAACTGGACAAGTTAAAGATAACCCCAAAAAGTTTTTTTAACCCCAAAAAGGCTTTTGGGGTTAAAAAAACCCAAAGCCGGGGTCAAGTATTTTAAGCTATTCTCCGGGGCCATTTAAGTTTTTTTTATGGAAGGGATTGGTGTACAAACTTTAGAGGTGACTCATTGGGATTAAAATTGGAAGTTTTAGTTCCCTCCCTTTTAAAAGTCAAAAATGATGGAGGGTAACTAGCCCCCCTGATTACCCTTCTTTTCACCAAATGCATCTGATTGAAATTGTGAAATAGCCATTTTGTTCAAAATAGTCCAAAGAACATGTAACAATACCTCCAGTGTGGACAAAACCCCCCAGGACCTTGGGGCAAGAGTTGTAAGTTATTCCAGGGGGATGTGTAAGGTTTTTATGGAATGGTTGGTCATATAAACTTCAGATAGGGCTCATTTGACTTGAAATAGGAAGTTATACTTCTCTTTTTAAGAGTCAAAAGTGATTTTACAGCAGCCGTCCCGTTCCCCCTCCCATGGCCATCATTTCCCCAATCACATCCAAAGAAAATTTTGAGAGAGAGTAGAGTAGTAGGTACCATTTTGAGGGGACGTATAGCCACTACTCTTTTCTTCCTTATTGGTTTAATATAATGAAGAAGGTTTAACGGTGATTCCGTAGATATGATAGTTTGGATTCTATGGAAGTTCTACACCTTTTCAAAGAGAGTGAGTATCCTCTCACATGGTCTTCCATTTTGCTGGGACGTATAGGAATTACCATGCTATTTGCTGGCACGTATAGGAAAAACATTTCCAGAGCATGTACTTATGGATTTGGGTGGATTATGTTCGTTCCAATGTTATTCTATGGGACCTCTACACGTGATTAAACACGTTTTGCTTGCCTTTCCTTGGTACCTTTCCAAACGAGCGGGGATTCCCCTCCGGTTCCTACACATTGCAAAAAAGCGAGCAGTATGAGCGGGAATTCTCCACACAAGTTTGTTTCAACTCCAAGTTTTTCAACCAGACTGTTTTTTGAGCCAACATCTGTTTTTAGGGGTCCAATCAGAGACATTGGAGGTTGCTCAATATATGATAACTTGACTGGTGATTGGTTAAAAATAAAAGGAGTGATTTTTTATTCGTCCTTGAGATTTTGTATAAAATGCTCATACCTTACAATTAAATTTTCATTATGATTTAACATATCATGGGTAGAACACTAAATATTATTGACATTGAAGTTATGGATACATCAACTTACAATGTGAGTACAGTTTACTAAATTTCTTAATTTATTTCCAAATAAAATCATTTTACTACCCCAGTGGTAAATTCAAATTTCAGGGGGATATAGCCCCCCTCCCCTCCAACAATACAAACCCTACAATATGATGAGTATACTCGCTAAAAACTTAAAGTACTCTCTTTTTTCCACTATGTAAACCTACATCCCCCCTCCTATGTTTACAAGCTTATTTCATTAGTTTTAGTTATTTCGTTCAAAAATGTCCCTTTTCCCATTATCAAAAATCTTTTTTCCGGCCTAAAACCACATGTGTTTATAATTACAGAAAGGGTCCTTTTTGGAACCAAACTTCGCACGCTCGTGTTATCACAGATTAAAAGCACATGTTTATGGATAGCAGAAAAGGTTTTCCTTGACAAAGAGAGAAATTGTATTCTGGCCTAATTAGACGAAAGATATTCAATTTTCAATTGTATTCCATGATTAAGAGGGTTTATAAAAATATAAGGCGGGGGGAGGGGATCAATGTATCAACTCTAACACCTTCGTTGCGAGGTGAAAAAACAAACTATTTCGTCGCATGGAAAGTAAGGGGGAGGGAGGGGAGGGGATTCTTTGCGAAGACTAATTTTTTCTTCTGTAAAAAAGGGGAATCGTTTTTTCCATACTAAATTTTTTCTTCTTTTTAAGGAGGAAAATTCCTACAATTACTCTCCTCCTCAAAAGAAGGCTAAGGCTAATGGCATTACTCCAATGCAACAAGTGGAGATAACTGGCCCATCGGGAACCACGCGAATACAGTCTGGACAAAAACCGAAAAGAGATTGGGCGGCTGCTCACAGGATGGTGAACCCCGCTGGCTCATCTATGCAAGAAACGGACATCACCGCCCCATCCGACACACAAGTACAGTCTGAATTTGGATATGTATGTATTTTTACCTAATGTACTTTACGTTATTGCTATTACAAATAGTAGATTTTTAAACGAGTAGATTTGTAGGAAAAGGAATCTGATCGCTATTTTTTATGGATGACTAGATTTGTAGGAAAAAAAGAGTCAATTTTTTTTAATGAGCTATTAAGACGATTATTGAGTTGATTTTTTTTACCATATTTTATTGCTATTAGTCAAACATTGTGATGTGTGTGTGCGTGTGCGCGTGTGTGTGAACGTGTGTGCGCATACGTGTGTGTGTGTGTGTGAGTGTGTGCGCATACGTGTGTATGTGTGTGTGTGTGTGTGTGTGTGTGTGTGTGTGTGTGTGTGTGTGT
>CM051259.1:41032579-41122579 GCA_027921565.1 Artemia sinica | reverse complement strand
AAAAAATTGTTTGATAAATCCGACTAAGAAAAAAAACAGTTGTTTGATAAATACAAATCCGACTAAGAAAAAAAATAAATAGTGTGCTTTAATTGTGATAAAACTTTCTTCAAAGAAAAAAAAATTGTTTGATAAATCCGACTAAGAAAAAATAATAAATAGTGTGCTATAATTGTGATAAAACTTTCCTCAAAGAATAAAAATAAATTGTTTGATAAATCCAACTAAGAAAAAAATAGTGTGCTATAATTGTGATAAAACTTTCCTCAAAGAAAAATACTCAATCCATTCATTTTCTAGTTTCAGGGGGAAGCTACGAAAACAACTGCCTTCCCTGGCCCAGGACTTCAAAGTATCATGGGTAATTGTCCCCTCTCGTCGGATGATGTTAGTGAAGGTACGACATTTAATATACCCCTGGATTTTCAATTTACAACTGAAGAAATGGATAGCCTTATGCAAATTGTTGGACCTAATGTTTTCGGGGATATTTTTGACGATGACTTTATAATTAGGGATTTGGATCCTGTGCAAATAGGTGCAGGACATGAAAATAGCGTCACGTCCCCGGAACTACGTGAATTTTATTTGTTGGAATCTGCTCTAGGTCACATGCAAACTCATAGGGTAGATTTTAATCCCCCCGAGGAAAACTTGGTTGACGGGAGTGTCATTTTAACAGACCCTGTAAATGTTCTTCATACCTACATCGAACGAATTCGAGCACTTATTGAGATTCAGATTCAGAGATGGGGGGGTCAGGGGGGATTAAGGCATCGGTAAATCAAAAAGTTTAGTTACAAAAGGGGACATCTGGGGACATTTTTTATTTTCATTTTTCAACTGGCAATCAAACTTTTTACCCTGGTCTAAATGAATTTGAGGGTAACTTTTTTAACTGGGTTAATAAATTGATATCAACTTTGGACACATTCAACGAGAGGGGAAGCGGGTCCATAATTTTATACATTGAACACATGGATCTGAATCTCAGTAGATTTAAAAAAAACTTTAGTTTAAGGGGAGGGCGGGGTAGAAAAATAAAATGCCACCCAGATTTGTCGGCTACAGGAGGGGTTCAGGGTTTCAATTTTGAAACTGGGCTGCAATGCTTTAAATATGCATTTTTAGCAGCAGCCCATAAAATATTGAAAGATGAGTAATCAATGAAAAATCTCGACAGACTTGCACGTAACGGTGGTGAAAATTTCTCTAAGGTAAATTTTGACTGTTTAGAGGGGAAACATCCGGTGTCCTTAAAAGAAATAACCATATTTGAAAAAGCAAATGAAAATCTTGGGTTGGGGGTGGTTGTTCTCCAGTATGACACAGAATTTGTAAATGGGGGAAAGAAACCAAATAAAAAAGGAGTTTTATATTCAGTTAGGACACCGTTGGTAGATAATGTTAAAAATTGGGTTTGGGTTATTTATGAGCCTCCCAAAGATGTAAATTCCTATGGTCATTTTTTTCCCGTTACGGCAATAAGTCGACTCTTATCTCAAGGCGTTCAGAAAGGGGAACGTCACTATTGCCCCATGTGTCTTTCCCCATTTAGATCTGAACAAACATTGACATATCACATGAGATATTGTAAAATTCATGGCAATCAAAGAATAAAAATGCCGGCAGAAGGCAAAGATACTTTACAATTTAAAAACTTCCAAAATTCCCTGCTACATGTTGATAAAGTATGTTTGGATTATGAATTAAGACTGGTGGAGGTATCAGACCCATCAAGGCCAAATATAGTCAAGGAACACAAACTAGTTGCGTGTTCCTATGCGTATGCCCGTCGTGATTCCAATAATAAACTGCAGTTGGAAGAGTTTTTTTTGGCTATGGATGAGGAGGGTAGCATGGAGAATTATTGGTGTCTTTAATAAAAACAGCGAACGGTACAATTTCACGATTGCGTCACACCAACTACCCAATGTCATTATCAGATAAGGAGCAACGGGCACTAGAAAAGGGGACAATTTGTTGGGTTTGTAGGAGTGCTCTTGCCCCAAAAAGACGCGGTCCAGGATCATAATCATCTTATTGACTAAAATTCAACGGGGAAAAGTAACTTTCGAGGGTGGGCTCACAATTCATGTAATTTAAAAATTAAACAGCAACTCTTTCTTCCGGTTTTTATACATAATTCTAACTACGATCTGAAGTATGTGCTACCAGCCATGGCACATCTTCAAAGAAATGGAACAGCGGATGATGCATGGGTGATAGACAGCTTTTCCTACAAATTCATTCCTAAATCATCGGAAAAGTTGCTTGTTTTAGAATTTATGTGGAGATTTGTTGAAGACGACGTTGAGTACACGAATAAAATTCGCTTTTTAGTTTCCTACAGTTTTTCCCCAAATCATTGAGCGAATTAATTCAAGTGCGGAAAAACGATGACGGCTGCAACGCTTTCCCCCTTCTCAAGCAACAATTTCCAAATGATTGATACGATTTGTTGACGGTCAAGGGCATCTATCCTTATGATTATTATTGTTCCATGTCGAGATTCGGCGAGGAAACTATTCCCTCGATCGAATCGTTTTACGACAGTCTACACGATCGTAGGTGCACCCCTGATGAATACAGTTTTTCTAAAAAAGTTTGGGCAGAGGGAGGGTGTAAAAATGGGTTTGACTACTGCAAGCTGTATTTGTCGAGTGATGTGTTAACTTTGTTAGACATTATGTGTAAAAATACGGACAAAATCTATGGGGAATTTAATCTTGATTTAGGATATTATTTTTCATCTCCTCATCTGGTAATGGACCTCATCCTAAAAATGAGCGGGGAAAAAATTGGGCTAATCACCGACATCGATCAGCACCTGTTCATCGAGAGGTCAATGAGGGGTGGATACGTGTTTCACGGGGATCGTATCTTGGAAACTGATCCAACTGGGGAGAAGACGGGGACGAAATCGGATGCAGTTTTCCTTGATATGAATTCTCTCTACCCCTCGGCCATGTCCCATTATGCGCTACCCTCCGATGACTATAAATGGCTCAATGACCCTCAAGCTCCCCATTTCCCCAACATTGACAGTGTTGAGGAGAATGGGTCGGTTGGATGGTTTTTTGAAATTTATGGGGAGATACCAGTTGAGCTTCACGATTCAGTAAAGGATTTTGTTTTCCCATGCATCAATAGACCTTTGAATAGGGACTCTTTGAGCCCCCGCAATAGGCGTTTAGTCGAGGTGGACGGATTGCATTGGTCACCTTCAAAGTAGAAACTTATTGCTGACCTTCTACCGAAAAAAAATATTGTTGTACATAATGTGGCTTTAAAATGGATGTGCAACAACGGTTTCAACGTCACAAAGGTTCATAGAGCCCTCCAGTTTAGCCAAAAACCCTATCTGAAAACGTTTGTTAACACCTTTGTCAAGAAACATTCTGAAGCGCAAACGAAAGCCGAAAAAGAAATTTATAAGCTAATTTTGGATTCGGCTTTTGGTAAAATGTGCGAGAGTGTTCGCAATAGGAACTGTTGTGACGTCGTGACCGATCCCAAACAATGTGCTCGAATTATTGCCGATCCAAATTACACTTCCTTCACAATCATTGGCCCGGACATGGTACTATTGAATAGAAAAAAAAGAAGCATTGTCCTGAATAAAAATATTGCTGCAGGCAGTGCGATCTTGGAGATCTCTAAAAAACTCATGTTGGAATTCTACTACAATTTGGCTAGGGTACAGTGGCCGGAGAAGGGGCAAGTAGATGTCTGCTACGGGGACACAGATTCTCTACTGCTAAAAGTAAAAACCCCAAACCTACTTGATGATTTGGCGCACGGTGAAATCATCAGCTCGCAGATGGACTACACCAATTGGAGTGGGCTTTACCCAGAGCTAGTGAAACGCCGGGCGCCAAATAAGCTTTTATTTTTTAAATCAG
The DNA here is from genome assembly GCA_027921565.1 of Artemia sinica. Classification (NCBI taxonomy): domain Eukaryota; kingdom Metazoa; phylum Arthropoda; class Branchiopoda; order Anostraca; family Artemiidae; genus Artemia; species Artemia sinica. The sequence continues at coordinate 41,118,674 of CM051259.1, read as the reverse complement.
AAACGGGAAGCGACATGATTTCCCGTGGTATGTTTGTAAGTCCGAAGGTGTACTTTATACAGACACACGACGAGGAAATCAAGAAAAGTTGCAAAGGAGTACCCACGCGCTATGTGGATAAGAATTTCGACATGGACATCTATAGGAATTGTATTGTTCAAAGTACAATTCCACGAGCCAAATTGCCGGCAATTCGTTCACTCAACTACAGGAACTTTACTGTAAGAAAAAATTGCCATGAGTACCATTTCCGACAAGGTCTATGTTTGTCAAGACGGTGTGACTACCCTCCCCCTGGGACACTATTTAACTTCCGACCGAGCCGAATGTGTTAGCCATAGGGAAAGTCTCGGTTTGAGTAAAGTCTCCAATAAATTTTTCCCAAAACCTTGGAGGGGGGGGCTCGAAGGGGGGGGGGGGCTCGCAGCCCGGGGGGGTGGCCGCCAGCAGGGGGCGCACCGCTACTACCAAAGTTATCTTTTTTTACTTAGAGCAGATTTTTTTTGTGCTTTTGTAAATGTACATGTTGCATTGAAAAAAAGTGATATTATTTTAATTGCTTTTTTCTATTGCATTTTTTATAAATAAATTTAAAAAGTGTATTTTTCTTTGTTTTCTGTAAAGTGCTGTTTATAATACAAGAAATACGATTCTTTACTGATTTTGTTCTTGAACAGACTAGTAGTAATAGGGGAAATTATTTAGTCATTAGACAACTATAGTCTACAGTTAGTTGTCCAGGTGAACTGTTGAAGGGAATATGTATCAATTTAAAACACCATTCAGATCGTTTCTCTGTGGACCGTCAATGTCGGGAAAAACAACACTCTTAACTAAAATAATTAAAAATTGTGATAAAATGTTTGTGGAAAAGCCGAAAAAAATCTACTATTGTTACAGTATTTGGCAGGAGTCATACGATAAAATAAAAGCAATTGCCACGACGGGATTGGTCCAGATACAATTCATGCAGGGATTTGATGTTTTCAATATTATTGAACCAAACTCTTGGCTGATTATTGACGATCTGGCTGAATCTATTGAACAATGGTCCCAGGAAATGCTGCAATTTTTCACCGTTCGCTCTCATTATGAACAGATTTCAATTACTCTGGTTCTACACAATCTCTGTCATCAGAGCAAATGTATGCGAACACTTGCAATGAACTGCACCTACTATATCATCTACAGAGTTGTTCGTGATTCTAGCTCCCTAATAACTCTCAATAAACTAATCTATCCAGGTGCCCCCAAATTTCTGCTCTCAGCGTACAATCAGGCAACAAATAAACCTTACGGCTATATCCTACTGGATCTTAATCAAAATACACCCGAGGATTTGCGTGTAGTCACAGATATTTTTGACAATGAAATTACAGTATATCTCTCCGTGAACACTAAAAAAGGCTATTAGTTGCTATCATGACACTGCAGAAACTACATTAAAATAGACATTTATTTTCAGTTTTAAGCACTTCAAAACCCCCATTTAGGAAAGCCATACTCAAACATGGTATTGACAATGATTTCATTAATCTAATATCTGAACTTTGTTTAAATTTGACCGAGGGCAATGTTCAACTGCCAGAAGTAGTTAAGCAACAGGCAAAGCAACATCGTTCCATTGCACGTACATTGGCCTCTAAAAACAAAGGAAAGAATTTTAAAAGGAAACGACTTCTTCAGGCGGGCGGTAGCTTTTTCACACTTTTACTATTGATAATTGCAGGACTTGTAAACAGTTTTCTCTAGAGAGAGAATGCCAAACCCTATAAATTGACTCCAATAGAACTCGCTCTCTCACCCTTGGAACACTTTGAGGACAATCTGAGTAAATTCATTGACAACGAGAATATTGAGGATGATAAAAAACTGCTTTTACTTCAAGATGCACTTCGCCGAGTGGAAAAACATAAACCCTATCGTGCGAAGGCCAGTGGTATTGATCACAGAAAAGAATAATCTCCTCAGGAGTCTGCTGCTGCTGCTGCTGCTGGAACACAATTAAAGAAGGAGGAATTGGAATCAATTGTATCGAAAATTGGAAATCTAATGGCCCACTCATATCGTGAACAAAGTAAACGACTCATAATTTATCTCATGGAAAGTGGTCAAGATCATATTCAAGTTGATAGCAATGGGAAAGAGATTATAATTCAAGGCAAGAGCTATAATCTTCTTGATTTAATCTATGATATGGTTACAAATCGTAAAGGACTATTATCATTTGACGCTCATCTATACAACTTTCCAAGTTCATTAAACTTTCCCAAAAGCCTTATTAGCAATAGGCAAATTCTAAAAAAATTAAATGAACATGCACCATTGTCAACACCATTAAAATATGAAGAAGAAGAAGAAGATTTTAAATCAATTTTGGTAAATACTAGCACACCTAGTGGAAACTTGACAATAAGGAGGAGCAGCAGCACACCACTGATAGCTAGACAAAAGTGAAGACGTATCAAGTCACCACCACCACCACCACCAATCACCAGTTTACAAAAGGGTAGCGGACGTTACACTACACGTTTACATTGAAAATGGTTGAAGTTCTGAAATGTGTTTATGAAAATATTGGTGAAGTTGGGAGTTTAAGTTCCCCCACCACTCGTTCCAAAGTCACTGGTGTTCACGCTAAAAGTTTACAAGACTATCTACAAAACGAATCAAGTTACACTCTGCATAGAAATCATAGGCTTCGTGCTAATCATTATCGAAAAACTAAAGCCTTTTTCCCATTGCATATAATGCAAGCAGATATCCTAACTCTAGATGAGATTCAAAGACGTCACAATACACCATACAAGTACATTCTACTTGCAATCAGTGTTTTTAGTTGGTATGCATATGCCATTCCATTGCACTCGAAGAGAGGTGTTGAAGTTGCTCAGGCCGTTGAAAGTATTCTCGAACAGGATTCGTATAAAAAATTCAAACGGATCGCGGTAGTGAATTTGTTAATCCTCATGTTGCAAAAGTACTAGCGAAATATAATACACTGCTCTATCATAGTCATAGCCCTATAAAGGCTGCATTGGCCAAACGATTGATAAGATATATTCGACTTTTAACTTCAAGATATTGTACATTGAAAAATGCATCTGCTTTTATTCATGATTTAGATAAAATCATGTTGATATATAATCAACGACCTCATCGATCATTGTCCAATTCAACCCCAACGGAAGTTCATCATTCTGATCATGATACAATTGACACTTTTCTTAAACAATATTCCAATAAAACGAGTGTCAAGAAGAAAAAATTCAATGTTGGTGATACTGTTCGAATTAATAGAACAACTAATGTTTTTGAAAAGGGTAATTACTTGTGGTCCACAGAACTTTTTAAAGTGGCAAAAATCCTAGACACTAAACCCATAACTCATCGTTTGCATGATACCAAATATAAAGAGATTCTCGGTGGCTTTTATGACTATGAACTACAAAAAGTTAAAAATAATAGTGAAATCTATCAAATTGAAAAGATATTAAAGACTCGTACTCACAGGGGTAGGAAACAGTTACTTGTTTGGTGGCTAGGATACAACTCTGATTTTGATTCTTGGATCGGTTTTGAAGATATTGACAATGCCCAATGATTTCTATGTAACTTTTATGTCCAATTTTTCCGATCCTCTCTACAACGACTTAAATAAGACAAGTGATTTTTGAACGAAACTTTCCCCCGCCATCAAATTTGACGGTGCGTATGAAGTGGCTCTTTTCGATTGTATTCTCAAAAATACCTATGAAATCCTGAGAAAGGATCGTGTGTATGATATAAAAGTTATACCATTCGATTGGTCACTCTTTGTCGACTATGAATGGGTTGAAGCACTTAAATCTAGCGAATATCCACATGTCAAATTGAAATATATTGAATATAATGATATGAGAGATTTGTGTCGGGCAGTCAATAAAAAAATCTCATATTGTAGGAATGGTACATTTCATTTTAATTATTCATTAGAATACGATAGGATTTACATTACCTCACCTGTTGACAGTGAAATAATTATTCTCAATGATAATCGGAGAGACGTTCTTGGCTTTAAACAGAATATGATCTATGGAAAAATGCTGGCCCCATTTACGGGATGGATCAAGTTATTTTTGCTGATTATCCACCTGGTTTCGCCTCGGACTCTTGCATATTTCTCCATGCATCTTTTGTGGAAACATCGAGAGTTGTTAATTCAAATGTCCCCCTCCTACGTGTTCTTGAACGAAAAACAACCCATGAACTTGTTCATCTCTATAATATAAAGCATCTTCAGTATGTTCCTGTAAACACTTCGTATTTGGAAATCTGTCAGTTAATACTAAGAAGTGAATTGGGTGATCCTCTAGCAATAACAAACGGTTTAGCAGTGATTACATGTCATTTTCGACCTATTGTTGGCGACAGCAGCACCTAAAATGAACAATAGAAGAATTCCATTTGTCTGTCCTGATATCGATTGCTATGTTGGTGCTCTGAGTCCACGTCAAATAGGCAATGGATTGGACTACTATAAGGGGCGTACTACAATGTCTGGCTATGGTCTTGGTAGCCGGTTTGCTAGGCTGTTTCGTTCTGCACTACCCCTTGCCAAAAAATATCTTGTACCTGCTGCATCAAATTTTGCTGCCTTAACACTACAGGACTGGGCGTCGGGCAAGAATTTCAAGGAGAGTGTTAAGGAAAATATTAGATCTTCAGCAAGAGCCGTTGGTGAGCAATTAAAATCTCGGCAAAATGGGGAGGGATTGAAAAGGATGCTTGCGCCTCATTCACTCATCAGTCTCTACCCAGGAAGGAAGCTAAGGACATCAACAAGGACTTTGAGGAATAAAACAAGGAAGACCAATAAGAAGAAGAAAAAGAAAAAGATTGTTAGATCAAAGAAGGATTTCTTCTCTTAAGATGACTTATCTCCCTCACAAGGAATCACATCCATCAATCAGTTCCTCATTGAATCTGTTCAATGCTGAAAATGTTGATGTCAGTGTCAAGTATGGCTATTATGAACAATTTCATCCCCAACAACCCCTCTCGGAAAATATACACTTTCAAATATTTTCCAATGAAGACTATTTCATTGATTTGTCATCAAAATTTATTGATTTAAATGTTGCGGTGAAGAAAAAGTCAGATAATACAACTCCAACTGCTGCTGATGGTCTCTCCTACGTAAACTGTATTCTACACAACCTCTTCAAACAAATTAATGTATTTATTAATGGAACATTGGTGAGCACTAGCAATAATTTATCCAACTATGCAAGCTACATACAATTTATGATAACGACACCAATGGCATACAAGGAGTTGAGAGGACAATCATTGGGCTATGAATATCGATCAGGTATTGATACTGACGGTGAGTTGACTACTGCAGTGAGCCAGGAGTATCATCTGGTTGGAAAATTAAATCATGAGATATTCAATATATCTCAATGGTTACCCCCCAATGTCAAGATTGACATAAAGTTGCACCTGGCCCCATCGAATTTCATTTTGAGAAAAACACTTTCTGCGGCACCCGATGCAAATGTCATTATCACATCGGCAATTCTCCACGTTCGAAAACAACAGGTTATGAGCTCTGTTGCATTGGCAGTGGAAAAGCTAAGAGCCAATGGCAACAACATTAAACTTCTTGTCCCCCATACAATCACCAATCAACGTCACATTGCCACCGGCTCTCGTAGCTATACCGATTCATCATTTATCAATGGAGAAATCCCATCAAAATTGGCTTTGGCCTTTGTGAAGAGTGGCAGTGCCGTTGGATCCTGGACTGAATCCCCCATGATTTTAATTTTTTTCGGTCTGTCTAGCCTTGTGTGCAAAGTGAATGGTATTCCACTGTACACTCTATCATTTGACAAAAAATCCTATAGAACTCTGTACGAGTTGACCATGCAATCCCTAGATCATGACTCTCAGCTATTTGAAAATGGTATAACTGATTCAATGTTTTCAAAAAATCATGGGGTAATTGTTTTGAACTTGTCGGAGACTCATGATATGAGCATAGTACGAACAGGGAATGTACGTTTAGAGTGTACATTTGCCGATGCTTTGACTGAGAGTATCACGCTAATATCACTGAGTCAATTTGAAACCTATTGGGAAATCACACCCGACGGCAGTGTTCTACTAGACCTAGCACCATGAACACAAACCAAATAATCAACGTATTTAGTATGGATCCATACATGTCCCAGTACAAGTCCTATTGCATACCATCGGACTTCATTGAAAAAATTCCAAGTGTTAACAATACCCTAATCATTGTTAATAGCAGTCCATCGACTTTGAAGACAGGCCATTGGCTATGCATCTTTCAAACAGCGAAGAATGTTGAATTTTTTGATCCTCTTGGCCTATCGTATAAATTCTACACTCCATACATCAGCAACTTTATTGAAAGCAGGGGGAAAACTATTGTTCAGATGTCGTGGCTACACCTACAAGCAGTTTCTCGACATCTACGTTGACTTACCTCGATTGAACGACTTTCTAGTGGAAAATATACTTACAAGCGTGTTTAATATTGATTTTAGTGCCCTACGAATAAAATGTTCTAAAAATGTATGTGAAATTGTTTATTAATAAAAATAATGTATGTACATGATAAAAACGACTTTTCTACTCTTTAGATTTCATCTTCTACTAGGTATTTGTCGATAACAACTAATGCAGGTAGATTATCCGAATTCACAGTATACTGATCCTGATGTACTGCAATGTCAGGGTCACATTTTCTACAGTAGAGTGTAACTTCACTCTTGTCATATCTCTTTGTATAGTCAATGATACTATTCTCATTCATTCTATAGAATTCACATGTTTCCACTTGTTTATTTGAAGAAATGTCACAAACAGTGTCCTCAAGTGGCGAATCACATTCCGTCACAGCCAAATAAAAACCAGTGGGCTTATAATCATAGTAGTCTTTGTCTTCACAACGATGACGTAGAAACCAAATTCTTTTGTTGTTCCAACAGTTGAATCGCTGACCCGGCTCCTCCTCCCAGAACAATCTAAAACCACGACGATACCAATCTCGTAGCAATAAACTAAAATCACGCTTAGGATTCTTTCCAATCATACCGGGATATGTATTCTCCCACTGATTACATTTATCATAGTGGCAATTGGAGCATAGGTGCCTTCTAGGATGAGAGTCACACACCTCTTCAAGACAGGAATTGCAACCTTTAATTTGTACAGCATATCCTTTATGCAATTTACACGGGTTGCATAATCTACACTTTTCATCATACTCATCAATCATTGTGCAATTCTCACATGATGACCAGCTGCCCAGTGTGTACATACATAGTGGACATGTATGGAACATTTTTTCATGTGTTGACACTCTCACTGACACAATGAAACTGAGCTACCAACAGCAACAAATTGAGAGAGAGAGAGAGAGGAGTAAATCATCCTTTAACTCCATCTTTCTCTGATTGGCCCTAAAAAAATAGGTGTTGCCTCAAAAACCAGTCTGGTTGAAAAACATGGAGTTGAAACAAACTTGTGTGGGGAATCCCCGTTCGTACTGCTCGCTTTTTTTGCAATGTGTAGGAGCCAGTGGGAAATCCCCGCTCGTTTGGAAAGGTACCAAGGGGACATAATCAAAACGTGTTTAATCACGTGTAGAGGTCCCATAAAATAACACAAGAAGGAACATAAGGCCATAGAATAGCATGGGAGGGAACATAAACCCTTAGAATAGCATAGGAAGGAACATAAACCCTTAGAATAGCATAGGAAGGAACATAATCCACCCAAATCCATAAGTACATGCTCTGGAAAGACGCCAAGGAACATAGGGCAAGCAAATCCATAAGTACATGCTCTGGAAATGTTTTTCCTATAGTTTCAAGCAAATAGCATTGTAATTCCTATAGCTTCAAGCAAAATGGTAGGTACTACTCTACTAGAGAGTAACTTTGTTAAGCGCAGTAGAAGGGTCCGAAAATGGTGTCTTTAAGGATGTAAAGCCCTCAGGACAAGGTTGTAAGTTATGCCCTGGGGGCATATCAGGTTTTTATAGATAGGGTTTTCATATTACTTAAGAGTCATTTAAGAGTCAAAGTGATCAGAGGGCAGCTAACTCCACACACATACCTATTTTCCCAAAATTGATGCAATAGAAATTTTGAGATAGCCATTTTATTCAAAATAGTCTAAAGGTCATTGAACAAGGCTTTTGGGGTTGATATAAACCATCAGAGCCTGGGGCAAGGGTTGTAAGCTATGCACCGGGGGCATTTAAGGGTTTTATAAAAGGGATGGGCGTCATAAGCTTCAGAGGCGGCATACGCTTCTGCCTCTCAGAGCCCTGGGGCAAGGGCTGTGCCGTGGGGAAAGGGCTGTAAGTTATACCCTGGGGGTATATAAGGCTTTTAAGTAATGGTTGGTCGTATTAAAATCATTACAGCCCATTTTGTTCAAAATTGTCCAAACAAGATATAACAATGCCTCCAGTGTTGACACTGCCTCTCAGAGCCCTTGGGCAAGGGCTGTGCCCTGGGGAAAAGGCTGTAAGTTATACCCTGGGGGTATATAAGGCTTTAAAGGAATGCTTGGTCGTATTACACTCAGAAGTGTCTCATTTGATTTGAAATTGGAAGTTATAATGCCATCTTTAAGAGCCAATAGGGCATTTATAGCAACCAGCCCCCCCCACTCCCATGATTTCCTAAAACAAACATCCAAACAAAGTTTCGAGATATTAATTTGTTTCAGCATTGTTGAAAGGTTCAGTGATTATGTGTTAGGGGATGTCAACCCTCCCCTCCGAAGCCTCAGGGCAAGGGCTGTAACTTACGCGATTTGTTCATTGTTTACATATACTATATATTATTGAGAAAAGGTATTTATGCTTCACTTCTACTTTCTAAAAATGCGAAGGGCAGCAAGGTGAGTCTTTCAGCAAAAGTAAAAGGGAGTGTTGAACTAAATCAGAACATACCTAAGGGTATAAAGGCAAAATTTTCAGATAAGTTTTTGGGGGAAAGTAAACTGAATCATAATGTACCATCTGCATGGAGGTTGTCAAAATCGCATATCAGCAATATCTTAGGAACAGTTTTGTGTGTGGAATTAAAACTTACAAGGCTTGTTGTGGGGGATGTTTAACTAACCAAAAGACAATATTTGCATCATAATACTACTGTTTCTTCTCCTAAAACTACTGCTACTGCTACTGAAGCCAACACTACTACTATTAATTCTAATGCTACTACTAATACTGCTACTACTATAACTACTGGTGCCACTACTACTGCTAAGGGTATTAAGGTGAATATTTGGGGCAATGCTGAAACTGTATTGAAGTAAATCGAAACACACTATGCCCACATAAGCTGTCAAGAGGACGTATCAGCAATAGTCCAGGAATGGTTGATGATATTAAGTTGAAACTTTCATCGTGTGTTGAAGGGATGTAGAAAAAAAACATAGGTTCTATTTGCATACTGCTACTACTGCTACTAATACTACTACTGCTACTGCAACTATTGCTACTACACAGGGTGGATTTTGAATTAGCTAGAAGACACTGTGTGTATGCTTTTAATACTACTTCTACAGTAACTGTACTTAATGACACTAAGAACATTAAGTTGAAACTTTTAGTGAACGTTTAGTAGAAGTTTCAATTAAACGAAAAAAACTATATGCATGCAGGTATTAAAAGGACATATAAGCAATATCAAAGGTAGTGCTGCTCTATCATAGCTAGCAATATCACTGATATTTCAAAGGAGCTAATTGGATTAGAAATTAAAAGTTCTAGTGCCTTTTTTAAGAGTCAAAAGTTATTGGAGGTCAAGCAGCCCTCCTCTTTAGTCCGTAATTTTCCTAACACTTCCAATCAAAATATTAAGACAGTAATTTTGTTCTGCACAGCTGAACGGTCTAGTAACTATATCTCTAGGGTTATTGGGTAGGTCAATCCCCTTGAGTTATGAAACTTGCCCATTATGCTCAACAAAATAAATGTTGCTTTAAATTAAACCAAAACGCACTGTGTGTATGCTGGTTGCCAATAAGACATCTTAGCAATATCCCAAGAACGGCTGAGGGTATTCAGTTCAAACTTTCGGGGCTTCTTCTGTTACTACTTCTGCTCTTCGAATTTAACTAAATCAAAAGAATGTAAGTGTATCCAGGCTGTCAAAGAGGATGCATAGAATTTCTTTTGGAACGGTATTAAGTTTCATTTTTAGGTCAACTAGAGGAGGTATACAACTAAATTAAACACTAATATTCGTGTCAAGATTTTCAAAAGGGTGTATGTTGTTACAAATTGTTGAAAATGTGTCTCCAGAAAACAAACAGCAGGCCAAATTATAAATTCTTTAAGAAAAACCGAAAAGACAAACTATTATTTTCTTTTTTTCTGAAAAATACTATGTCAATATAAACGAACAGAAATTAATCCAAAAACTTTTTCCACAAAATAAGTTTGCCAAAGAAAAGTAAAGAACTCTATTAAACCAAAAATTAGCGAAAATAGAATGAAACAATCTACCAAGCATAAGACTACCACAAATCAGGATCAATACATAAATGAAACCCAAAACGAACAGAAATTACAATAAATGACCGAGTCAAACTCAAAAAGAGCCGAAATTTACTTGAGTAGGGCTCACAACCCCTATGACTTGTCAAGACCAGAATATAATTTGCACTTTACTGAAAAAATTAAAATGAATGGGCATTGTTAGTTTAATATACATGTTCTGATATTTATTCCTTTAAATCTTAATTGTTTTTGATTTATTAAAATTATAAAAGGGAAAACATTAACATTTTTTTTTTTTTTTTTTTTTTTTTTAGTTAAATGCAAATTATGTTCTGGCCTTGAGGAGGCATAAGGGTTGTGAGCCCTACTCGTGTTATTTTCTGCTCGTTTTAAATTTGACTCAGTAATATATTATAATTTACGCTCGTTCTGGGTTTCATGTAATTTATTGATGCTACTTTGTGGTCGTTTTACGCTTGGTAGATTATTTTATTCTATTTTTGCTTATTTTTAGTTTAATGGACTTATTTACTTTTCGTTGAAAAACGAATTTTGTGGAAAAAGTTTTTAGGTTATCAAACAGTTCGTGGTAACGAACTGTAAGTAAGGAGCGACCCGGCTCAATGGTAACCGAAACTCTAGAAAACGGGTTTTTGATACCAATAGATATATCAAAAGAATCAGATTTCAATGCTAATTTCAAATATATAACTTTCATCAAGTTTAGAGCTACCCATCAAAAGTTACGCGCCTGAGAAAATTTGGCTGATTTTCAAAAAAAGGGGGAAAGACCCCCTAAAAGTTATAGAACCTTAATGAAAATCACACCATCATATTCAGCGTATCAGAGAACCCTACTGTAGAGGTTTCAAGCTCCTATCTACAAAAATGTGGATTTTTGCATTTTTTGCCAGAAGAAAGATCACGGATGCGTGTTTATTTGTTTGTTTGTTTGTTTGTTTGTTTTTTTTCCCCAGGGGTGATCGTATCGACCCAGTGGTCCTAGAATATCGTGGGAGGGCTCAATGGAACGGAAATTAAAAGTTCTAGTGCCCTTTTCAAGTGACCAAAAAAAATGGAGGGCAACTAGGCCCCCTCCCACGCTCATTTTTTTCCCAAGTCACCCGATCAAAATTTTGAGATAGCCATTTTGTTCAGCATGGTCAAAATATGATAAAAATGTCTTTTAGGATGACTTGATCCCCCAAAGTCCCCAGGGAGAGGGCTGAAAGTTATGAACTTTACTCAATGTTAACATATAGTATTGGTTATTGGGAAGTATACAGACTTTTTCAGAGGAGATTTTTTCTGGTAGGTGGGGGAAGGAGAGGGTCGGGGGCTATATGGAAGGATCTTTCCATGAAGGAAGTTTTCATGGGGGAAGGGACATTGCTATGAAGGGGGCGCCGGATTTCCCAGCATTATTAAAGAAAAAGATCAGGAATTAAATAAAAAAAAACAAGTTTTTCAACTGATCAACTGATTGTGATTAAGAGGTCATTTTTAAAGAACTGGAAAAAAAATTCGAACTATAGTTTAAAGAGCAGGGTATTGACTAGGGGGCGAACCCCCTAATATACGTGTTAAAAATTTATGAATATAGAAGTTCGTTACTTAAGTTAATTCTAAGTTACGTATATTTATTACTAATAAAAACGTTCGTAAATAAAATTAAACAAGTTTCGAGAAAGCCATTTAACCAAATATAATATGCAAATTTTGTTTTAATTATTCATGTACGGTGAGCCAAAATCAAAACCTGCATTAATTCAAAAACGTTCAAAAATTAAATAAAAAAAACAAGTTTTTTTAACTGAAAGTAAGGAACGACGTTAAAACTTAAAACGAACAGAAATTATTCCGTATATGAAGGGGGCTGTCCCCTCCTCAACGCCTCGCTCTTTACGCTAAAGTTTGACTTTCTTACAACTATATTTTTTTAAACAATAAAAAAACTTTAGCGTAAAGAGCGAGGCGTTGAGGAGGGGACAGCCCCCTTCATATACGGAATAATTTCTGTTCGTTTTAAGTTTTAACGTCGTTCCTTACTTTCAGTTAAAAAAACTTATTTTTTTTATTTAATATACTAGTAAAGACGATGGGTGCAGTGTTAGAAGTAGTATACCCAAGAACTGGGGACTTTTTTCCCAATTTACAAAAAGTTTGGAAGAATACTGATATAAGTGTGCGAGAATATTGGAAGATTCAGTGGTGACACTGGTCAAATATAGTTCCGAAGGGTGGGCGCTCCAAAAAACAGAGGAAGATTTGCTAGATTGTTTCCATAGAAATTGGCTACGGAATGTTTTGTGTACCCGTCTAACTGACCATATTTCAAACAGGAAGCTGTACGAAAAATGTGGTTTTATCCCGCTTCTACGGATATAACGAGAGGAAGGTTGAAATCGTTATGACACGTTTTACGGACGAAGCATGACAGATTGCCAAAGATCATCCTTTTCACCAATCCCTATAGGGTCGAACGAAAATTGGGTCGTCCCCAAATTAAGCGGGAAGAGGTCGTGAGAAAGGAAATTAGATATTCTTGGAAGAGTGTTAAGATAGTTAATTTGAATAGATTAGTATGGAAAAGAAGTGTACGCATCTGTTTTAGCCTCACGTAGCTTAATGCTGCAATGATTTGTTGTTAGTAGTAGTAGCAGTAGTAATTTTCTGAACTTCTAATTTAATTCTAAAATCTACCTCTGAGCTTCACTCTGATGACTCCTTCTGCCTGAAGCAAAAAATGTTAACAAATGACTGAGATATATAAGTAACAATTAAGTGATTGTCCACAAAACTTTAAAGTAAAAGAGGCAGCATCCGCAAGTAATTCCCTTGAAAGGTGGAGCGTCACTACAGATTCTTAGTTTTATTGAGACAAGTATTTGTTTCCTTGTCTGCTCTTTTTTGAAATTTAATTTAGCAGATACCACCTTTTCACTAACAGTACCAGCGATTGTTTTGAATTTTGAGGTTTAAATGAAAACTGATTTCTTATATTGTTTATTCAAAGGAATTCCTTTCAGAAAGAAGAGACGAAAAGTAATGGGATAAAACAAGGTATTATAAAAGGGACATGACTTGTGTTAGAAGAAACATAGAGTTTACACGTAAAAACTGTTTTGACTCACTTTTCGTTCTTTTTACTTACTTAAAATATCACAAAATTGAATAATTCGGGATTTGCATTCTGTTTGATGGCTACAAAGGACATAGGAACAGCGGGTAAACACAGCAACTGGTATAAAAGGCACGTGTATTTGGCTTTCATTTCTGACATACACCTATGAAAAAGGTGATTGGCTTAAAAAGATTGGACGATTGTCGTCATGAAAGTAAACCAATGAAGTTGAAGCAGACTTTTTAATATGGAAGCATAAGAGAGTCATCTGTCTGTTTCTCTTCCGTTTGTATTACAGAGAGTTAATGATTGTTACTTTTATTTCTGTTGATTTCAGCCATACTTTTTCTCATTCACCACTGGTTAGGATTTAAAGACGTGTTTTTTGTTTCAGTTGATGCAGTTTATGCAATGGCTCATGCAGTTCATGCCATGATCTTACAAAAGTGTACAAGGGACTCCAAGCCAGGTCTATTGCATTTCTGCAAAAGAGTTAAGCCTGCTCCTTCAGGGAGGGAATTGCTAAAATATATCAGAGAAGTGAACTTTACAGGTAACAGGTTTATCCCATTTTCGTTCTTGGAATAGTGAGACATATTACTTTATAAGGACCGTTAAACAACCAAAAAAACTAATACGTATAGGTCATGATCCGATCAAAAGAAAACTGCTTTCCTGAATTACAAATCTTTATAGTTAAGCACACGGAAGAGGTTTAGACCCTACTTGCCAATCCAAACACCGCAAACTGTGTACCCAAACACATTCAACCAAAAAAAGACACATAGACATACAGGATTGTAGTTAATGAATATAAGCTATTCCCAATTCAAAAACAAAAGTCCCTTAAATAAGCCTGCATCCAGGATTTGTCCGGGGGGAGAGGTTACGAAAAACAAACCTATAAAAACGCATCAAAAACTTATTTATATGCATATTTGTTACGTTTTTACGAGTCAGGCCAAAATGTCGAGGGGGGGGTTTAAATTCTGTAACCCCATCCTCCTGGATACAGCCTTGGCCTAGAATCAAACAATATAATCAAATGTGTTCACCATCTACCAGGGCTCATCAGAAAATACAAAACTAGGCCTTATGGGTTTCGGTGCTTTAAATTTCTGACTCAGGCACACTGGTGTTATCATAAGATGAAAAATATTGTAAGTGAACCAAAATAAGCGAACCATGATAAGTGAACTTTGTGAAATACATACATATTAATACAATCTTCAAGAATCTCAAAGCAACAAAGAGAAGTAGATTAGATGTATCTCTGTTGGCTGAAAACCTGTAAAGGGGCAAACAAATTTAGTACAAGCCCATGTCAACATCACTATTTCTTCCATTTATACATTGTTTCTGTTTTGATAACTTAATTAAACGAATTACGTTTGCTAGCCTTAAAGTTTTGCTAAAACTGGCAGTGAGCTTTGTCAGTGAGCTTGAAATGAGCAGAAAACGACTTTCACCAAGAACTTATCCCTAGCAAGTCCAGCTGTAGCCTGACTCATAGATGGAGAGAGGGAAGGAGGGCTTTCTGGAGTTTTGTCATCAGCAATTTTACCAATGATTCATGCCAGATCTGAAAAAAGTAACTAGTTTTAAGAGCTAGCATCATAGTTGTGCTTTTTTGGTATCTGGGCAAAATTCAACCTCAGCAGAGGCAAGGGTGCCAATGCACAAAAAAGTACGGGGGCAAGGTTGAGGATGAACCAGAGAAATCTCATAAAAATGAGGAAGCTTGGCTTGACAACATTTAGGGCCAGACAATTAGCGCCAAACCCCAGAATCTCTCTCTCAAACAAAGTAACAAATAGGAAACGGACCTCACGCTCAGTTCTAACAGAAGCGCCGAGGGTACTGTCATACCCAAAAGTAGTTAGAATGTCCTTGTCTTTTAAATGTCACAAACAAGAAAAGGTATTTTAAAGTCTAGATTCTTGATTTTTTCAATGAAAGTACCAAAAAATGATATTTTTCTAAATCTTAAGCAGCAATTATTCACCCTACTCACCCTCTGCCCCAATGTCCCATCACAGGACAACTAAGGAGTTTCTCTTTCTCAGAAATTGTCAGTAGAGCAAGCTGGCTGATGGCTTTGTTAGTTATATATATTCATTGCTCTATGCTCTAGGTTTACAAGGTCAAGGGGTTCGTTTTAACAAGGATGGTGATGCGTATGGGCACTATTTTATATACCAGTATCAAAATCTTGGAAACAGATATGACTATGTCCACATTGGAAACTGGAGTACATCGTAAGTATTGACTTTCATCTTTCGGTAAATGTTAGAAATTTTAATGTTAAGTTAATTAATTCTGACTTAAGCATTAAAATTAAGAAATTATTAATAAGTTATTAAATTGTTTAAGTTATTTTATTGTTAATTATAATATTTTTATGTTTTAAATTATTTTGCTAACGTTAACGCTTTTAAGTGCTAGGAATTTAAGTATGTTGAAGAATTCGCTAGAAAAAAGATTTTGCTGTGAGAATTTAAAATGTATAGCCTTTGAATTACGGGGCTTGTGGCATACCTTTCAATGCACATTACCAAGGTATAATGGTTATGCCAAATAGCTTAAAGGATCTCTAAGCGAATAAATTCTACGATTTAATACTAAAACCCTGTTAACCCTACTAAAACAGTAAAT
Source organism: Artemia sinica (assembly GCA_027921565.1). NCBI lineage: Eukaryota > Metazoa > Arthropoda > Branchiopoda > Anostraca > Artemiidae > Artemia > Artemia sinica. Next base: position 41,102,358 of record CM051259.1, on the reverse strand, counting down.
TTCCTCGGCAGTTTCCTGCATTTTTTAATTAGTTTCTTTCTTTAATTTATCTTTATCCTCCTAAACTGAGGTCCTTAAAATAAGCATTGCGTGTTCCAATATATCTATATATACATATCTATCATTAAATGCACCTACCAGTGTATCTGTAACTATATTTTTTTCATCTACATACTATAGATAAGGTACCTTAGACAATAAATATTGTGAAGCTTGGATCTCAAAACTGTTGAATTTCTCTTTGGAAGATGGATTTCACACGGCCCTAGGAAAAATAGTTTTATGCGTGGAAGTACTAGGTTTTCTTCTGTTTGAGATCTAAATTGACAAATCTGTGTTTCTGGCCGCCAAATTGTGTGTAAAGTTTATAAAAGCTTGTCGTCTATGGGCTGGTAAAACACACTAAAATAAACTTGTTAAGATAAGTCTTTTTTCCAAGAACTTGTCCAGAGGGACGCCAGAGAATTTGGTTTTAAATGCAGGCCAGAAAAGACCAAACAAATTTATATGGTTGTTTTCGCAGGACAACGTTTAGTCTTTAGTCACAATGGACTTTTAGTAATAGTGAGTCTTATTGTTAGGAAGGAACATAAAAACCAACCATGATAAACAAAGAGTTTCATATGATATGATATTTATTTGCTACAAAAAAAAAGAAAAAAAAATAGGCCATGGCAAACTGGGCAAACCTACACAAAAAAAGTAAGGAATAAAATAAAATAAAATTTACAACTATTCCAAACAAATTCCTCGATGTGCCGTACTCACACAGATCAGTTTATAACAATTTTTAATCTTAATAAAATTTATATTTTCCAAAACCACAAAAAAACACCCCTCGTTGCCTTTTTCTACTCTAAATATTTCCTTTCTCAAACCTCCCAACTCTGCACAATCAAAAACAAAAATTGAATTAATCTTCGTCATTCTCTTCACCCATTGGACAAAAGTAATGATCATCTTATGTTCCAGTTTTGACCAAAATTTAATAATATTCAATAAAAAATAAATTTGGTGGTCCACTTGAGAGCGAATTAACTGATGGAACGATCAAAATTAACTTGGTATTAAATTGTGCAATACTTCGTTTTTAATACGGTTAACTAGTATCTTTAGTGTATGAAATTCTGCCTAATCACCAGTATCTTGGAATGACTAATATTTATGAAAATTAATGAGCATTAAGACATTAACACTCATTTGTTTTCATGTTTTACTTATTGCTCTTTCAAGTTAGTCATATTTTAATAATAATCATAATTCGTATTAAGGGATAAGTTAATAATATTTGTTCCTGGCTCGTAATTAATTCGTTTTAAATTTTATATCAATATAATTTAATGTCATAAAATTAATTTAAATTTAATTAATCTAATAACTAAAGTTTAATCAACTAATTTAATTTAATTAATTAATTAATTTAACAAATTTAATGAAATTATGTTTGATAAATTCAATGAAATTAAATTAATTTGACTTAAAATTAATTTAATTTAGATATTAGATTAATAAATTAAGTTTCCACATGTAACATACAAAAAAAACAGAAAACTGTCAGATGGGTAGGTAATGTCTTCTAATTTTCTTTTTCTACAAAAGGCTCTAATTGTTTTAGCTTTTAAGGGCTAAGAACGATGAAAATTGGATGTATTTTTTTGAATGATTTAATAGAAACTTACACAGCCATAATAGGCTTTACCTTAAAAGATCAGGGAAAGTATAAAAGATCAGGGGAGTTATTTGGTTTTATGGGTGCTGAATTATAAAAGAAGAAAATAAAATGTGGATGAATAATCTGCAAACACTCAAGCCAAGCAGTTTAAGAACTGTAGCTTTTTTTTGAAGATGTGGTTATTTTTTGGAATTAATAAGCGGTTAAAGTTTGAATTTATTCGAATTAACAAATATGTATAACTGCTCTAAAAGCTCCAAAATTTGAAACGACCGAAAGCAAAATCCTAAAGAAAGCACAGTTTTCATGTGTGAATAGACCCAACAGTGGTCTAAGCAGGGCATCACTTATGGGGGGAGTGGTTGGACACCCCTCCTCGATGTTTTCAACCACTCGGTAAAAAAAATCGATTAATAAGGGTTACAAGCTGATGAAAATATATGACAAAAAATCAGTTAAAGAAGATCAGTCTCAGTCGGCAAAAAAAAGATATTTTAACAGCAACATCACCAAAATCTGTCGGTAAAAATGATCGAAATTTATCCCCCCCCCCAAAAAAAAAAAAATAATATGAGGCAAAGAAATGTTTTATTTGGGTACCCTTGGTATATTAAAAATATTTTTAATCATCTGAGTGGTTTTAATTTTTTTATGTCTTAAATCTCTCCGAAATAAATAAAATGTTTCGTCTGTATAAGTCATAGCTCAGCAATACGGCAGGGATTGCACAATTTGTCCCATGTGGAAAATTCTCAGATAAATACACAAACATTAAACGGCTTAGAATTATAAGCTGAGTGAACTAAAACTAAAAGTTTTCATTCCGGCGAGTTGAGTTTGAAAGTAAATTATATATCTTCGGATACTGAAATGCTCGTTGTGTTTCTTATAGCCCATTCAGACGCAAAGGGAAACGCTAAGAAAACAATCGGTACCATGGAAAAACCGAAAACTTTTTTGATAGTACCGATCAGTTTTCGGGGCTAGGAATTTTTTCTAGTTTCCCTCTCGTGCCGATCGGTTTTTCGTGTGTCGTCAAGCAAAATGAGCAAGTATTTTTGAAAGTGAAAAGCATATCAATTGTTAAGCACGCAAAAGTTCAATATTTGGTGGCTCCTGTTCAGAGCCTTTGGTAGATGAACTAGCTAGTATAAAAATATAAAAAGCAAGAGATGCTGCAGCTTCTAAATCCGAAGTATTTGAATCTGATGTCATGTTTTTAATAATTTTTTTTTTTTTACCAAACTTTTGGCTACAGAAAACGTGCGAAAAAGCACGTCATCTTTGCTTTTCGGAAAGATCTTGCTCCTACCGCTGGAACATTTTTCCTTTCGTACCGAACGGATTGTCTCATTGGTTTCCCTAGGCGCAGGGTTGCCACCGTTGGTGATTTTTTTCGGTGTTTTTTTTGGTGATCTGGTGATTTTTTGGTGATTTTGCCTAAAATTTGGTGATTTTATCATAAGACTTGGTGATTTTACTATGTTTGCGTTCCATCTTGTGAATAAAGTGAGGTAAATTCTGATGAAAATGCTATTCAATAGATTTGATTTTCAGTGGATAGCGAACTTAACGCATATCAAAATAGCCGATCAGGGGAGATGACCATAAACCATGCCACCTATATTAATAGAATAAGAATAGAATAATGCTTTATTTTTAAAACTTTTCACAAGCGATATATCGCCGAATATAATACACGAGACAATTTAAGGAAAAATATTGAAATATAAAAATTTAAAATATGATAAAACATAAAATATTTCACAATCCTCAGTGCATTTAGAAGGCCTAGACTTCAGATTGAAAATGGAAATTTTTATTCCAAACCCTAAATCTGAAATACTTGTTGAGCGTAGAGTGGATGGGAAGTTAACTGAAGCTCAGGAAATTATAAAAATACCCTGCTGCTAAACAAAGAATTAGTCAGATTAAGAGAAAACTATTCAAAAAACTAGTAAAGCATGCTATCCCGGTCCCGTCTATTGTTCCTACTAAAAGGACAAATTTACATGAACAGCTTGGTCTGAATTCTGCAAGTGAGGCTGTTGAAGAACTGACAGTTGTAGCTTATCCTGTTGAAGAAAAATCTGTAAAATCGAGTGTTCAGACCTTTGTGACGCATATTGCTTCTGTTGTAAACAGTTCTAGCACAAACATTATATCTCCATCATTTTGTCATAAGAGGACAGTCAAGAAACCCAGGTTGTGATGTAGTTAAATCAGATATTCAATAAAATTCTGGACAAGAAAGTGATTTCAACATTAATTGTGTTAATGATACTAACTCTTTTGAAGAGTCAGATGGATCGTTTAAGACTCCAGTAGGGAAGGAACTGCCACTGACTTGCAAAGCAAGACACATGGGTGAGGACACCAGTTGCAGTGAAAGTTAAGAAGTAAATAAAACAGTCAGAAAAAAAAGAAAAAGACAAACCTTCTGTTCACCCTATGGCCTCAGCAAGGTCTGAACAAAGTCCGTATGAATGTGGCATTTAAAAATCTTTTGGAATGAAAAAGACTTCTTTTTGTTCTGAAGACTAGTAGCACGTATAAATTCGTCTAAATATGTAAATAAATATCCAAGCATAAATTCACATAAAAATAGGTCTAAATATGCATCGGTATAATACAAAAGTTCATAGGTATGAAAACTACTTAAAAGATATGAAACTATTAGGCAAACTAAAATGCTTCGCAGCCAATTTGCCTTTTGGTGATTTATTCTGAGAGAAAATGGTGATTTTTTATTGTGTTCAGTGGCAACCTTGCCTATGGGTCTACATAGCTTTACAGGCCGGTAAGCTGGAAACCAGAAGCTAGAAAGGCCCCTTTAGTATAAAATTGGAGAAGTTCTAAATGATGAAGTTTCTAAATTGGTTTTGACACGATATAGAATTGATAAAATGGTGATTTAATTATGAGTATCATTATCATTATTATCACTATTATTCGTATTTTAATGCTGACTGATGAGTCTTAAGGAAGGAGTAATGAGAATTAAGTTGTACTAACCTTGAGAAAATAATGAGAATTAACCTCGGAATTTAACTTATGTTTTTAGTTTATGTGTCAGCATTTGTCGATACACCGGACAACTTTTTCCGTACATTCTTTATATCCCCCCCCCAACACAAAACCCAAGCTACACCTTTGAGCAGAGGGATATATAAACTTGGCTATAGCCTGATTTAGCCCCCCACTCACACCAATCTCAATTGTAAAGTTTCAACATGTTATATATGGTAGTCGACCCTTCAATAAAGCACAAGTTAAATCTTAGCGTAAAGAGTGGAGGACATATGACAGCAACCCTCCTCGTATAATCTCCTAGTCTTTATACTAAAGTTTAGCATGTGCTTTGTTGAGAATATGATTAATTTGTGAAACTTTAGTGCAAAGAGCACTTTTAGTAGTCACAGCCCCCTTATATATTGTACAACTTGTGATACTTTTAACTTTTAATGTCGTTCTTTACTTTCACTAAAATATTATACTGACATGTTAATAAATTGAGAGTGAGTAGTCAATCTGGATAAATGAGTTTCTTAAATATGATGGTTATGAGGTCATAATTAGTGATAAGGGAGCAGGTAAAGATAGATGGGCAGAACGTCTTGGGAACGAGCTAAACCTTGATAGAGTTGCAAGAAAAGGATAGAGGAGAAAGAAAACTATGTGACATTTTGGATGGGAGGGAAGATATTTTGGATGTGATTTAGTAAATGAGTTTCTTAAATATGGTGGTTATGAGTTTAAAAAAAAAGCTACTGAAGATTGTGAATATAATTTTTGAAAAGGGGAATGTACCTAGTGATTTTAGGAAAGCTCCAATTCTACCCTTCAAGAAGAAATATGATAAGAGTGAGTTTGGTAATTATAAGGGGCAAATTGTAGGTATGATGATATTTTTTAGACTTAGACATGTTGTAGATACAGTTTTAAGAGAAGAAAAATGTGGGCTTAGGATGGGAAAAGGATGTGTCGACCAAATTATCACTCTTAGATTAATAATTGAGAACTGCCTGAGTCATCAAACACCTTTATTCCTCAATTTTATTGATTACTAGCAAGCGTCTGATTCAGCTGATAGAACAGACCTTCGCTTTAGCGAAGGTATTATCTTTGTATGGTATTAACCAAAAAAATTTTTGCGCAAAATAAGTTTTTCAAAAAAAGTAAAGAACTCCATTAAACCAAAAATGAACAAAAACAGAATCAATTAATCTACCAAGCATACAGCTACCACAAATCAGTATCAATAAATAAATGAAACCCAAAACAAACAGAAATTAAAATACGTCAAACTCAAAACGAGCAGAAATTCATCTGAGTAGGGTTCTAAACCCTATGCTTTCTAAAAGCCAGAAAATAATTTATACTTTACTGAAAAAAATTCAAATGAATTTACTGAAAAAATGTGCATTGTCAGTTTAATATACGTATGCTGATATCTATTCCTTAAAATCTTAATTAATTTTTGATTTCTTAAAATTATAAGTGAAAACATTTAAAAGAATTTTTTTCAGTAAAGTACAAGTTATATTCTGGCTTTTAGCGCAAAAACATGGACTCTTAAAAAGAGCACTAGAGCGTCTGATTACCAGTCCAATTAGCCATCTTTGAAGTTTATATGACCACACTTTCTATAAAAACCCTATATGTCTCCAGGGCACAACTTACAACCCTTTCCATGGGGGCTGGGGGGATTTTTTATCCTCAAAGATATAATTTCCAGACCTTTCTGATAGGCATAACAAAATGGCTATATCAAAATTTTGATTGGAAGTGTTTGGGGAAATGATAGGCGTGAAGGGAGATATTTGCCCTCTGATCACTTTCGACTAATAAAAAAGGTATTAATCCTCTCAATTTCCGATCGAATGAGCTCTTTTTGAACCTTTCTACAAAGAAGCTTGCCACAAACCTTTCTATAAAAACGTTATATGCCCCAAGGGCATAACTTACGACCCATATCATGAGGGCCATGGGGGAGAGGGTTGTATTCCTCAAAGACTTAATTTCCAGACCTTTCAACTACGTCGAACAAAATGACCATATAAAATGTTGATCGGAAATTTTTGGGAAATGATGGGCGTTGGGGGGGGGGGGTTGAGGGCGATTCTCCCTCTGATTAATTTCGCCTATTAAAAAGGTCAATAGCCCTCTCAATTTCCAATCGAAAGAGCCCTTTTTGAAGTTTTTCACGACAACACTTTCTATATGACATTATATGCCCAACGGGCATAACTTGCAACGTTATACCTGAGGGCTGTTGGGTTTTCCTACGGGCTGAGGATTTTCATACAGAAAAACATAATTTCCGGACCCTTCAAATACGTTCAACAAAATTGCTATATCAAAATGGTGATCGGAAGTCTTTGGGGAAATGATGGATATGAGGGGGGGCATTCACCCTCCGATCTCATTTGACTATTCATAAGGGCACTAGCCCTCTCAATTCCCAGTTGAATGAGTCCTTTTTGAAGTTTCTACGACAACACTGGCAAAGACCTAATTTCCAGAACTTTCAACTACGTTGAACAAAAGGTCTATCTCAAAATTTTGATTGGATGTGTTTGAGGAAATGGTAGGCTTGAGAGGGGCGTTAGTTGCCCTCCGATCACTATCGATTATTAAATAGGGCACTAGCGCTTTCAATTTTTAGTCGAATGAGCCCTTTTTGCAGTTTCTACGACAACGCTTTCTATAAAACCTTATATGCCCCCTGGGCATAACTTACAGCCTTTGGGCTGAGGGCTGTGGGGAGAGTGTCATCCTCAAAGACATAACTCCAGACTTTCAACTACGTTGAACAAAATGGCTATCTCAAAATTTTTATTGGATATTTTTGGGGAAATGGTGGGCGTGGGAGGGGTGTTAGTTTTCCTCCAATCACTTTTGACTATTAAAAAGGGTACTAGCCCTTCAAAGTTTTCGAAGTTTCTATTACAACGCTCTATAAAAACCTAATATGCCCCCAGGCCATAACTTACAACCCTTGCCCTGAGGGGTGTGTGTGTGTGGGGGGGGGTGATCATCTTCAAAGACATAATATCCAGACTTTTCATAATATCCTAGACTTTCAACTACATTGAAAAAATGGCTATCTCAAAATTTTGATTGGATGTGTTTGGGGAAATGGTGGAAGTGGGAGGAAGGTTAGTTGCCCTCCAATCAGTTTCGACTAGCCTATTACTAAGGTCACAAGCCCTTTCAATTTCCAATCGAATGAGCCCTTTTTGAAGTCTCTACGAAAACGCTTTCTATAAAAACCTTATACGCCCCCAGGGCATAACTTACAACCCTTGCCCTGAGGGGTTTGGGGGGTTTGTCATCCTCAAAATCATAATTTACAGAACTTTCAACTACGTTGAACAAAATGGCTCTCTCAAAATTTTAATTCAATGTGTTTGGGAAATGGTGGGCGTGAGAGGGGGGTTAGTTGCTGTCCATTCACTTTCGACTATTAAAAAGGGCACTAGCACTTTCAATTTCCAATCAAGTGATCACTTTTTGAAGTTTCTACGACAACACTTTCTATAAAAACTTATATGCCCTAAGGGTATAACGTAAAACCCTTTCCTCGAGGGCTCTGAAGGGGTTGTCATCCTAAAAGACCTAATTTTCAGAACTTTTAACTACGTTGTACAAAATGAATATCTCAGAATTTTGATTGGATGTGTTTTGGGAAATGGTAGGCGTGAGAGGGGGGATAGTTGCCCTCCAGTTGCTTTCAACTATTAAAAAGGGCACTAGCCCTTTCATTTTTCAATCGAATGAGCCCTTTTTGAATTACTTTTTGACTATTAAAAAGGCCACTAGCCATTACAATTTCGAATGGAATGAGCCCTTTTTGAAGTTTCTACGATAACGCTTTCTATAAAAACCTCATATGCCCCCAGGGTATAACTTACAACCCTTGCACTGTGGGCTGTGGGGCGTTGTTATCCACAAAGACATAATTTCCAGAACTTTCAACTACGTTGAAAAAAATGGCTATCTCAAAATTTTGATTGTATGTGTTTGGAAAATGGTGGGCATGAGAGGGGTGTTGGTTGCCCTCCAATTACTTTCGACTATTAAAAAGGCCACTAGCCATTTCAATTTCGAATGGAATGAGCCCTTTTTAAGTTTCTACGACAACGCTTTCTATAAAAATCTCATATGCTCCCAAGGCATAACTTACAACCCTTGCCCTGAGGGCTGGGGGGGGGGGGGGGTTGTCATCCTCAAAGACATATTTCCAGAACTTTCAACTACGTTGAAAAAAATGGCAATCTCATAATTTTGATTGTATGTGTTTGTGAAAATAGTGGGCTTGAGAGGGGGGTTAGTTGCCCTCCAATTACTTCTGACTATTAAAAAGGCCACTATCCATTTCAATTTTCAATGGAATGAGCCCTTTTTGAAGTTTCTACGACAACCCTTTCTATAAAACCGTATTTCGCCCCGTGGGCATAACTTACAACCTGCGGGGGGAGTGTCATCCTCAAAGACATAATTCCAGACTTTCAACCACGTTGAACGAAATGGCTATCTCAAAAATTTTATTAGATGTTTTTGGGGACATGGTGGGTGTGGGAGGAGCGTTAGTTTTCCTCCAATCACTTTTGACTATTAAAAAGGGCACTAGCCCTTCGAAGTTTTCGAAGTTTCTATTACAACGCTATATAAAAACCTTATATGCCCCCAGGGCATAACTTACAACCCTTGCCCTGAGGGGTGTTTGGGGGGGGGGGGGCTGGAGGGCAAGAGCCTGGGGGCAAATGTTGTAAGTTATGCCCGGGGGTAATATAAGGTTTTATATAAAAGGGATGGTCTTATAAACCTCGGAGGGGGGCTCATTCAATTGGAAATGGAAAGTTTTCTTCTTCAAAGTCAAAAGTGATCGGTAGGAAACTATCCCCCCCTCCCCCCAGGCTCTCTTTCCCCAAATGCATCCGATTGAATTTTTGAGATAGCCATTATGTTCTAAATAGTCCAAAGATCATATAACAAAACTTCAGGGTTAGCACAACCCCCAAGAACCTGGGGGCAAGTGTTGTAAGTTGTGCTCCAGGGGCATATAAGGTTTTCTATGGAAGGGATTGTCGTATAAACTTTGGAGAAGGCTCATTTGATTGGAAATTAAACTTCAATTTCCGCTTTTAAGAGTCAAGAGTGATCGGAGGGCAAATATCCACCTCTACCTCCTCTTTTCTCATAATGCATCCGATCTAAATCTTGACATAGTCATTTTGTTCGAAACTAGTCTAAAGATAATATAGCAATGCCTCCGGGGTTAAAACAACCCACCATAGCCCGGGGGCAACGGTTGTAAGTTATGCCCTGAGGGCACATAAGGTTGTTCTGTAGGGATTTATTGTATAAACTTTGGAGGAGGCTCATTTGATTGAAAATTGAAGTTATAGTTCCCCTTTTAAGATTAAATAGTGATCGGAGGGCAACTATCCACCCCACGCCCTCGTTTCCCCAGATGTATCTGATAAAAATTTTGAGATAGCCATTTTGTTCAGAGTAGTCCAAGTATCATATAACAAAGGTTCCGTGGTTAACAAGACTCTTCAAAGCCCGAAGGCAAGGTTCATAAGTTATTCCCCTGCATAAAAGGTTTTTGTGGGAGACTGAGATGGTCGTATGGACTTTGGGAGAGGTTCATTTGATTGGAAATTGAAAGTTCTAGTTGGGTTTTTTTTGCGTCAAAAGTGATCAGAGGGCAACTAGCTCCCCCCACCCCCTGATGCCCTCTTCTCCCTAAATATATCTGATTAAGATCTTAAGATAGCCTTCTTGTTCAAAATAGTCCAAAGATCATATAACAATGCCTCCAGGGTTGACACAGCCCCTCAGAGCCCGGAGGCGAGGGTTGTAGGTTATTCCCCGGGGCATATAGGCTTTTTATGGAAGCAGTGGTCATATGAATTTTTGAGGGGGCTCGTTTGATTGGAAATTCAAAGTTTTCGTTCCCTTTTAAGATTCAAAAGGGAGCGAAGGGCAACCAGCTCCCTTACACCTTTTTCCCTCAAAGGGACCCGATCAAAATTTGGAGACAGCTATTTTGTTCAAAATAGTCCAAAATTAAAATAACTATGTCTCTTGGGCTGGCAAACCCCCAGCCCCAGGGCAAGGGCTATAAGTTCTGCTAGTTGCCTATAGCATACCACTTGAGCATGGCTTCTTTGTTGTTGTTTTTTTTTAGAGGCACTTCATACGGAAGGGTTTGTCGTATTAACTTCGGTGAGGGATTGATCGATTGGAAGTTCTAGGGACCTTTCTAAAAGTAAAAAAATATCGGAGGGCAACTAGCTTTTTTCCTCATCCCCTTATTTCCTTAAATGCATCTAATAAAAATTTTACGATAGTCTTTTCGTTCAAAATAGTCCAAAGGTCAAATAACCATCCATCCTGGGTTGAAAAAAAAACCCAAAGCCCCCAGGGGAAAGGGTTGCAAGTTATGCAAGCTGCCCCTTGTTAATATATAAGGTTTTTTGTGGAAGGGATAGCTGTATAAAGTTTGGAGGAGGCTCATTTGACTAAAAATCAAATTCCCCCACAAGCCCCGGGGTAAGCCCTGTAAATTATCCAATTTGTCCATTTTTAAATTGCAGGGTTGATCAACGGGTAATGGGAATGTTTGATAATGGGGGCGTTCGAAAAGACTATGGGTATTGAGTTGGAATTGTGTGGAACGTTGAGGGGTATGGTAAGCTAAATAAAAAGATACTATCTGTATCCACGTTACCAAAAACGCATATCTGCAATATATTAGGAACAGGAAGGCATATTAACTTGAAACTTTTAGGACCACTGCTAGTTCTACCGCAGCTGCAAATGCAACTAGTTGCAACTGCAACAGTGACTACTTCTGACATTGACAACTTGCGACTGTGACTGTGACTGCTTGCAACTTATACTGCATTTACTTGTGACTACTTTCAGAGAAGGATAGAGGATTCTGAACAAAATCAAAATACATTATGTGCATGCTGATTGTCAAAAAGGTGCATCAGCAATATCTCAGAAACGGCTGTGGTCGTTAAGCTGAAAATTTTAGGGTATGTTGAACAGTGCTTAAACCTGCTGGGAATGCTTAAGGGAATTTTAAACTAAATAAGACAACACTTATATGCTTTCATGTTGTCAACAGAATATATCTGCAATTAATTAGGAGCAGCAAAGGGTCAGAACATTCAATCAAAAGGCACTCTGAGCATCTAGGTTTAGTTGACACTATGTGTATCTAAGGCTGGTGGCATTTAGTTGAAAATTTCAGGGAATGTTAAGGGGGTATTGATATAAATAAAAAGTCACTAATAAAAACCGTTAAATTAGAATTGGAAGTTTTAGTTCTTACGCTAGAGACATGAAAAACTGGAGAAATATTCATTATATTAACCAAAACCAATACTTTAGCAATAAAAGGAACAAAAATTAATAAAAAAAAACTTTCCGAAAAAAAAAACATTTCAAAGAAAAGTAGAAAAAAAAACTTTCCCAGAGATATTTCTCTGGAAATGAGGTATATTATGTCAATATCTACCCTCTCAAATATAGGCTGTAGTTAACTAAATACCTGGCAATCAGCAATTAGTTTGAAGGCGGGCAATGAGGGGGACCTACGATTATCCCTCGAAACTGTTGCTCTGAATGTAAATTTTTGGTTTCATGACAGTCGACTAATACCTAACCTAAAGATATCGGAATATATTGTTTTTGGCAGAAGTTCAGAGTCAGAGAGGCGTGTGTCCTTACAAACTATCGATATTGGAATTTCCTACATAAAAAGAGTAGATGTATTCAGATATTTAGGTATTTACGAGTATATAGATTCTACTTTGTCGGTTAAAGCACATATTAGTAAACTCGCGGCAACAGTGTCCAGGAATCCTGATTGTTTGCATCGATTGAAGTTTCTGTTTCCGTACCAGATAATGAGGACTTTATATTTTTCATTAATTGAATGTTATTTCCAGTATTGCCCGAGCGTCTGGATGTTGACTTTCCCTTCGCATTTACAAGGACTCCAAATTGTTCAAAATTAAACTTTAAAAGCCTCTTAATGTTACTTAATACGCGAGAATCTTCTGATGTACGCCTAGTGGAAGTCTTCTCGATCGCAAGGATTGAAATGGTATATGTACTATGCATTAGGGTATCAAACCAAATCCATGGCATTTTATTACTTGTACTTCTTAGTCCCATCCCTTTTTCTCTGTACACTACCATTTCAACGCAGCCATTCTACAGTCGCCACTAATTTCACACTTTCAAATTTCAAAGTAAAATGCAATCATGGTTGCAGCAGTAGGCTGTTTCCTCACGAATCTAGTGCGTCAACAAAGAAGAGAATTTACGAAACTGAAAAATATTAGCTAATGAGTTACTCCTCTCAAATATATGATCTAAAACTCCACTTGAGCTCACACTGTTAGCTCTGGTTCAAAGACAAGTGAAAACCACCTTATTTTCAATTTTCAAATTTTATTTTATTTTCAAATTTTCAGGTATCCAGGCAAGAATTGTGTGGAGCTCTCTAAAACGTGATATTTCATTCAAGAATCACCTCAAAGCACCTTCCTTAAAAGCCACAAAGGCTAGACCGTTGCCACTTTCTAGCAATAAACAGAAATCAGAAATCAATAAAGTGGAAAAAAAGGAAAAAAGTGAACTACTCCTATAACACAATTAGAATGTCCAGTAGCCGAAACAAGGGAAATCTATTCCATGTTAATTTTAAGCGGTTTTAAATTTTAGACTGAGTATCAACGCGTCACAGTTGAGCTGGAAAGAAGAAAATGGATCAATCCCAAAGTCTATATGCAGCGAGCCATGTCCTGATGGCTACATCAGAAATTTTCAGGTACGCAGTTTTGGTTATAACACAGAGAAAACTGTGAGTTAGCTTTTAAAAGATCTTGTGACAAAAACTTTCCATTCTTTTTGCTGGTCTAAAATTTGACACAGGAAAACCAATCAGATGGAACTTAAATTATGTTGTTTGCTAGCTTAATATCAAACAGTTCGTGGTAACGAACGGTAAGTAAGGAGTGACCCGGCTCAATGGTAACCGAAACTCTAAAAAATGGAATTTTGATACCAATAGATACATCAAAAGAATCAGATTTTAATTCTAATTTCAAATATATAAGTTTCATCAAGTTTAATCTTACCCATCAAAAGTTACGTGCCTGGGAAAATTTGGCTGATTTCCGAAAAACGGACGAAAGACCCCCTAAAAGTTATAGAACCTTAATGAAAATCACACCATCATATTCAGCGTATTAGAGAACCCTACTGTAGAGGTTTCAAGCTCCTATCTACAAAAATGTGGAATTTTCAATTTTTTGCCAAAACAAAGATCACGGATGCGTGTTTATTTTATTTTTTTTTCCCCCAGGGGTATTCGTATTGACCCAGTGGTCCTAGAATATCGTAATAGGGCTCATTGGAGCGGAAATTAAAAGTTCCACTGCCCTTTTTAAGTGACAAAAAAAATGGAGGGCAACTAGGCCCCCTCCCACGCTCATTTTTTCCCAAAGTCACCCAATCAAAATTTTGAGATAGCCATTTTGTTTAGTATGGTTGAAAATGTGATAACTATGTCTTTTATGATGACTTAATCCCCCAAAGCCCCCGGGGGGAGGGCTGAAAGTTATGAACTTTACCCAATGTTAACATATAGCATTGGTTATTGGGAAGTATACAGACGTTTTCAGGGGGAATTTTTTCTGGTAGTGGGAGGTGGGGGTGGGTCGGGGGTTATGTGGGAGGATATTTCCATGAAGGAAGTTTTCATGGGGGAAGGGACATTGCTATGAAGGGGCGCCGGACTCCCCAGCATTGTTTAAAAAAAAATCAGAAATTAAATATAAAAAAACAAGTTTTTCAACTGAAAGTAAGGAGCAACATCAAAACTTAAAACGTATATGATTGGGTTCACCCCCTAGTCAATACCTCGCTCTTTAAGCCAAAGATTTTTTAGTACTTTCATAAGAGCTATTTATTCTAATTAACGGCCTTTGTGATTAAGGGGTCATTTTTAAAGAATTGGAACAAAATTCGAACTTTAGCTTAAAGAGCAAGGTATTAACTAGGGGGCGAACCCCCTAATATACGTATTAAAAATCAATGAATATAGAAGTTCGTTACGTAAGTTAATTCGCAAGTTACGTATATTTATTACTAATAAAAACGTTCGTAAATAAAATTAAACAAGTTTCGAGAAAGCCATTTAACCAAAAAAAGTAAAATTAATATGCAAATTATGTTTCAATTATTCACGTACGGCGAGCCAAAATCAAAACCTGCATTAATTCAAAAACGTTCAAAAATTAAATTTAAAAAAAACAAGTTTTTTTAACTGAAAGTATGGAACGACGTTAAAACTTAAAACGAACAGAAATTATTCCGCATATGAAAGGGGCTATCCCCTCCTCAACGCCTCACTCTTTACGCTAAACTTTGACCTTCTCACAACTCAATACAGAGTCAAACTTTAGCGTAAAAAGCGAGGCGTTGAGGAGGGGATAGCCCCTTTTATATACGGAATAATTTATGTTCGTTTTAAGTTTTAACGTCGTTCCTTACTTTCAGTTAAAAAAACTTGTTTTTTATTTTTATTTAATTTTACACAAGAACCAATCTTGTTTTTAAAAGCCGTAGTCATTGGCTCTGTTACAGTCGTAACCATTGACAGGAAAGTAGGTTCTTCACATGTTGTTTTTTGTTTTATGTTTTTTGCATTAACGTAAACCCCTCCCCCTATATTTGAAAAAATCCCCTGCTTGTGTCTTGTTTTTTTACAATAGGAAAAGTCTCTGTGAATTTCTTTCCGTTACAGATGTCTTGTACGTTGTTATGTTACAGAAGTCGCACAGACGTTATAGACATAAATTAAAGCAACTTTTTTATTGCGGAATTGATCTTAAGGAGTTAATATTTTTTCTTTTGTCCTAATAAGTAGTTAATTGGAGAAATTTGTACAAAATGCCTACGAGGGCTAGCGAAATGTCAAGAGTGACCTTGTGGCCAAACCTTTCAAAATCTTTCGATTTTGTCCCAGTTGAAAACAGAATATGAGTAGGGAAGCCCCAATAGATACAGAATGAACACTAAGCTGCCATCTATAATCGATTCTAACGCTTACAGGACATAATTTATGCATGTGTTTATGGTTTTTCTCACTGAGGATGTTTTTTTATGGTTTTTCTCACTGTTGATGTTTTTTTATGGTTTTGTTCTGTTTGATAGTTATATGATGTAGACATGGTTATTGGATGGTTGTTTGATGGTTATGAGTGTTGGTCAATTTGTTTGTTGTTTTCTTGGATGTCAACATCAGTCCAACAACAATTGCTGAATGTTTCTTGGATGTCAACAACAATTGCTGGATGTTTCTTGGATGTCAACAACAATTGATAGATGTTTCTTGGATATCAACAACAATTGCTGGATGTTTCTTGGATGTCAACAACAATTGATGAATGTTTCTTGGATGTCAACAACAGTTGCTGGATGTTTCTTGGACGTCAACAACAATTGATGGATGTTTCTTGGATGTCAACAACAATTGCTGGATGTAGACATCTGGTTATTGGATGGTTTTTAGATGGTTATGAGTGTTGGCCAATTTGTTTGTTGTTTTCTTTGGATGTAGTCATAAGTTCAACAACAACTTGGATGTAGACATCTGGTTATTGGATGGTTGTTTGATGGTTATGTGTGCTGGTCAATTTGTTTGTTGTTTTCTTTGGGTGTCAACATAAGTTCAACAACAACTTGGATGTAGACATCTGGTTATTGGATGGTTGTTTGATGGTTATGTGTGTTGGCCAATTTGTTTGTTGTTTTCTTTGGATGTAGTCATAAGTTCAACAATAAATTGGATGTAGACATCTGGTTATTGGATGGTTGTTTGATGATTATATTCACCGTTCATATTTACACCATAGTTAGAGTTGAAGTTTAGTTTAGTTATAGTTAAGAGTTTAGAGTTTTAGCTTAGAGTCTTAGCTTAGAGTTTTAGTTAGAGTTCTAGTTTAGTATAGTTTTAGTTAAGAGTTTAGAGTTTTAGCTTAGAGTCTTAGTTAGAGTTGAAGTTTAGTTTAGTTTAGTTATAGTTAAGAGTTTAGAGTTTTAGCTTAGAGTCTTAGCCTAAAGTTTTAGTTAGAGTTATAGTTTAGTTTAGTTAAGACTTTTACGTAGATTAGAGTTTTAGCCTAGAGTCTTAGCTTAGAGTTTTGGTTAGAGTTGAACTTTAGTTTAGTTATAGTTAATAGTTTAGAGTTTTAGCTTAGAGTCTTAGCTTAGAGTTCTAGTTATAGTTCTAGTTTAGAGTTTTAGTTAGAGTTGAAGTTTAGTTTAGTTATAGTTAAGAGTTTAGAGTTTTAGCTCAGAGTTTTAGCTTAAATTTTAGTTAGAGTTCTAGTTTAGTATAGTTTTAGTTAAGAGTTTAGAGTTTTAGCTTAGAGTCTTAGTTAGAGCTGAAGTTTAGTTTCGTTATAGTTAAGAGTTTAGAGTTTTAGCTTAGAGTCTTAGCCTAAAGTTTTAGTTAGAGTTATAGTTTAGTTTAGTTTTAGGTAAGAGTTTTAGTTTAGAGTTTTAGCCTAGAGTCTTAGCTTAGAGTTGAAGTTTAGTTTAGTTATAGTTAAGAGTTTAGAGTTTTAGCTTAGAGTCTTAGCTTAGAGTTCTAGTTAGAGTTCTAGTTTAGAGTTTTAGTTAGAGTTGAAGTTCAGTTTAGTTATAGTTAAGAGTTTAGAGTTTTAGCTTAGAGTCTTAGCTTAAAGTTTTAGTTAGAGTTCTAGTTTAGTTTAGTTTTAGTTAAGAGTTTAGAGTTTTAGCCTAGAGTCTTAGCTTAGAGTTTTAGTTAGAGTTGAAGTTTAGTTTAGTTATAGTTAAGAGTTTAGAGTTTTAGCTCAGAGTTTCAGCTTAGAGTTTTAGTTAGAGTTCTAGTTTAGTATAGTTTTAGTTAAGAGTTTAGAGTTTTAGCTTAGAGTCTTAGTTAGAGCTGAAGTTGTGTTTCGTTATAGTTAAGAGTTTAGAGTTTTAGCTTAGAGTCTTAGCTTAAAGTTTTAGTTAGAGTTATAGTTTAGTTTAGTTTTAGTTAAGAGTTTTAGATTAGAGTTTTAGCCTAGAGTCTTAGCTTAGAGTTGAAGTTTAGTTTAGTTATAGTTAAGAGTTTAGAGTTTTAGCTTAGAGTCTTAGCTTAGAGTTCTAGTTAGAGTTCTAGTTTAGAGTTTTAGTTAGAGTTGAAGTTTAGTTATAGTTAAGAGTTTAGAGTTTTAGCTTAGAGTCTTAGCTTAGAGTTTTAGTTAGAGTTCTAGTTTAGTTTATTTTTAGTTAAGAGTTTAGAGTTTTAGCCTAGAGTCTTAGCTTAGAGTTTTAGTTAGAGTTGAAGTTTAGTTTAGTTATAGTTAAAAGTTTTAGCTTAGAGTCTTAGCTTAGAGTTTTAGTTAGAGTTTTAGTTTAGTTTTAGTTAAGAGTTTAGAGTTTAAATTAGATTAGAGTTTTAGCCTAGAGTCTTAGGATAGAGTTGAAGTTTAGTTTAGTTATAGTTAAGAGTTTTAGCCTAGAGTCTTAGCTTATAGTTTTGGTTAGAGTTGAAGTTTAGTTTAGTTATAGTTAAGAGTTTAGAGTTTTAGCTTAGATTCTTAGCTTAGAGTTTTAGTTGGAGTCTTAGCTTAGAGTTTCAGTTAGAGTTCTAGTTTAGTTTAATTTTAGTTTAGAGTTTTAGCCTGGAGTCTTAGCTTAGAGTTTTAGTTAGAGTTGAAGCTTAGTTTACTTTTAGTTAAGAGTTTTAGCTTAGAGTTTTTTAAGATTGAAGTTCAGAGTTTTTAAGAGTTGAAGTTAGTTTAGTTAAAGTTAAGAGTTTAGAGTTTTAGCTTATAGTCTTAGCTTAGAGTTTTAGTTAGAGTTCTAGTTTAGTTTAGTTTTAGTTAAGAGTTTAGAGTTTTAGCCTAGAGTCTTAGCTTAGAGTTTTAGTTAGAGTCATAGCTTAGGTTTTAGTTAGAGTTGAAGTTTAGTTTAGTTATAGTTAAGAGTTTTAGCTTAGAGTTTTAGCCTAGAGTCTTAGCTTGGAGTTTTAGTTAGAGTTGAAGTTAGTTTAGTTAAAGTTAAGAGTTTAGAGTTTTAGCTTATAGTCTTAGCTTAGAGTTTTAGTTAGAGTTCTAGTTTAGTTTAGTTTTAGTTAAAAGTTTAGAGTTTTGGCCTAGAGTCTTAGCTTAGAGTTTTAGTTAGAGTTGAAGTTTAGGTTTTAGTTAGAGTTCTAGTTTAGTTTAGTTTTAGTTAAGAGTTTTAGCTTAGAGTTTTAGCCTAGAGTCTTAGCTTAGAGTTTTAGTTAAAGTTGAAGTTTAGTTTAGTTATAGCTAAGAATTTTAGAGTTTAGAGTTTTAGCTTAGAGTCTTAGCTCATAGTTTTAGTTAGAGTTATAGTTTAGTTTAGTTTTAGTTAAGAGTTTTAGCCTAGAGTCTTAGCATAGAGTTTTAGTTAGAGGTGAAGTTTAGTTTAGTTATAGTAGGCTTTATTATATCTTCTCAGAACAAGTTGTTTTCTTAATGTCCCTCCTAAACCAATTTTACAACTTGAAGTACTCATCCTTTTCACACACAACTTTAGTTTATTGCTTTTTGAATACCCCAACACCAAGCAATACTTTCAAAAGCCTTTTTTATATATTTTCAGAACAAGTTCCTTTCTTAATGTCCCTCCTCAACCAATTTTACAACTTGAAGTACTCATTCTTTTCACCTACAACTTTACTTCATGGCTTTTTGTATACCCCAACACCAAGCAATACTTTAAAAATGCTTTTTTATTTCTTTTCAGAACAAGTTCTTTTCTTTATGTCCCTCCTAAACCAATTTTACAACTTGAAGTACTCATCCTTTTCACCCACAACTTTACTTTATGGCTTTTTGAATACCCCAACACCAAGCAATACTTTCAAAAGGCTTTTTTATATCTTTTCAGAACAAGTTCTTTTCTTAATATCCCTCCTAAACCAATTTTACGACTTGAAGTACTCATCCTTTTCACCCACAACATTACTTTATGGCTTTTTGAATACCCCAACACCATGCAATACTTTCAAAAAGCCTTTTTATATCTTTTCAGAACAAGTTCATTTCTTAATGTCTCTCCTAAACCAATTTTACAACTTGAAGTACTCATCCTGTTCACCCACAACTTTACTTTATGGCTTTTTGAATACCAAAACACCAAGCAATACTTTCAAAAGGCTTTTTTATATATTTTCAGAACAAGATCTTTTCTTAATTTCCCTCCTAAACCAATTTTACAACTCGAAGTACTCATCCTTTTCACCCACAACTTTACTGCATGGCTTTTTGAATACCCCAACACCATGCAATACTTTCAAAAAGGCCTTTTTATATCTTTTCAGAACAAGTTCCTTTCTTAATGTCTGTCTTACAACTTGAAGTACTCATCCTTTTCACCCACAACATTACTTTATGGCTTTTTGAATACCCCAACACCATGCAATACTTTCAAAAGGCCTTTTTATATCTTTTCAGAACAAGTTCCTTTCTTAATATCTCTCCTAAACCAATTTTACAACTTGAAGTACTCATCCTGTTCACCCACAACTTTACTTTATGGCTTTTTGAATACCCCAACACCAAGCAATACTTTCAAAAGGCTTTTTTATATATTTTCAGAACAAGTTCTTTTCTTAATTTCCCTCCTAAACCAATTTTACAACTCGAAGTACTCATCCTTTTCACCCACAACTTTACTGTATGGCTTTTTGAATACCCCAACACCAAGCAATACTTTCAAAAGGCTTTTTATATCTTTTCAGAACAAGTTCTTTTCTTAATATCCCTCCTAAACCAATTTTACAACTTGATGTACTCGTCCTTTTCACCAACAACATTACTTTATGGCTTTTTGAATACCCCAACACCAAGCAATACTTTCAAAAGCTATTTTATATCTTTTCAGAACAAGTTCTTTTCTTAATTTACCTCCTAAACCAATATTACAACTCGAAGTACTCATCCTTTTCACCCACAACTTTACTGTATGGCTTTTTGAATACCCCAACACCAAGCAATACTTTCAAAAGGCCTTTTTATATCTTTTCGAACAAGTTACTTTCGTAATGTCCATCCTAAACCAATTTTACAACTTGAAGTACTCATCCTTTTCACCCACAACTTTACTTTATGGCTTTTTAAATACCCCAACGCCAAACAATACTTTCAAAAGGCTTTTTATATCTTTTCAGAACAAGTTCTTTTCTTAATGTCCATCCTAAACCAATTTCACAACTTGATGTTCTCATCCTTTTCACCCACAACTTTACTTTATGGCTTTTTGAATAACCCAACACCAAGCAATACTTTCAAAGGCTTTTTTATATCTTTTCAGAACAAGTTCTTTTCTTAATGTCCCTCCTAAACCAATTTTACAACTTGAATTACTCATCCTTTTCACCCACAACTTTACTTTATGGCTTTTTGAATACCCCAACACCAAGCAATACTTTCAAAAGGCCTTTTTATATCTTTGCAAAACAAGTTCATTTCTTAATATCCCTCCTAAACCAATTTTACAACTTGAAGTGCTCATCCTTTTCACCCACAACTTTACTTTATGGCTTTTTGAATACCCCAACACCATGCAATACTTTCAAAAGCCTTTTTATATCTTTTCAGAACAAGTTCCTTTCTTAATGTCTCTCCTAAACCAATTTCACAACTTGAAGTACTCATCCTGTTCACCCACAACTTTACTTTATGGCTTTTTGAATACCCCAACACCAAGCAATACTTTCAAAAGGCTTTTTTATATATTTTCAGAACAAGATCTTTTCTTAATTTCCCTCCTAAACCAATTTTACAACTCGAAGTACTCATCCTTTTCACCCACAACTTTACTGCATGGCTTTTTGAATACCCCAACACCATGCAATACTTTCAAAAAGGCCTTTTTATATCTTTTCAGAACAAGTTCCTTTCTTAATGTCTGTCTTACAACTTGAAGTACTCATCCTTTTCACCCACAACATTACTTTATGGCTTTTTGAATACCCCAACACCATGCAATACTTTCAAAAGGCCTTTTTATATCTTTTCAGAACAAGTTCCTTTCTTAATATCTCTCCTAAACCAATTTTACAACTTGAAGTACTCATCCTGTTCACCCACAACTTTACTTTATGGCTTTTTGAATACCCCACTACCAAGCAATACTTTCAAAAGGCTTTTTTATATATTTTCAGAACAAGTTCTTTTCTTAATTTCCCTCCTAAACCAATTTTACAACTCGAAGTACTCATCCTTTTCACCCACAACTTTACTGTATGGCTTTTTGAATACCCCAACACCAAGCAATACTTTCAAAAGGCTTTTTATATCTTTTCAGAACAAGTTCTTTTCTAAATATCCCTCCTAAACCAATTTTACAACTTGATGTACTCGTCCTTTTCACCAACAACATTACTTTATGGCTTTTTGAATACCCCAACACCAAGCAATACTTTCAAAAGCTTTTTATATCTTTTCAGAACAAGTTCTTTTCTTAATTTACCTCCTAAGCCAATATTACAACTCGAAGTACTCATCCTTTTCACCCACAACTTTACTGTATGGCTTTTTGAATACCCCAACACCAAGCAATACTTTCAAAAGGCCTTTTTATATCTTTTCGAACAAGTTCCTTTCGTAATGTCCCTCCTAAACCAATTTTACAACTTGAAGTACTCATCCTTTTCACCCACAACTTTACTTTATGGCTTTTTGAATACCCCAACACCAAGCAATACTTTCAAAAGGATTTTTATATCTTTTCAGAACAAGTTCTTTTCTTAATGTCCATCCTAAACCAATTTCACAACTTGATGTTCTCATCCTTTTCACCCACAACTTTACTTTATGGCTTTTTGAATAACCCAACACCAAGCAATACTTTCAAAGGCTTTTTTATATCTTTTCAGAACAAGTTCTTTTCTTAATGTCCCTCCTAAACCAATTTTACAACTTGAAGTACTCATCCTTTTCACCCACAACTTTACTTTATGGCTTTTTGAATACCCCAACACCAAGCAATACTTTCAAAAGGCCTTTTTATATCTTTGCAAAACAAGTTCATTTCTTAATGTCCATCCTAAACCAATTTTATAACTTGAAGTGCTCATCCTTTTCACCCACAACTTTACTTTATGCCTTTTTAATACCCCAACACCAAGCAATACTTTTAAAAGGCTTTTTTATATCTTTTCAGAACAAGTTGTTTTCTTAATGTCCCTCCTAAACCAACTTTACAACTTGAAGTACTTATCCTTTTCACCCACAACTTTACTTTGTGGCTTTTTGAATACCCCATCACCAAGCAATACTTTCAACAGGCTTTTATATATCTTTTCAGAACAAGTTCCTTTCTTAATGTCCCTCCTAAACCAATTTTACAACTTGAAGTACTCATCCATTTCACCCAAGACTTTACTTTATGGCTTTTTGAATACCCCAACACCAAGCAATACTTTCAAAAGGCTTTTTCATATCTTTTCAGAACAAGTACCTTTCTCAATGTCCCTTCTAAACCAATTTTACAAGTTGAAGTACTCATCCTTTTCACCAACAACTTTACTTTATGGCTTTCTGAATACCCCAACGAAAAGCAATACTATCAAAAGGCTTTTTTATATCTTTTCAGAACAATTTCTTTTCTTAATGTCCCTCCTAAATCCATTTTACAACTTGAAGTACTCATCCTTTTCATCCACAACTTTACTTTATGGCATTTTGAATACCCCAACACCAAGCAATACTTTCAAAAGGCTTTTTTATACCTTTTTAGTACAAGTACTTTTCTTAATGTCCCTCCTAAACTAATTTTACAACTTGAAGTACTCATCCTTTACACCCACAACTCTACTCTATGGCTTTTTGAATATCCCAACACCAAGCAATACTTTCAAAAGGCTTTTTTTATATCTTTTCAGAACAAATACTTTTTCTTAATGGCCCTCCTAAACCAATTTTGAAACTTGAAGTACTCATCCTTACCACCCACAACTTTACATTATGGCTTTTTGAATACCTCAACACCAAGCAATACTTTCAAAATGCTTTTTTATATTTTTTCAGAACAAGTTCTTTTCTTAATGTCCCTCTTAAACCAATTTTACAACTTGAAGTACTCATCCTTTTCACCCACAACTTTACTTTATGGCTTTTTGAATGCCCTAACACCAAGCAATACTTTCAAAAGGCTTTTTTATATCTTTTCAGAACAAGTTCCTTTCTTAATGACCATCCTAAACCAATTTTACAGCTTGAAGTACTTAACCGTTTTACCCACAACTCTACTTTATAGCTTTTTGAATACCCTAACACCAAGCAATACTTTCAAAAAGCTTTTTATATCTTTTCAGAACAAGTTTTTTTCTTAATGTCCCTCCTAAACCAATTTTACAACTTGAAGTACTCATCCTTTTCACCCACAACTTTACTTTATGCCTTTTTAATACCCCAAAACCAAGCAATACTTTCAAAAGCTTTTTTTATATCTTTTCAGAACAAGTTTTTTTCTTAATTTCCCTCTTAAACCAATTTTACAGCTTGAAGTACTCATCCTTTTCACCCACAACTTTACTTTATGGCTTTTTGAATACCCCAACACCAAGCAGAGTTTTCACAACGAAGTGAAGAAAAGTTCAAGTTCTCTTCTGAATTTTCTCAAAGAAAAGAAAAAAGTTATAGTCCAATTCTAATTTTCTCCAAAGAAAATAAAAAATCTCCGACTTTTCTAATAAACATTCTAAGCGTTAACATGGTAACGTATCCTAAATAATAGAAATAAAACAAAGTAATGCATAAAATATTTTTATTGAAATAACAAAATGTAGAATATTAAAATAAAAGTATATTACATAGGCCTACATTATAATACACTATTAATATTATTGAGCCACTTTGAACATTTTGAATCTGTTCCATAAAATAAATCATTAGGTTATCCCTTGATACTTGAGTTACTTACATCTCTTAGTTCATAACCACTTGAATAATCATTATTTCATTTTGAGTCATATACAATTTATACTGGGATGTCGCATTCAGGTTCAATACACATTTCCTCCTTGCTATTATTTAATTCATTGACCATATGATCTTTGGTAATAATTAAATAAAAAACTAAATTTTTAAACTGAAAGTAAGGAGCAACATTAAAACTTAAAACGAACAGAAATTATTCCGTATATGAAAGGGGCTGTCCCCTCCTCAACGCCTCGCTCTTTACGCTAAAGTTTTTTATTGTTTTAAAAAATAAAGTTGTGAGACAGAGTCAAACTTTAGCGTAAAGAGCGAGGCGTTGAGGAGGGGACAGCCCCTTTCATATACGGAATAATTTCTGTTCGTTTTAAGTTTTAATGTCGCTCCTTACTTTCAGTTTCAAAAACTTGTTTTTTTTTATTTAATTTCTGATCGTTTTTTAATTAATGCAGCTTTTATTTTGGCTCACCGTCATTGAATAAGTAAACAAAATTTGTATAAAAATTTTAATTTTCTTTTGCTAAATGGCTGTCTCAAAATTCGGTTATGACGTAATTTACAGATTAACTTACGTAACGAACTTCTATATTCGTATATTTTTCTTCTGGCAAAAAATACAAAGTTGCAGATTTTTGCAGACATGAGCTTGAAACCTATGCTATAGGGTTTTCTGATACGCTGAATCTGATAGTGTGATTTTCATTAAAATTCTTTCACTTTTAGGGGATGTTTCCCCCTCTTTAAAAAATCAGGTAAATTTTCTCAGGCTCGTAGCCTTTGATGAGCAATACTAAACTTAATAAAATTCATATATTTAGAATCAGCATTATAAGCCCATTCTTTTGATACATTTATTGACATCAAAGTTCTGTTTTTAAAAGTTTCGATTACTATTGAGCCGTATCGCTTGTTTTTTTATTTTTTTTTATTACGTATATGTTATTACGTATATGATGGGGTTTTCCCTTAGTCAATACCACGCTCTTTACGTTAAAAGTTAAAAAAAATTTAAATCACAAACCCCTGAATCACAAAGGCCTTTTAATTAGAATAGATAGCTCTTTTGAAAGCACTAAAAAAACTGTAGCGTAAAGAGCGAGGTATTGACTTTGGGGAGAACCCCCTCATATACGTAATAATTTCTGTTCATTTTAAGTTCTAATGTTGCTTCTTACTTTCAGTTGAAAAAACTTGTTTTTTTAGTTTAATTTCTGATCGTTTTTTAAATAATGCTTGGAAATCCGGCGCCCCCTTCATAGAAATGTCCCTTACCCCAAAGAAACATCCTCCACGGAAAGTTTCTCCCGAGTAACCCCGTCCTCCATCCCCCCCCCCCCACCAGAAAAAAATTCATCCTGAAAATGTCTATATACTTCCCAATAACCAATACAATATGTAAGCAATGGGCAAAGTTCATAACTTGCAGCCCTTCCCCTGGGAACTGTGGGGATTGAGTCATCGTAAAAGACATATTTATTAGATTTTCGGCTATGCTGAACAAAATGGCTCTCTCAAAATTTTAATTGGGTGACTTTTAGAAAAAAATGAGCGTGGGAGGGGGCCTAGTTGCCCTCCATTTTTTTGGTCACTTAAAAAGGGCACTAGAACTTTTAATTTCGTTCCAATGAGCCCTCCTACGATATTCTAAGACCACTGGGTCATAACGATTACCCCTGGGAAAAGAAAAAAAGAAAATAAACACGCACCCGTGATTATTTTTTTTATTTTCTCAAGTTTATTTAAATCTTTTGCCAAAATTTCTTCTGGCAAAAAATGCAAAATTCTAGATTTTTGTAGATAGGAGCTTGAAACCTCTACAGTAGGGTTCTCTGATACGTTGAATATGATGGTGTGAATTTCATTAGGGTTCTATAACTTTTAGGGGGTCTTTCCCTCTTTTTTTGAAAATCAGCCACATTTTCTCAGGCGCGTAACTTCTGATGGGTAAGATTAAACTTGATGAAACATACATATTTGAAATTAGAATTAAAATCTGATTCTTTTGATGTATCTATTGGTATCAAAATTCCATTTTTTAGAGTTTCGGTTACCATTGAGCCGGGTCACTTCTTACTTACCGTTCGTTACCACGAAGTGTTTGATATTAAGCTAGCAAACAACATAATTTAAGTTCCATCTGATTGGTTTTCCTGTGTGAAATTTTAGACCAGCAAAAAGAATGGAAAGTTATTGTCACAAAAACTTTCAGGGCTTAGCAGGGGGTTGGGGAGGGGGGGTTAGGGGCAGGAGTTGGGGGAGAAGGGCAAAAATTTAAGGGGAGGGGGTCCTTGTGGTTGGGGTAGGGGACCTTACAACACTGTTCAAATGGTAGTTGTGTATTATACCGGACACAGTTGAGAATCACCCAAATAAAAAAATATGTATCTCTGAATAGGAGTTAGCATTCCCTCAGATGGTTTACCATTTTCGTTTCTGTCAACGCCTATAAACATACCATAATGAAGAATCATGTCTAACATTAAAACATCCATAACAGTTCGATTAACTCATCGTAAGAGTTTTTTTTCCCCGTGTTCAAGGCTAAACATAAAACAACCACGCCTAAAATATTGCTTAACAGACAGAATTTTATAGCCATTAACTTCATTCAACCATACCATTAAAACAACCATTGATGTATGCATGATATGTGAACAGCCATGACTCTATCAGAAACATGGAATTTAATACCAAAATCATTGTTTCGCGAAAAACACGAATTTTCGTGGTTTGCTGATTCTAATTACAACATAAAAAAACAACCAAAGATATGATTTTTTAAGGCGTGGTGATTTCTGATACCTTAGATTGGCACTATAAAGGAGTACTGTCCGCTTCCTTTAATTAACACTATGAAGGAGTTCTGTCCGCTTGAATACTGGAGGGACTGTGTGCTTGTATGGTGGGGGACTGTGCGTATGTATGGTGGGGGGACTGTGCGCTTGTATGGTTGTGGGACTGTGCGCTTGTATGGTTGAGGGACTGTGTGCTTGTATGGTGGGGGGACTGTGCGCTTGAAACTGTTATAGCTACAGTAATGCCCCACCTGCCCGCTCTTTTTAATTTACACAGTAATGTCCTATTACCCCGCTCTCTTAGATTTACGCAGTAATGTCCTATTACCCCGCTCTCTTAGATTGACACAGTAATGTCCTATTACCCCGCTCTCTTTAATTGACACAGTAATGTCCTATTACCCCACTCCCTTAGATTGACACAGTAATGTCCTATTACCCTGCTCTCTTAGATTGACACAGTAATGTCCTATTACCCCACTCTCTTTAATTGACACAGTAATGTCCTATTACCCCGCTCTCTTAGATTGACAGAGTAATGTCCTATTACCCCGCTCTCTTAGATTGACACAGTAATGTCCTATTACCCCGCTCTCTTTAATTGACACAGTAATGTCCTATTACCCCGCTCTCTTTAGTTGACCTATCACTACTGAGGCAAATTTTTTCAGGCACCTAACTTTTGATGCTTAAGACTAAACTTAATGAAATTTATATATTTGAAATCAGCATTAAAAATTGATTCTATTTAGGAATCAATTGATATCAAAATTCCATTTTTTAGAGTTCCGGTTACTATTGAGCCGGGTCGCTCCTTACCTTCAGTTCGTCGCCACGAACTGTTTGATAGGCTCTTTGCACTTGATATTTTATAAATAGCTATGTTCCTTCTATAATATTGCTGGCTTCATAGATACTAAAAACGGTATGATCAATCCTGGGGGGAAATGATGTAATTTATTCTCTTGAAATGTGCTCATAAATACAACGTCACTCACGGGTTTTCTTTCCAAAATTAAGGCTCTAAACGAATTTTGTCAAACTCGTGACCTATATATATATATATATATATATATATATATATATATATATATATATATATATATATATATATATATATATATATATATATATATATATATATATATATATATATATATATATATATATATATATATATATATATATATATATATATGTATTCGAGAAAAAAAAACCACAAAAGCGAAAGGGTGTAAATAACTTTTGATAAAGATAGCATAAAAGCGATACTTTTTTTTTATTTTTCATTCAATGGTGGGGTGGACCCATACACTCCAGGTCAAGGCTCAGTCCTCACAGGCTCATTGCCTCCACATCCGAAAAAACTAATTATTGGTCGGAGAAACTAAAGATGGATGTGCCCTTTTCATATACTTTACCAGCTGTCAGACTCTTAAAAAATTTAAACTCGTAAAAAATCTCCAGTCGATGTCTCCTCCTTTCTAGACATTCTTCTATCAGATGTCTCTTTGTTTCCGCGGTCATCTTACATTTTGTCCGGGGAACCAGTCCTCCCAATAAGAACAAGGTGCTTCCCAAGAAACTGTGATAGAAATACATACCCAGCATTTCGAGTTCACATCCTGAACTCTTATTCAACATAAGATTTAAAATAAATGACTTATTTCTACCGAGGGGTCACTTGCTCTCTCAAAAATCATTTGCACCTGGTAGTGCATGACCAGCGTGGAAGAATCGTGCAACGTATGGTGGGGACTATGCCAATCGTGGCGGTACTTTGCCAAACGAAACGGAAGTGTGCGGCATACGTGGCGCTCCGAGATGTACACCAGGGTTGTAAGAAATCAAAACCCCCTTGATTTCTACTATGTTTTTATTGTCAATAAAACACAAAAAAAAGGAAGAACGAAAGACACTCATATAAAAAACAAACTTCTATTGAAGTGTTGACAACTGAGTTGAAATGCTTCTCTGGGTGGAAGAATGTCCAACATCAATCAAAGGCATAAAATATAGCATAATAAACGGATGGACTTCCATTATGAATCTGTATAAACAAACAAGCTTTTCTAGCTAGAAGTGCTAAGAACTAAGATAGAATGATGTTACATAAATATCAATTGACGCTATCATATGGGACACAATCTGATAAGAGATGTATGAATTACGAAAAGGGTCCTTTTGTCCTTAAATACTTGAAAACTACGCACTTTCATATAATTTCTTTACTAAATCAGGGAGGGGGGGGGGGGGGGGTAACCATGAAAATGACCAGGGTGGCGTCTTGTGCAACTAATTGCTTCCAAAAGAAGCAAAACATATTCAATTTGATTGCTCAAGAAAGCATGAAATGAAGAACGACTTTACAAACACATTTTGCATTTTCTAGATAAATCTCTGAAATCTAACTGTATGATGTAATTTAACCACATACGGATGGAGGGTATTCTGAGATCCTCCCCTCGAACTTTAAGATTTTACGATTTGTTTGTTTCACTACAGATTTTCGTAAAATTAGCATGTTTTCAATGGTTTTGACGAATTATTGCCTCCAACTGAAATCAGTGAGAACCAAAAGGAGTCATGTGTTGTTGCCTCATTTGGGTGATTGACAATTTAATAACAATTAAATGCAAAAGAAGATTTTCCTCACTCTTCTGATTCCTGTATATAAAACTTTCACAGGGGCTTTAATTCAAAATTTGTGTAGGCTACCACTAACAAGCATCCCTTGAAGAGAGTAAAAAAAAAAAAAAAAAAAAATCACAAAATTCTTAATACATGCCATTTATTACACGTAATACATGTTTCAGTACATGTGAAATTCTTAATTTCTTAGGGATCTAGCATAAGAAACAAGACAAATTTTACCCCGCCTTGTTTTGGGAAGAAAAACAAATATGAAATGCTCTTTGAACATTACTTTGGCAATAAAAATGGTATTAACCACTAACACTTTAATTTAGTAAACACTTTCCACAATTTTTGTTGGATTATCATCATATGCACTAAAACAATTCCCCCGATTTAAAAACAATAAATAAGCCCACAATCAGCAAGCAAGTCTATTAGTCTCCTATAAATTTCTCTTTCTCTCATTTTCGCAAAACTCATCTTCGCTAATTTATCCCTTTCTTATTGCAAGAGAGGATCAAAGTCAATCATCCGTTTGCTTCATAGAATCCTTTTTAGCACCGAACTAAGCTTACTTATCAACGTTTCCATAATATTGACCTGAGTCAGCACTTTTCTTTTTATGAACTGATATGATAAAGAGCCTTGAAATAGGTAAAAACAGAAACTGAATATGTTCAATTTAGTGGAAAGTAATTGGATGATTTGGAACTGATTTGAAAGGATTATGCAAGAATGTCTGCTGAGGTTTTTAGGGGATTTTTCGCCCCTACAAAACATTTATTTTGGAGGGAGGGGGAGCGAATTTATTTAAAAAAAGGCACATAAGTATTCTATATTTTAGGATTTTATATTATTCTATATGAGAGGATTTAATATTGACATCCATGACATTAGCAGAAGAGCAAAGCCAAAAATAGAGGTTTATAGTTGATTTAAGCAGTGGCGTCAATTCACGAAAATGGGGGGGGGATGTATTTTTTCTAAATCTAGGGGGTAATTTCTTTTTTTCAATGAAAACACGAACAAAGACACTTTTCAATAAAAATACCTAAAAAAAGTATTTTTCAAAATTTAAGGGGGAATCTAGGGGGCATATGTCCCCAGTGCCACCTTCCCACCAAAGTGACGCTACTGGAATCAAGTCTTGCAATTCTAGAAACAAAGCTTTATTACCCAGACGAAACATGTCAAACGAAGTTTTAAGTGCACAATTGCATGAACAATTTGCCGAATTTAGATGATTCAAATTGAACTTTTTAGAAGTGTCAGAAACTCATGTCCCAGGGGTAGGAAGCATGACATTGGGTGATATAGAATTTATTTACTCAGACAGGAAGGATGGGGTACATAGACAGGGAGTAGGGCTCATGATGAGTAAGGAAGCTGCTAAGTCTTGTTTAGGCTGGGAAAGTATTAATAATAGAATACTAAACGCTCATTTTATGACTAAAATACTCAGGGTATCAGTTATAGTAGTATATGCCCTTGTAGAGCCAACTGACGGAGATTCTAGTGACTCGGGTAAATTTTACTTACAGTTACAGAAGCAAATAAATAGGGTCACAGGTAGAAATTTGGTGTTGTTATTAGGAGATTAATAAAAAAAACTTTTTGCACAAAATATGTTTTTCAAAAAAAAAGGGAAGAACTCCATTAAACAAAAAATGAACAAAAATAGAATCAAATAATCTACCAAGCATACAACTATCAGAAATGAGTGTCAATAAATAAATGAAACCCAAAAGAAACACAAATTAAAATAAGTCAAACTCAAAACGAGCAGAAATTACTACCCTATGCTTACTAAAAGCCAAAATGTAATTTTTCCTTTACTGAAAAAAAATCAAATGAATTTACTGAAAAAAATGTGCATTGTCAGTTTAATACAAAACTGATATTTGATATGAATGCTGATATTTATTCCTTGAAATCTTAGTTAGTTTTTTTTTTCTTAAAGTTATAAGTGAAAACATCTAAAATAACTTTTTTCAGTAAAGTATAAATTATATTCTGGCTTTTAGAAAAAATATTCTGACTTTAGTATTCTAGTCTTGTCGTGAGGGCTGGTTTTTTACGATCCTTGTCATTGGGGGAGGTTTGTAATCCTCAAAGACATAATTTCCAGACCTTTCAACTACGTTGAACAAAATGGCTCTATCAAAATAATGATCGGAAATGTTTGGTGAAATGATGGGCATTAAGGGGGGAGGAGATTCTCACTCGGATTACTTTAGACTATTAAAAAGGGCACTAACCCTTTCATTTTCCAATTGATTGAGCCCTTTTTGAAGTTTCTACGACAACGCTATCTATAAAAACCTTATATGGCCCCAGGGCATAACTTACAACCCTTGCCCTAGGGAATGTGGGGGGTTTGTCATTCTCAAAGATATAATTTCCAAAACTTTCAACTACGAAGAATAAAATGGTTATCTCAAAATTTTGGTTGGATTTGTTTGGGGAAATGGTGGGGGTGAAATGGAGGGTAGTTGCCCTCAAATCACTTTCGACTATTAAAAAGGGCACTAGCCCTTTCAATTTCAAATCGAATGATCTCTTTTTGAAGTTTCTACGACAACTCTTTCTATAAAAAACGTTATATATCCCCAAGGTATAACTTACAACCCTTACCCTGAGGGCCGTGGGGTGGGGGAGTATCACCCTCAAAGACCTAATTTCCAGAATTTTCTACTACGTTGAACAAAATAGATATCTCAAAATTTTGACTGGATGTGTTTGGCGATATGGTGGGCGTGAGAGGGAGGTTTATTGCCCTCTAATCACTTTCGACTATTAAAAAGAGCACTAGCCATTTCAACTTCCAAACAAACGAGCCCTTTTTTGAAGTATCTACGAAAACACTTTCTATAAAAACCTTATATGCCCCCAGGGCATAACTTACAACCCTTGCCGTGAGGGGTTTGGGGAGTTTATCATCCTTAAAATCATAAATTCCAGAACTTTCAACTACGTTGAACAAACTGGCTATCTCAAAATTTTAATTGAATTTGTTTGGGGAAATGGTGGGCGTGAGAGGGGGGGTTAGTTGCTCTCCATTCACTTTCGACTACTAAAAAGGGCACTAGCCCTTTCAATTTCCAAGCAAATAAGCCCTTTTTGAAGTTTCTACGACAAAACCTTCTACAAAAACCTTATATGTTCCCAGGGTATAACTTAAAACCCTTGCCCTGAGGGCTGTTGGGGGTTGTCGTCCTGAAACACATAATTTTCAGAACTTTCAACTCCATTAAAAAAAATGGCTATCCCAAAATTTGGATCGTATGTGTTTGGGAAAATGGTGGGTGTGAGAGGGGGGTTAGTTGCCCTCCAATTACTTTCGACTATTAAAAAGGCCACTAGCCATTTCAACTTCCAGTTGAATAAGTCATTTTTTGAAGTTTCTACGACAACGCTTTCTATAAAAACCTTAAATACACCCAGGGCATAATTTACAACCCTTTCCCTGAGGGCTGTGTGGGTGGGGTCGTCATCCTTATCGACCTAACTTCCAAAACTTTCAACGACGTTGAACAAAATGGCTATCTAAAAATTTTGATTGTATGTGTTTGGGGTGGTCGTGAGAGGAGGGTTAGTTGCCCTCCAATCACTTTCGACTGTTAAAAAGGGCTTTAGCCCTTCGAATACGCCTTTTTTCAAGTTTTTACGACAAAGCTTTCAATGAAAACCTTATATGCCCCCAAGGCATAGCTTGTAACCCTTGCCCTGAGGGCTCTGAGGGGGTTATCATCCTCAAAGACCTAATTTCCAGAACTTTCAACTACGTTGAACAAAATGGCTATCTCAAAATCTTGTTTGGATGTGCTTGGATAAATGGTTGGCGTGAAAGGGTTGTTAGTTGCCTTCCAATCAGTTTCGCCTATTAAAAAGGGCAGTAGCCATTTCAATTTCCAATCGAATGAGCCCCTTTTGCAGTTTCTACGACAACGCTTTCTATGAAAACCTTATATGGCCCAAGGGTATAACTTATAACCCTTGCCCTGAGGGATGTGGGGGTTGTCATCCTCAAAGACCTAGTTTTCAGAACTTTCAATTACGCTGAACAAAATAGCTATCTCAAAATTTTGATTGGATGTGTTTGGGGAAAAGGTGAGCGTGAGAGGGGGGTTAGATGCCCTCCAATCACTTTCGACTATTAAAAAGGGCACTAGCCTTTGAATTTCCAATCAAATGAGCCTTTTTTGAAGTTTGTACGGCAACGTTGTCTATAAAAATCTTATATGCCCCGAGGGCATAACTTACAACCCTTGCCTTGAGGGCTGTGGGGGAGTGTCCTCCTCAAAAACATAATTTCTATCTGGAAATCAACTACGCTAAACAAAATGGCTATCTCAAAATTTTGATTGGAAGTGTTTGGGGAAATGGTGGGCGTGGAAGGGGTGTTAGCTGCCTTCCAATCACTTTCGACTATTAAAAAGGGCACTAGCCACTCCAATTTCCAATCAAATTAGCTCTTTTCGAAGTTTCTACGACAACTCCTTCGATACGAAGTGCCCTGCTCTAACCCCAAAAAATAAATAATACATTGTGCCAACATCGTTTTTTACTTAGGCAGCGCGATTGCTCTGTCTATGATTTTAACGCTCAGGTTGGTAGAAATAGGGATAGACGGTATCCTAGCCTAGGTAAATTTGGTGAAGGGAAGGAAAACAGTAATCGCTACAGACTGCTGCAATTTTGTAGGAATAACAATCTAGTTATAACCAATACAGTGATTCGTCATGAAAGGGCCCTTAAGTTAACGTGGTCTTCATGTGATGGTAAGACAGCAAACCTTATTTATTATGTTATTGTATAGCGAAGTCTAGCACGACCAATACAAGATACTTGGGTGTATAGGAGTCCTGTTATTGATGCTCAAAAGTAAAAGTCATCATCTAGTAGTGTCTAGGGTTAATTTACAGCTGAAATTTCGGAAGGGTAACTACCTCCCGAGAAGGTATGATGTTGGTAGACTCCAGGATGAGAATTTGAGAGAAACTTTCCAGGAACAGATGAACACTAAACAAGAGAGTTTAATATTTGACAATGTAGAAGATGGATCGAATAATTTTAGGAAAACAATTTGTGTAGTTGCTGATGGAGTCTGAGGGAAATAAGTTAAAAGCGCAGCTAGGATTATTAGTGAAAAAGCTTGAAGTCTAATAGAGAGGAGAAGGGGACTGTACAAGAATTATCTGAGTGATAGAGCAGATGAAAACAAGAGGAATGTAAAGAATGGGGAGAAAGCATTAAAATATGAACTAAGAAGGTGTGAAGTGGAGGCCATGGATAAAATTGCCGAGAATCTGTAAGATGCGGCTACATGGCATAATAGTAAACTATTGTACGGGCATGTTAATAAATCCGTACTTGTTCCAGTTAAAGATAATGTTAAACCAAGATTGAGTTACAGGAAAAGACATAGAGGAAAATGAAAAAGTTCGTGATACCTTGGATGTGAAGGAAGATTTGTTTTGTGAAAAAGAATTAGTGACAGGACTAAAAGGATTAAAAAAAATAATGCCCAAGTGCCGATACTGTGGTAAATGAGTTTCTTAAATATGGTGGCTCTGAAGTTAGAAATAAGCTACTGAAGATTATGAATATGATATTTGAAATAGGGGAAGTACCTAGCGATTTCATGAAGTAAAACAAGTAGTAAGGTAAGTATGACGGCATTGGACCCTTAAGGTCCAAACCGGCGGTGCTGATCTCCGTTTAATAGAGAGGAGAAGCAAAACCCTAATTTTAGGAAAACCCTAGGGTTTTCCTAATTTAGAAAACCCCTAATTAAGCCACTTTATAAGAAAGGTGATAAGAGGGAGTGTGGTAATTATGGAGGCATTAGTGTGGTCTCTGTAGGTAACAAATTACATAGTAATATAATACTTTTTAGACTGAGAGATGCTGTAGATACAGTGATAAGAGAGAAACAGTGCGGCCTTAGAAATGGTAGAGGATATGTCAACCAAATTTTCACTCTTAGGTTAAAAACTGAGAAGTGTCTATGTTATCAAACATCTCTGGTCCTCAGTTTTATATATTATCGGCAAGCGTCCGGTTCTGCTGATAGAAGAGCCCAGAGAAGGTCTTATCCTTGTTTGGTATACCAGACAAATACATTAAAGTGATTTGTGCTATTTACGAGAATAACACTGCTGCAGTTAAGGTAGGATATGAGGCAAGCAGCTGGATTCGTATTAAATCAGGAGTTAAGGAGGGTGTTGTTCTATCCCCCTTTGTATGGATCATTTTTTGGACATTGTGTTAAGGAGCACAGGAAATGCAATGGGAGAACACGGAATCAAATGGAGAGGAAATGATTTCCTGTACTTAGACTATGTTGATGATTTAAGCATACTAGATGAAAGTTTGAGAACAATGAATGAACTTTTAGAGGTTTTGCGACTTCAGGGGTTTGAAAATTAATGTTAAGAAGACTAAGTCGCTAAGGCTAGGAATATGTGAAGATGAAAAGGTGACGTTGGGTAAGGAAAAGATTGATCAGGGAGACAGCTTCACTTACCTTGGTAGTATTAGTGGTAAAGACGGTGGGAGCATTGAAGATGTTAAGAGTAGAATAGCCAAGGCTCAGGGTGCTTTTTCAGAGTTGAAAAAAATTGGTAGAATAGGAAGATAAGTCTGCAAACCAAGATTGGAATATTGGAAGCTACAGTGACGACAGTGGTCAAATATGGTTCTGAAGCAGGGGCGCTCCGAAAAGCGCATGAAAATTTGCTCTATTTTTCTCAGAGAAATTGTCTACGGATTGTTCTGGGTACCCGGCTGACTGACCGTATTTCAAACAGTGGGCTGTACGAAAAAAGCGGTCCAATCCCTCTTTCTAGGGCTATAATAAAAGAAAGCTTGAGATGGCTTGGGCACGTTCTGCGGATGAAGGATGACAGATTGTTGAAGGTTGTCCTTTTCGGCCAGCCGTCTAGGGCTAAACGGAAAGCAGGTCGTCCACGAATGGGGTGGGAGGATGTCATAAAGGAAGATTTAAGGAAAATGAGAAGTTCCTGAGAGGGTGTAAAGAGGGAGGCTTTGAAGAGATTGGGATGAAGGAGGAGCTTTCATAGCTGTGTTGGCCCCAGGAGGCTTGGTGCTGCGGTGAGTTGTTAGTAGTAGTAGTAGTATGAATAAAAATACTCGCTTTTCCATTAGCTGGCTTTGACAGTCGATTTGGCTTTTTCTGGTACCTAATTTTTTTTTTACAGTGGATTAAACTGGTTTTTATAAAACTATTCACTGAATTTAATCATATAAAATTAGCAGTTAAACTAAAGTTGTTCTTTGGTACCATAGTCATGCCTCTTCGGATCTAAAGTCGGCGCAGCGGCTTGCTAATTTCTATATAAATATGTAAATGTCTATATAATTCAATATAATTGTCTGCTAGTCAGTTTTTCTATAAATTTGTTTGTCTATTTACCTGGAGGATTTAGTTTTGTAGTAGGCAAAATTTTTTTCCACATCTTTAAGCTACTCAAATACAATCATAACTCAAACTCAACATTTTTCTTTGTGGAATCATAGACTAAGTTATAATTCTTGAATTGGGTAAGGTAATTCAGAAGCTTTTTTTTCATAGCAAAAGTGAACTGAATCCACCTGGAATCCTTTAGTTTTTCTTCTCGGGTGAAGGTAATTATACCTCTCACTAAAAATTAATACCACAATGGTTTAATGTCCTTGCTATATAAGATCTACATATAAAAGTATTGAATACGCTTGAAATAAGGAGTAATTATTGCACTTACGAGCTTTGGCACCCTGTATCCCAAAAGTTATTTTTCTGGACTTTGTCCCCTATAACAATGTACAAGCAAACTGTTAATACTTATGGCTAAAATTTTCATTTTACTTCAAAATGCGGTTTAGTAATTTAACTGTCAAATAGCGTAACGCCAGGTTTGTCAGATATCCTCTAGAGGAAGGAGTCGAGGAGCAGAGAATGAAGTTAAGAGCTATTTTCACCGATATATTTCTAACACGGAGAAACCGAGTTTATTTCTAAAAAAAAATATTATGAGCAAAAAACGTAAAAATGTCTAGCTCAGAGAAACAGAGAGTTTACTTGTAAAAAAATGCTGAGCTCAGAAGTTCAAAATGTCTAGCACAGGGATACAGAGAGTTTATTTGCAAAAAAAAGATTTGAACACTGAATGTCAAAACATCTAGCAAAGAGAAACAGATAGTTTACTTGTAAAAAAAAAGGCTGTGAGCACAGAACTCCAAAATGTCTAGCAAAGAGAAACAACGAGTTCACTGGTAAAAAAAAAATTGCTGTGAGCAGACTATATTAAAATGTCTAGTACGAAGAAACAGAGAGTATACCTGTAAAAAAAAATTTGCGAGCGCAGAATGTAAAAATGTAAAAATGTCTAGAAAAAGAGAGTTTACTTGTAAGAAAAGCTGTGAGCAGATAATATCAAAATGTCTAGCACAGAGAAACGGAGAGTGTAAAAAATGTTGCGAACACAGAATGTCAAAATACCTAGCACAAAGAGTTCACTTGAAAAAACTGTTATGAGCATAGGTTTTCAAAATGTCTAGCACAGAGAAACAGAACGCTTACTTATAAAAAATGCTGTGTCTAAGAGCTTTTTTCTGAACTGGCTTGACACTTTGAGGAAAAGAGCCAGTTAGATTTTTAATAATATAGCCAACGTTCGTCTTGCAAAACAATTTTATCAGGTCCCAGGTTGAAATATATTTAAAGCAATCCGGTTTTAAAAAGTTTGACTCTTCAAGAAAAGAAAAACAAGTTACAAAAATAAACCAATGGAATTAAAGCAAACTTTTTAGCACTGTAGAATAGGATAATAATCCCTCTTTTTCTCTTTCTTTCTAGGATCAGTGCTGCTGGAGTTGCGTTTTATGCAGAGAGGACAGTTACGTGTTCAATGACACATGTGTAACATGCAATCCAGGCTATGCCCCAACGCTAGACCGTTCAACTTGCGCAAAGCTGCGTCCTGAGCACTTGACATGGGAGAATCCATGG
This sequence comes from Artemia sinica, assembly GCA_027921565.1. Taxonomy (NCBI): domain Eukaryota; kingdom Metazoa; phylum Arthropoda; class Branchiopoda; order Anostraca; family Artemiidae; genus Artemia; species Artemia sinica. The sequence continues at coordinate 41,063,217 of CM051259.1, read as the reverse complement.
GCTATAGTTCCATTAGTGTTTTCTGGGCTAGGAGTAGTAGCAACCATTTTCACAGCTTTTGTCTTTCTCCGTTTCCATGACACGCCTATCATAATGGCTTCTGGTCGTGAATTATGTTACGTCCTTTTAGCTGGAATTCTTTTTTGCTTTCTGATGTCACCCGTGATTTTGGCAAAACCTACAGTTGCAACATGTGGATTTCTAAGATTAGGTCTTGGGCTGTGTTTGAGTATTTGCTACAGCGCCATATTTACAAAGACAAACAGAATTTCAAGGATTTTTAATGGTGGAATAAAAGGTGTGAAGAGACCCTCTTACACCTCACCAACATCTCAGATCCTCATTTGCTTTGGTAAGCAGTTTTTTCTTTCGATTATTCCTCTATAATTGAAAAATTCTTTGGCAATTCCTTCGGCCAAAGAGAAAAGCAGGTCTTCCCTGAATGGGATGGGAGGTCATAAGGAATAATTTAGTGAAAATTGGAACCTCTTGGGAGGTTGTAAGGAGGAAAGCTTCAAATAGATTGGGATAGAAGAGGACTGGAGGGGTGAGCGTAGCTGTGCTGGCCTCAGACGCCTTGGTACTGCTTTGAGTAGTGGATTGCAGTAGTGTTCCTTGATATATTTTTTAAAGAGAATTAATAGAAGTAGTTGTCATTCCTTCAGCTAAAACGTGTGATTCGGAAGCTCTGTAAATTCAAAAATGCTTGTTAAATAAGCCTTTTCAGAAGCCGGTCTAGTCAGTGTGATTTTTATTTTTAATTTTTTTTAAGCATTGGGTTAAATCTTAAATTGAAGCAGAGAACCGGAAGGGGATATAGCGTTATCGAGCTGCTTTTGCGTTAGTACACAACCTTAAGCCATTTTAAGAAATTCTGCAAAATAACTTCACGGCGTTAGTGTTAGCGTTAGCGGGCTGCTTCTGTTGGCTTTGCACTTTAATATGGAATTTAAGGTTTAATATGGTTTAATATGGATTTCAAGTCCTTTTACAAAATTTCAGCTTTTAACATTGCTCTTATAGGAGTTAAGAACAATTCGACAACAAAAGTGCCACAGGCGGTATAGGGTTACCGACTTACCTCTCTATTAAAACAAAACCTCTAGCCATTTTAGGAATTTCTACGAAACAACTCCATAACGCTAGCTTTTGCGTTAGCAAGCCGCTTCTGTTGGTTTAGGTTATTATAGATTTCAAGCTATTTAATGAAATTTTAAGAAAGGTGATAAAAGTGAGTGTGGTAATTATCGAGGCATTAGTCTGGTGTCTGTAGGTGGTAAATTACTTAGTAATATGACACATTTTAGACTGAGATGCCGTAGACAAACTTTTAAGAGAAGAGCAGTGCGGTTTTAGAAAAGGTAGAGGAAGTGTCGACCAAATTTTCACTTTTTGGCTAATAATTGAGAAGTGCCTGAGTTTTCAAACACCTTTGGTCCTCAGTTTTATAGATTATGAGCAAGCGTTCGATTCTGTTGATAGAAGAGCTTTAGTAAAGGTTTTATCCTTGTATGGTATACCAGACAAATACATTAAAGTGATTAGTGCTATGTATGAGAATGACACTGCTGCGGTTAAGGTAGGAAATGAGGTTAGCAGCTGGATTTGTATTAAATCAGGAGTTAAGCAGGGTTGTGTTCTATCCCCCTTTGTATGGATCATTTTGATGGACTTTGTTTTAAGGAGCACAGGAAAGGTAATGAAAGACCACGGAGTCAAATGGGGAGGAAAAAGTCTCCTGGACTTGGATTATGCTGATGATTTAAGCATCCTAGATGAAAGTGTGAGCAAAATGAATGAAGTTTTAGAGGTTTTGCGAGTTCAGGGTTTGAAAATTAACGTTAGGAAGACTAAGTCACTAAGGCTAGGAATAAGTGAAGATAAAAAGGTGACGTTGGGTAATGAAAAGATTGATCAGGTGGGCAGCTTCACTTACCTTGGTAGTATTATTAGTAAAGATGGTGGGAGCAGTGAAGGTGTTAAATATAGAATAGCCAAGGCTCAGGGTGTTTTTTCACAGTTAAAAAAAGTCAGGAAGAATAGGAGGATAAGTCTGCAAACCAAGATTAGAATATTAGAAGCTACAGTGATGACAGCGGTCAAATATGGCTCTGAAGCATGGACGCTTCGAAAAGCGGATGAAGATTTGCTAGATGTTTTCCAGAGAAATTGCTTAAGGATTGTTCTGGGTACCCGGCTGACTGACCGTATTTCAAACAATAGACTATACGAAAAATGTGGTTCAATACCGCTCTCTAGGGCTATAATGAAAGAAAGGTTGAGGTGGCTACGGCACGTTGTGCGGATGAAGGATGACAGATTGCCGAAGATTGTTCTTTTTGGCCAACCATCTAGGGCTAAACGGAAAGCAGGTCGTCCCCGTCTGGGGTGGGAAGACGTCATGAAGAAAGATTTAAAGGAAATGGGGACTTCCTGGGTGGGTGTAAAAAGGGAGGCTTTGAATAGATTGGGGTGGAGGAGGAGCGTGCGTAGCTGTGTTGGCCTCAGGCGGCTTGGTGCTGCGGTGAGTTGTTAGTAGTAGTAGTAGTAGTAGTAATTTTAACATAGTACTAGCTAAAAACAACTCTGTAAAAAAAAAGTACCGTAGGCTTTACAGTGTTGCGGAGTTGATCTAGAGAGCTTGAAAACTAGTTTAAATTATATCTAATATACAGATATATATAAAACACCTTTATTTTCGTTAATTCGTACAATGAAACAAACCAATAAAAGTAATAACCATTACTAGAAAGTCAAGTAACCCGTACACAATGGTTTAATTATTTAAATCAAAATAATTACAAAGTAATATACACATAAATAAGAACCCGGCAAAAAGTAAATTGAAGAAAAAGAAGATAAAAAACAGAAGAAGAAGAAATCCTGCTATGATAATCATCAACAACCTTCTCTCATCCTGTAACATCTAATTAAATTTTAAAAAAGGGGTGTTGTTGCCACTTTCCCACAGCAAATTGGCGATTTCCAATAAGTTTTAGCACAAACAACAATTTTCGACTGAAAGGGGCTTCATTTATTTGAGTGAAATCCTGAGAGAGCTAATCGATCTAGAAATATCGGAACGCTAGTTAAACAATCCTTTAGTTTCAAAGACGCGGAGGTAGTAAGCATGTACGCAACGTGACTCCTACAAGCCTGAGGCATGGATATGTGTCCAGTTTCAACGATACATGGCTTACCACGGTCATTCATCTATTGATACATACGGTACATGCCTTACCAGACCGGTTTCTGAGGCAACACCTATTTTCAGGGCCAATCAGAGATGTTTCTACTAACGGTACTCCTTAATGCAATAATAGATACGAAACTAACATGCGTAACTTTTACTATAAAATAATGTTTCTACTAGCGATACAGGCAAGTTGGACATCTTTCTGAGTCTAAACCTGTCAAAGAGATTGATAGTAGGAGGGACCTAATGACTAGTGATGTTACATAGTTTATTCATGGTTTATTGATCCGTTAACGGGTCAATGACACCTCTTTCAAGGTCAATCAGGGATGTTTCTAAGCCTAATGGATACAGACGGGAGTAACGCAATATTTTCACTGATGTTACATAATTTATTCATGGTTTGCTGATCTACGAAGGAAAACTAGATTTCTTGGAAATTGATTTGCATAATCGACGGGGAATTATCGATTCTAACGGGACAGGATCACGTGTCTCTTTCTAGGCCAATCAGGGAGCTACGTAAGGTTTCACTTACATCACAATCCGCCCTTGAGATTTTGTTTATAATGGACATGCGTTGAGGTTAAACTGTCATAAAGTCTTAAGACATCATGGAGAGAACAACAGATATTGATGAGTTGGAAGCTTTAGCTACACAGATTTATAATGTGAGTTCTGTTTAGTAAATTTTCTTAGGTTATTTCCAAATAAAATCATTTTTATAGTCCCCCTCCATCATATTCAAATTCAGGGTATGCCCCCCTCCCCAATGCAAAAAATCTCCACTATACAATGTTTATAGTCGTTAGAAAGCGTAAAATACGCTCTTTTTTACCATTTAATCCCCCCCCCATTGTTAACGATTTTAATTCTTTCATTGGAAATAATTCCATTTTTCGACAAATATATACAATTTTCAATGGACCTTTCTGTATCCTAGCAGAAGTGACAACTTACATCCGTCAACTCTTAGATATTAATATACTAATCCCCTTATGACATTAAGCCACTAACTTGACTTTTATAATTTCCGTAAAGATTTAAACAGGGGTAATTATTGCATCCCGTCAAATGCACACCCTGTGTAACTCAATTACAATCGTCGGATTAAGCTTAAACATTACAGTGGTTTCACAGAAAAAGATATTTTTTTCCAGTCAAATTGACTACAGTAAATCTTTTGAATTGCAAGGGGGGCTGGTGTTAGCTATGATAAGTATTTTCATATGGAAAATGTTATTGGTCCCTTTTTAAGTGGTCATTATCTATTCGAAACAGAAGGATGGGGGGCCGTGCGTAAGTTATAGGGTTCGCTTCTAACATCTTCGTTGTAAGGTGAAACAAACTGTTTCTTAGTGTGAACTGCAAAGAGATGGATTCATTGTGCAGACATGTACACCCTTTGAAAAGAAAACTAACGTAGCTTTTCATATATGCAACTCTTAAGTTTAGCGTTTGGTTAGCTTTTAATTATACCATATTTTGTCTGCTATATTTATTGCTGCCTATTTTGAGATCTAGATTTTAAATCATTGGCCTGGATTTGATACACCTTTTGGCCCTAAAGAATAATGCTCGTTTTTTTAACTTTAAACACACCTTAGCTCTTTTTGCTTTAAATTATATGTCGTTTTATTTTCTAAACGGTAAAAATGGGATTTCTAAACTTTTCGGGTTTATTTTCAACACGGAGTGCATTTAATTTTTTCTCTAAATGGTAAAAATAGGAGCTACTGACTGTCGCAGTATATTTATCGCAAATTTTACTTTTTGCTTTGCTAAAACGGGGAGGGGGCTTCTTTGGGACAATGGCAGATGCTTTCTAGACAAAATTATGCCTTACAAAAAATTTTGTAGAAGGGGGTACTAATTTTTCTTCTCTAACAGGGAGTCGTTATTTTATACTAAATTTTTTCTTCTTTTTCAGGACAGTTATAAGAAATGTCCTCCTCCTCCTGAAAAGAGAGCTAGGGGTAATGACGCTACTCCTATGCAACAACTGGAGATGGCTGGCCCATCCAGAGCCACCCACATCCGTTCCAGACCAGCGCTGCCGGCCACAGTCCCATCCGAACATGCACCAATGCAACCTGGCAGAAAATTAAAGAGAGAGTGGATGGCTGCTCATACGATGGTGAACCCCACTGCTCCAACCCCCCAAGCCAGTGACATCGCTGCCACATCTGCATATCCTATCGACACTGCTGGACCAGTTGCACAAGAGCGTGACGTCACCACCCCATCCATGCTCCAACATGCGTTCCCAGGACAATCTGGCACTCATGTGCAGCCAGAATTTGGAGATGTAAGCATTTTTGCCTCTAGTTTCTACCTGGTTATAGAAATATCTAACTATTTCTTTCAACTTTTTAGGCCTTTCTTTTCACCATTTTTCAACACAGTAAAAGTATGTCAGAGATATTAAAAGACATTTTTCGCTATTTTTTCAACCTGATAAAATATATCGTTCTCCCTTTGAATTGTTTAATTATTGCATGCATTCAGCCTGCTGAACTCTCTTGAATTAGGTTAGCGAAGCCAAAAAAACACTATATCCCGGTCATAATTTCCCTTAGTAAGTAGCAAAATCTTTGTGATAGTGTTTCTGAAGTAAAAACTGCTTTATAAACGAATGGTTCATCTTGCCTCTATAGATTTCATAAAAACAACTGTCTATCAGAATGAGTTGTGTATCATGACAGGAGATGGTTTGAAAGGGATAGGCTATCCATTTCAACCAAGTCAAGACCCTGTTTTTTTTCCAAAGCAGATAAAGAGTATTAATATGATTTTTTTTGGGAGGGGGGAGGGGTTGTTTGAACAACATCAAAACATACTATGTCTTGTTTTAGATTGTAAATATCTTATATTAATTGTAAATTGGAACTTTCAGGATATATAAAGCTGGGAACAGTGAATTCACCAAATGATACTACTACTACTACTACTACTACTACTACTGAGCGTGTTTTTAAGCATATGTAAATAATAGGCCAATTTTAAAAATTAGGGTGATTTAGAAACTTTGAAAATAAGCTATTACCTCTTATAGATTGCATTGGTTCCATATTCTCTGTCTCTCCCCTCATCAGTTGAAGAAGAAGAAGAACTCATTGACGCGCCAATAGAGTTTCATGCCATTCAGGACAATGAAACATCACTTATCAACGAATGGCATGATATTGTTAACTCTAATGAAATACCTTCGGATATTGATAATTTTCTAAGTAACTATTTCAATGTAGATAATAGCACAGTTGAGCAAGGTAATGTAGCTAGTTCAGATGGGGACTTAGTATTGCTAAGTCCAAATACATTGCAAATTTTATGTGATTTCTCAATGAACTAACTGAGAATCCTTCACCCTCAGATTATATGAACATAGTTCCAGTTCAAACAAATGAAATGACTTCGATAAATTCTCACAGTCCTATTATTAAACAAAGTGAGGGTGGAGGGGGGATAATATACAAGAGGGGAAGGGTAACAATACATAATTTACAATACTACCAGAATTCTATCAAACAAATTCGGTATTAAATACAATAGTCGTCTATAGTGCAACCTTTGGGGATCCCTTTAATACACTTATGGGGGGAATTTTATATTTGACCCTATAGATATTGTTCATGTATATGTAGAAAAAATTCGTGCACTGTTAAAAACAATATTCAGTTGTGGGAGGGCTGTAGGTACTCTATTAAGGTTTCAATTGTTTTAAAGAAATTTTATTTAAATGAGGGCAAAAGCGATTTGTGTGACCATTATATACACACCGAGATGCTAGTGGTCTATCCTCATTTAGAAAATTATGAAAGAGTTCTTATGCAGTGGATAGACCACGTTATTACGCATCTCGAAAATTATAATGAAAATGGTAGTGGCTCTGTAGTTTTATTTATTGAAAATTTAAGCGTTAATATTTGTAAATTTAAAAAAGATTTCATTTTAAGAGGAGTGGGTGGGGAAAGGGCTACAGTTTTAAAATATAATTCCGATTAGAGGGTTGAAAGGGCGTTCAACGAATCTGTTTCGAAAGAGGCCAAAAATGTTTCATGTACGCTTTCCTCATATCAGCTTTCGAACCTCTAGCATGTGACACTTCAAAGAAAAATTTAGAATACTGGGCTGTACATGGGAAGGAGGGCTCTTATTTTCCCCCTGTAGGCTTCTCGTGTTTAGACGGAAAAATTCCAGTAACGTTAAGGTCAATTGATATCTTTGAAAGGGCCAATGCCCATTTAAATATTGGCCTTACTGTGATTCAATATGAAATTGAATTTGAGGATGGAGCACGTTCTAATAAAAAGGGGGTGTTGTTCTCAGTAAGGGGCCCGTCAATTGAATTTGTGAAGCACTGGGTTTGGTTGTTGTATACACAACCTAGTGAACCCAATGCAATTGGCCATTTTAACCCATTACAGATATCAGTAGAGTTATGGGAGGGGGTAAGAAAATGGGGGTACGCTTCTACTGTCCAACATGCCTGTCTAGATTTCGTAGTGATTTAAACTGCAGAATCATATGAAGCATTGCAGACGGCATGGCCATCAACAAGTGGAAACAGTAGCGGGTGACAGGGCCATTTTAAGATTTAAAAATTTTCAAAATACCCTCCTCCAAAGCAATAATATCGCTTTAGATTGTGAAGCTAGGCTAGTGGATGTGAACGATCATCGATTTCTGAATCGAATCAAAAAACATCAAGCTATTGCGGTTTCCTATGCCCACGCGCAAAGACACAACTCTAAAACAATGCAGTTGTTAGAAATAGTCGAGACGTTGGATGAGAAGGATTTCATGATCAAGGCATTAACTAAATTAATTGTCAGTGCAAATGGAGCTATTTATCGTTTGAGAAATACTCATTACCCAATGTTGTTGTCTGCAGAGGATCGTCTGGCGATTAAAAATATAAAAAATATGCTGGGATTGTAAGGATGAATTTGAAGAGGGGGCTAAGGGGGAAAGGACTAGGGGGAAGGGGAAAGTCAGAGATCATAATCAATTGTGGCAGGAAATATCATCAGGGGTAGTAATTTTTGTGGTGTAGCACATCAATCGTGCAATGTGAATGTAAGCCAGCAGTTTTTTATACCGGTTTTCATTCACAATTCAAATTATGATTTAAAATTTATTTTACTGGCTTTGGAAAGTATGCACAGGGAAGGGAGGGAGTAGATAGTCCATGGGTAAACAATTCATTTACCTACAATATTATCCCCAAATCACCTGAGAAGCTGGTGCTTCTCCAGTTGAAATGGCAGGCGGAGGATAATGGGCATACGTTCTGGAATAAAATCGGGTTTTTAGATTCGTTTAGTTTTTTCCCCAAGGCTTTGAGTGAAATGATTCAAGTGCAGAAAAGCGACAATTTTGATAGTTTTCCTCTGCTTAAACAGCGCTTTCCAGACAGTGAAATGTATGACCTACTGACCTGTAAGGGCGTATATGCATATGACTATTACTGTTCTGGCGCACGGTTAAGCGAGGAGAAACTACTTCCAAATGAAGCTTTCTATAATTCACTTACCAATAGTGAATGCACTGCCGAGGAATATGAATTTGCCGAGAGGGTTTGGGATAAGGGTAATTGTAAAAATGGGTGGGAGTATTGTAAACTGTACTTGGCCAGTAACGTAATCACTCTATTAGATATTGTCTGTAAGAACACAGACCAAATTTATTAAGAGTTTGGATTAGATATTGGGTACTATTTTTCCACACCGCATTTGGTGATGGACTTGATTTTAAAAATTAGTAGGAAGGAAATAGGGTTGGTCACTGATGTGGATCAACACCTTTTTGTAGAAAGATCGATGAGGGGGGGGGGTATGTTTTTCACGGAGATCGCATTTTAACAACAGAACCAAGTGGACAAGACACTGGTGTAAAGTCTAATGCAGTTTTCCTTGACATGAATTCATCGTACCCCTCGGCAATGTCTCACTACTCTTTGCCGTGTGGAAACTAAATGGCTTGAGAATCCTTGTGAGATCCACGACATTCACACCGTCGAGGACAATGGGCCACAAGGATGGTTCTTTGAAATTGACGGGCACATACCATTAGAACTTCATGATTCTGTCAAAGATTTTGTATTTCCCTGTGTCAATAGACCAGTGACCAAGGAATCGCTGAGCCCATACAATCGATCTTTGGTCGATGATATTGGCATGAACTGGAACCCCTCCAAGCAGAAACTGATTGCAGATCTAGACCCTAAACAGAATATTGTTGTTCCCCATGTGCTTTTGCGATGGATTGTGAACAATGGTTTCAAGATCACAAAAATACAAAGGGTCCTGCAATTCAGTCAGAAACCATACTTGAAGACGTTTATCGACACTTTTGTCGGTAAACACTCTCAGGCAAAAAGTAAAGTTGAAAAGGAAATGCACAAGCTCATTTTAAATTCAGTGTTTGGCAAAATGTGTGAAAGCGTACGAAACGGATCCCGTTGTGACGTCGTAACCTGCCCCCAAGAATGTGCACGAATTATTGCCGAACCCAATTTTACAACATTCACGAGCATAGAGCCGAACATGGTTCTTCTACACAGGAAAAGGGGAAAGGTTGTACTGAACAAGAATATAGTGGGAGGTAGTTCAGTACTGGAAATTTCCAAAAAGCTCATGCTGTCGTTTTTTTAAAATGTGTGCAAGGTGCAAAGGACAAGGGAGGGGGATGTTCAAGTTTAGTATGGGGACACAGATTCTGTGCTGTTAAAAGTTAAAACCGAGGATTTATTAAATGATTTAGAAAAGGGGGTGCACATCAGCTGGCAGATGGATTTCACTAACTGGAATGCGTCCCTCTACCCCGAGTTGGTGAAACGTCAAGCTCCCAATCAGCTACTAATGTTAAAATCAGAGACGGGGAACGATTTAATATCCAATGGGGTGTTCCCTGGTCCTAAAGTTTATTGTGTAGAAACCCACGACAGAGATGTAAAGCAAGCATGTAAAGGGGTGCCTACACATTTTAAAAAAAAATAATTTCAACATGAGTGTCTACAGAAACTGTGTAGATAGTTGTCTAGTGCCGAGAGCACAAGTGCTAGAAATTCGCTCTCTGCAGTATAAAAACTATACTGTTAGAGTTGGAAAAAATGCCATGTCATGAATATCTGACAAGGTCTTTGTGCTCGAGGATGGTGTAAATGTACTCCCCCACGGCCACTATCGAATTTCAGACCGGGTTGAATGTATAGACTATCGCAACCAGCTCGGTCTGGATAAATTAAACTAGCCTAACATAACCTGATGAATTAACTTAAATGCTCAAATAGTAAAACCTAACCTAACCTGATAAATTAACTTAAATGCTCACATAGTACAATCTAACCTAGCCTGATAAATTAACTTAAATGCTCAAATGCAGTAGCGGCTATTGTATACAGTTTTCCACAGCGACCCCGGGGGTGGGGTGGGGGGGGGGTTGTTTGTCCCTCCCGTGGCCAGCCTTCTGACCGCGTCCCCGCCGCGGCCGGCCTTCGGCTCACGGCTCCCGGGGTTGGAGGGTATTCTCATCTTTTACATTCATAGAAATTTGTTTAACTGTGCTAATATTGTTCGTATTTTAAGTTTTTTTGTGTCAATAAGTGAAAAATGTTGTTCTTGTACAAATAGTATGTGCTATTGCTATTCGTGCTGCAGATTTTAAGTTGTACAAAATGTGTGTACTATTCTTGTTGTATTTTAAGTTGTTGGTGTTCTTGCTGTAGAAAAAAAATAAGTGTTTTTGTCAATAGATGAAAAATGTTGTTGTACAAATAGTGTTGTTGTTAATAAATATTGTTGTTCTTGCTGTACAAAAAAAGTGTTAAGGTCAATAAAGAAAAATGTTGTTGTTGTACAAGAGTGCTGTTGTTAATAAATATTGTTTTTCTTGCTGTAAATGAAAGAAATATTGTTTTTGTTGTTCTTGTACTAGATAGATCTGTGGGAAAATTATTATTTATTCATTGGACAATTATGGTTTACAGTTAGTTGTAGTCCGACTGTTGCCAACAGCAGTCTGTATCATCTAGATAATTTTGGAGACAACACTGCCTTTCCATGACGATAAAATAAAAGTCCAAAAAAGCGATAAAATCCTTTTTAATAGACAGTGTATAATAAATTTCACAAAAAATACCAGATATTTCGGTCACATATACAGTGACCGTCATCAGTAGTAAAACTGATCTACTGATGATCAGTAGATCAGTAGATCATCAGATCCCTCTAAACAGGAAAAATCTCCTCAAGATTCTTCACAATCAAAGGAGAAGGAATTAAATCCCATAGTGATATCAATTGGAAACCTATTGCCAGTGACCTATCGAGAACAAAGTACAGATAATTAGCATATCTCATGTTAGAAAGTGGTGGTGATAAAGTTCAGGTCGATAAAACAGGAAAACAAATTTTAATTGAGGGAAAAAGTTATAATCTAGTTGATTTAATTTGTGATATGGTGACGAATTGTAAAGGACTTTTATCATTTAACAATAATCTATACACCTTTCTAAATGCATCAAACTTCCCAAAAGTCTAATTGGCAATAAGAAAATTCTAAATAAACCAATAGAATATAGTCCTCCTCCAACAACGCCAACACCATTTAAAAAAGAAGAAGATTTTAATTCAATCTTGGAAAATACTACCAGTAGCAGCAGCAGCAATAATTTTCTAACACCAGTGGCTGCTATACAAAGGCGAAGACGTATTGATTCACCCTCCAGTGTGCAAAAGGGGAATGGACATTACACTACGTGTTTGCGTTCAAAATGGATGAAGTTTTAACATATGTCTATGAAAATATTGGTGAAGCGGTGAGTCTAAGTTCCCACAAAACCCTTTCAAAAGTTGCCTCTGACATAGATGGTAGCACATTAAAAAAAAGCATAAGAGTATCTAGAAAATGAACCGAGTTACACACTTCATCGGAATTGCAGGCTTCGTGGCAAACAATATTGACAAACTAAGGCCTTTTTTCCTCTGCATATAATGCAAACTGATCTTTTAACTTTAGACGACAAAACACCCTACAAATATATTCTAGTGGCAATAAGTGTCTTTAGTCGCTAGGCCTATGCCATTCCATTGCGATCAAAGAGAGGTGTTGAAGTTGCTCATGCTTTAGAAAGTATTCTTGAACAGGATTGCTATAGAACAATTCAATCGGATCGTGGTAGCGAATTTGTTAATCCTCATATGCAAAAGGTTCTATTGAAATATAATACAACGCTCTATCATAGTCACATTCTGATAAAGGCTGCATTGGCTGAACGATTGGATAAGAACGATTCGTCTATTAATTTCAAGATATTGTACGCTAAAAATACTGCTGCTTTTATTCATGATTTAGATAAAATCAAGCAAATATATAACCAACGACCACATCGATACCTGTCCAATGTTAGCCCACAGGATATTCATTGCAGTAAAAATACATTTGATGCTTTTCTAAAGCAATATTCCAGTCAAAAAGAAAAAAAATGTGAAGAAGAAATTCAATGTTGCTGATACTGTTCGAATTAATAGAACCACCAATATTTTTGAAAAGGGGAATTATTTATGGAGCACTGAACTTTTAAAGCATCCAAAATCCTAGACACTGAACCCGCGACATATCGACTGCGAGACACCGAAGATGATGAGATTCTCGGCGGATTTTATGAATATGAACTGCAAAAAGTTAGAAACACTAGTGAAATTTATCAATTTGAAAAGATATTAAAGATTCGCACTCGCAGGGGCAAGAGACAGTTGCTTGTTCGCTGGCTAGGATACAACTCTGATTTTGATTCTTGGGTTGCAGTTGAAGACATTAACAATGCCCAATGATTTCTATGTGACATTCATGTCCAGTGTTTCTGATCCTCTCTACAATGATTTGAATAGAACAAGTGATTTTTGGAGAAAACTCTCTCTAACCATCAAATTCGATGATGGAAAGTATGAAGTGGCTCTTGTCGACTGTATTCTCAAAAATACATATGATATCCTGAGAAAAGATCGCAAATATGATATAAAAATTAGACCCTATGATTGGCCGCCAGCCTCAGGTGATCAAGAACAAATTCAAAAGATCAATTGGATGAATTATCCATATATTGAATTACCCTAAGAAGAACTCACCTGTATGAATGATTTAAGTCGTTCTATCAATAAAAGAATTTCCGCTCGAAAAAAAGAGCCTTTCATTTCAACTATTCAAAGGAGGAGGGCAAGATCTACATTAGTTCACCCATTGCCCATGAAAAGGTTATTCTCAATGATAATCTAAAAGATATTCTTGGCTTTAAGCTCAATATAATCAATTGTAAAAGTGCTGGAAAACACTAATTTTATTTTTGCTGACTACCCGCCTGCCTTCTCCACGGACACTTGTATATTTCTATACGCTTCATTTGTTAAAATATCCCAGGTTGGCAATAGCAATGTCCTCCTTCTACGAGTTCTGGAACGAAAAAACAAATCAAGAGCCTATTCACCATTACAATATAAAGCATCTTCAGTATATCTCCGTAAAAACATTTCCTATTTGGAACTCTGTCAGTTAACACTAAGAACTAATTAGGTTATCCCATAGCAATAACAAAAGGTTTGGCTGTGATTACATGCCATTTTCGACCCATTCAACAACAAGATGTCTAATAGAAAAATGGTATTCATTTGTCCTGATATTGACTGCTATGTTAATACTCTTGGCCCAAGACAACTGGGTAATGAAATGGACTATTACAAAGGTCACTGGTCGATGTCTGGCTATGGTCTTGGCAGGTGGTTTGCTAAGCTGTTTCGCTCTGCACTACCTCTGGCTGGAAAAGATATTGTACTGGCTGCGATAGATTTTGCATCCTCTACACTATACGATTGGGGCTCAGGCAAGGGTTTTAAAAAAAGTGCTTCGGAAAATCTTAGGTCCAGTGCGCGAACCCTTGGTGAACAATTGAAATCTCATCAAAATGAAAAAGGTTTTAAAAGGTCGAGAAACAGTGCATCACTCATCAGTCTCTACTCAGGTCAGAAGCGAAAGACATCACCCCTGTCAAATAAAAGAAGGAAAAAGACGACACGTACAATAAGCACTAGCAGAAGAAGAAGCCCCAGGAAGAGAATTGTTAGATCGAAACTAGATTCTTTTCCTAAGATGTCATATCTACCGCATAAGGATTCCTAACCTTCAATCACTTCATCTTTTAAATCTATTCAATGCAGAAAATGTTGATGTGAGTGTTAAAACATGGATACTATGAACATTTTTATCCACAACAACCCCTCTCCGATAATATCCACTTTCAAATTTATTCCAATGAAGACTACTTTATGGACATGTCTTCAACATTTATAGATTTACGAATGAAAGTCCGAAATCCGATAATACATTGCCAAACTCTTGCCGATGGAATATCTCATGAAAATTGTATGTTACATAATTTATTTCGTCAAATCAGTGTCTACATCAATGGCACGCTGGTGAGCACAAGCAACAATCTCTCAAATTTGTTCAAGCTATACGCAATTCATGCTGATGACACCCAAGTCATACAAGGAATTGAGAGGCACCTCCAATGGATACGAATATATTACTAATACTGATAGTACAGATGCACTTAAAAATGCTACACTTAGTGAATTACATCTAGTTGGAAAAATATATCATGAAATATTTAATATACCCCAATGGCTACCACCCAATATTAAAGTGGATATAAAATTGACACTAGCACCATCCAATTTCATTTTACCAAAGGAACTTGCAGCCAATCCTGATGTAACTCTCTCCCTCACCTCGGCAATACTACATGTACGTAAACAACAGGTTATGAGTTCTGTTGCTTTGGCAGTGGAAAAACTGAGAGCCAGTGGAAATAATATTAAACTACTTGTTCCTCATACAATCACCAATCAACGTCATATTGCCACAGGCTCACGTACCTTCACCGACTCATCCTTTATCAATGGCAAAATTCCGTCAAAATTAGCCTTGGCATTTGTAAAAAGCGCTAGTGCAATAGGGCATGGACTGGATGCCCACATAAATTTGAAATGTTTTTACTTTCATCTCTGGTCTGCAAAGTAAATGGAATCCCACTATACAATCAATCTTTTGATAAATCCTATAGGACATTGTATGAGTTGACCATGCAAACCCTAGATCAGGATTCAAAACTATTTGAAATTGGTATAACCGAAGAAATGTTTGCTAGAACTCATGGTATCATTTTATTGGATTTGTCTGGCACCCAGGATATGAGTATAGTACGAACGGGGAGTGTGCGTTTAGAGTGTACATTTGCCGACCCATTAGCTGAGAGTATTGCACTAACCTCGCTAAACCAGTTTGAAACCTATTGGGAAATCACTCCCGAAGGCAGTTTTCTACTAAACTTGGCACCATGAACACCAGTCAAATAATCAATGTATTTAATATGGACCCCTACATGTCCAAATATAGATCCTATTGTCTGCCCTCGGACTTTTTTGGAAAAATTCAAAGTGCCAACAATACCCTAATCATTGTAATAGTAGTCCGTCGACTGTGACTACTGGCCATTGGTTGTGCATCTTTCAAACTATGAAGACGATTCAATTTTTTGATCCTCTCGGCCTACCATATACATTCTACACTCCACACATCAGCAACTATATTGAGAGCAGTTGGAAAACTATTATTCAAAATAGGAAGAGAGTGCAGGATCTGACGATTAAGACATGTGGCTTTCTTGCACTACTATATTTCGTTTTCAGATGTCGCGGCTATACTTACAAGCCGTTTCTCAACATTTATGTAGACAATCAACGTCTGAACGACTATATGGTGGAAAATATCCTCTCAGACCTGATTAATATTAATTTTAGTGTCCTACGAGTAAAGTGCTTTAAAAATGTATGTGGATTTGTTTATTAATAAAAGAAATGTACATATAAGACAATGTCTTTATTCTTCACTTTAGATTTCTTCATCTTCGGTGTATAGGCAACTGTCGTGAACCACTAATGTTGGTAGATCATTTGAATTCACTGTATATTGATCTTCATTGGCTGCAAAGTCAGGGTCACATTTTCTACAGTATAATGTAACTTCACTCTTGTTATATCTCTTTGTATAGTCAACGATACTATTTGCATTCATATTGTGAATTTCACGTGTTTCAATCTGTCTATTTTAAGCAATATCACATACAGTTTTTCAAATGGTGAATCACATTCGGTAACTGCCAAATAAAAATCACTAGGTTTATAGTCATTAGGCAGTGTCGTCACAACGATGACGTAGAAACCAAATTGTCTTGTTACCCCAACAATTGAATCGTAGACCTGATTCTTCCTCCCAAAATAATTTAAATCCAGGACGATACCAATCTTGTAGAAATAAACTAAAATCACGTTTAGGATTCTTTCCAATCATACCGGGGTAAGTATTCTCCCACTGATCACATTTTCATAGTGACAATTGGAGCATAGATGTCCTCTAGGGTGAGAGTCACAAATCTCTTCAAGACATGAATTACATCCTTTAATTTGTACTGCATATCCTCTCTGTAATTACAAGGAGTCATCAATAATTGTACAATTCTCACATGATGACCAATTGCCAAGAGTGTACATGCATAGTGGACATGTATAGAACATTTTTTGGTTTCCGGTGTCAACTCTCTCACAGCTAAGAAGAATCTGATCCTCGTTCGATAAATTCAGAGGGGAATGGGGAGAGGAGTAACTCCGTGATGTTACCTCTTTCCAAGGGGGAGCCATCTACATTGAATCTATGGCAATGTTTTCAAAAGTAAAGCCACGATATTATTCTGCTTTGTTTCAATTAATATATCTATAAATTGTACATAAGCATTTGAGTCACATCGTAAAAGCTTCATACAATAGTCCATGGGGGGGGGGGATCAGTTTTCATTATATTGTCAAGTGTCCCCTGTGAGAATATCTTCCTTTGAAGGGACAACTCGAGAAAAACATCATCCAGAATCAAATGTTTTTCCATAATCACCAGATTCGATCTAATTCTCTCTATCTCAAATTTATTCATTTTTCAATCCTATCACTCTCACTGCTGACTCTAGACTAACCATGAATCGTTCTACTTAATCTAACATTCTATCGAAAGGCTGACATTATCGATTTCTAAACATCTTTTTGTATAATTACAACAATAATATGTATTACACAAGTACAATTAGCGATACAGCTTATTGTCCTCGATATGCTTCACTATTGCACTTAAAGCACTTTGAAGTCTATTCAAATGTGCTATATCAACTTTTTCAGCGAAGCATAAGTCATCCTCCATTTTAAATTTGCTTAAAGATATCACATATCTTGCATATACTTCATCCCATTACAGAGAAAGCCGTGATCTTCTCGTGATTTCCACCGCAATGTTTGGTGTTCTTGTGTCATTGCTACCAACTCCACTATCAACTTATAGTAGTGTAAAAATTCACTCATTATTATAAATATATTCTAATAAATAAGTAAAGTCAAACTGTTCTCACTCCTTGAATTCTATTCTCACACTAATAACAACTATAGCAAAAATCCTTTCCTTATATTCACTGCGATCTTGTACCGTTCAATACATAAGTGTATCAATACACTTAGAAACATCCCCTGATTGGCCTAGAAATAGACGCGTGATCCTGTCCCGTTAGAATCGATAATTCCCCGTCGATTATGCAAATATAAATTTCCAAGAAATCTAGTTCCCCTTTTGTAGATCAATAAACCATGAATAAATTATTTAACATCAGTGAAGATATTGCGTCACTCCCGTCTGTATTCATTAGGCTTAGAAACATCCCTGATTGACCTTGAAAGAGGTGTCATTGACCCGTTAGTGGATCAATAACCATGAATAGATATGTAACATCAGTAGTCAATAGGTCCCTCCTACTATTGATAAGCTCTAGCTTAATGGCATCTCATCTAGTTTGGTTAAGAAGGAATCATCGGAAAATTACAGAACGATGGTATGATAGAGTCATAATTGTTTCAACTTGAACGTTCAATCATTTTGCGTAAAAGCTAACTCAATTCGCGAAATAGTATGGTATAGTCATAATTGTTTCAACTTGAAAGTTGTGTCATTTTGCGTAAAAGCTAACTCAATTTACGAAAAAAAGGTATAGCATTTGAATAACTGCAATGAATGATCTTAATTGATGATTAAATAATAGGGGTAAAATAGAGCTCGATAACATTTCAATTGGATTGTATGAATGTGGTAAAAAAAAAGGGTTAAACAAAAAAAAAAAAAAACTGCATACCAGTTAAGGTAAGCTCGAAGGGGTTGCTAATTCAGAATATCATCGTGGCTTCAATCTACGGAAACGATTAACGATGACAAGATGACCTTGTGACTTCACCTAACTTTACTTCTCGGATGTGTTATGTATAATACACAAATACCATTTGAACAGTGTTGTGAATATAAAATATGCTCTAACATTGTAGTATACTAAAAAGTTGATTCTAATAGATATTTAGATGTCAAGAAAAGAATTTACTAAAGAAATTCAGAACAATCTTTAGAAACCCTTAAAAATCAAGTAGTGTGATGATTATAGTTTTGAACCATCAAGGATCGCAACCATCAATAACCCTAACCGCCAAGGACCTCAACCTCCAATGGCCTCCTATCCCCAACTTCCAAGGGCCCCCTCCCTCCAACTTTTTGGCCCCCCTTCATTTTCTTATACTTTTTTGAAGTTTTTTTTAACTTTTTTTATTATCATTTTTTGACATGGTACTTTTTTCAACTTTTTTTTACATGTCTTAGAATCACATAAAACATATTTAAAACATAAAATCACATTTAATATTTTCCAAATTCAAAATGACAATGATATAGAAATGTTAGTCGTGACTTTTTACTATTAGAAAAATAATGTTTGTAGTAGCACTTTTTTGGACTGAATTTTGACTTGGAAATTATTCAAATTTTTTTTCTTACGTATCTCAAAATGACATGAAATATGCTTGCGGCTCTACCAATCGTACTCTATGCTTGTTCATAGACACGACGCAGCTTTCCCAGGGGTACTCTATGGTAGGTTATCGACACTATGCTGCCGTACTATTTGAGAACTAAAGTTTACATCAATCAACAACACAGCTGATTTTAACATGGATCAAAGTATTGAGTTAGAAATATCGTTTTATTGTGAGTGTGCTATTTGTAATGGTCACTATCTTGACTTCAGTAATTCATATAAGAGTAACGCAGCAAATTTAGAAATCATGGAAAATGAAATAGAAGAGGACAATCTGCAAGAAAAGAGAAGAAAAATCTTTGATGAAATGGTGAGAAAAAGGCATGGCTCATCAGTTTCTGCAGTGGAAGAGAGTGACCAATATCGTAAGAAACAATACAAACAAAGGACATCCTCTCCATTACAAGGCAGATCAGGAGCAAAAGGAAGCTCTCAAAAAAGGAGGTTCGATGTGACAGAAAAGAAAGATCTAAAGATGAGACATAGACAAGATAGATATCTCTAGAGAGGGCACTGTCAAAAGAGAACACGATGAATTGTTTTATGGAGCAGATGCAGAATGTTCAAAGTTGAATAATGATATTAATAATGTATAATAATATATTATACATGTGATTATTTCATTAAAAATATACTATGCAATACATTGTTATGTGTTCATTAATTTTAGAGTATGCTAGCATATCAAACATTTAGAATATCTACTGAAAAATCGGAGAATTGTCAAACATCACATGTTTGATAGATATGTGTAAAATAGACAAAATCTAAGTATCAGAGTGAATAAATTCTGAATCATCATCTATGATCAGATACATGGAATAACATTGAAAAATCTAAGTGTCAGAGTGACTAAATTTTCTTCTATCAACATCTCTGTCAGATACATCAGATAAAATTGACAAAATCTAAGTATCAGATTGAATAAATTCTTTATCAACATCTATTTTTTCGGATACGTCGAATAACATTGTCAAATTTAAGTATCAGAGTGAATGGATTCTTTATCAACTTCTTTTGTCTGATGCATCAGATAACATTCACAAAATCTAAGTATCAGAGGGAATAAATTCGTTATCATCGTCTTTCGTCACATATGTTTGATAAAACTGAGAAAATCTGAGGATCAGAGCAAATAACTTCTTTATCAATGTCTTTTGACAGATACGTTTGATAACACTGACCAAATCTAAGTATCATGGTGAATAAATTGTTTATCAACTACTTTTATGGGATACATCAGAAAACATTCACAAAATCTAAGTATCAGAATGAGTAAATTCTTTCATCATCCCCCTTTGTCAGATTATGCTTGATAAAATTGAGAAAATCTAAGTATAAGTGTGAAAAATTCTCTATCAATGTCTTTTGACGGATACGTTTGATAACACTGACAAAATTGTATCGGAGTGAACAAATTCTTAATTAACATTCTTTATCGATATCATAATTCAGATACGTCGGTTAAACATTGACAGAATCTATCTATTAGAATGAATATTTTCTTTATCAACATCTTTTGTCGGATAGGTTGAGATAAAATGGATAAAATCTAAGTATCAGAGCGAATAGATTCTTTATCAACATCCTTTGCCGGATATGTCGGTTACCATTATCAAAGCCTATGCATCATAGTGATTAAATACCGTATCAACATCTATTATCAGATACATGGGATAAAATTGACAAAATCTAAGTATCAAAGTGAATAAATTCTTTATCATTATCATTTGACAGATACGTTTGATAGTATCAGAGTGAATAAATTTTTTATCATCGTCTTTTCTCTGATATAATTGATAAAATTGAGAAAATCTAAGCATCAGAGTGAATAAACTTTTTATCAATGTCTTTTGACAGATACGTTTGATAACATTGGCCAAATCTAAGTATCATAGTGAATAAATTCTTTGTCAAGATAAAATTGACAAATTATAAGTATCAGAGTGAAAAAATTCATTATCAGTATCTTTTGTCAGATACATCAGATAAAATTGATAAAATCTAAGCATAAGAGTGAATGAATTCGTTATCAATGTCCTTTGACAGATATGTTTAATAACATTAACCAAATCTAAGTATCAGAATGAATAAATTCACTACTTAAAATTTCTTTATCAACACAATTTGTCGGATACGTCGGATGACAATGACAAAATCTATGTATTAAAATGAATAAATTCTTTATCAACATCCTTTGTCGGATACGTCGGATAAAATTGAAAAAATCTAAGTATCATATTGAAAAATTGTTGATTAGCATCATTTGCTGGATACGTCGATTAGCGTTATCAAAATCTAAGTATCAGAGTGATTAAATTCTTTTATCAACTTCCTTTGTCGGTTACATCAGATAACATTCACAAAATCTAACTATCAAAGTGAATAAGTTCTTTATCATCATCCTTTGTCCAATAAACTTGATAAAAATGAGAAAATCTAAGCATCAGAGTGAACAAATCTGTATCAATGTCCTTTGACGGATACGTTTGATAACATTGTCAAAAATCTAAGTATCAGAATGAACACATTCTTTCTTAACATTATTTATCAACATCATATGTCGGATAAGTCGAATAAAATTGACAAGTTCTAAGTATAAGAGTGAATAAATTCTTTATCGCCATGCTTTTGTCAGTTATATCGGATAAAATTGACAAAATCTAAGTATCACAGTGAAGAGATTCTGTATCAACATCTATTATCAGATACATGGGATAACATTGACAAAATCTAAGCATCAGAGTGAATAAATTCTTTATCATTATCATTTGACAGATACATTTGATAGTATCAGAGTGAATAAATTCTATATCATCGTCTTTTCTCTGATATGATTGATAAAATTGAGAAAATCTAAGCATCAGAGTGAATAAATTCTTTATCAGCATGCTTTTTCAGATACATCGGATAAAATTGACAAAATCTAAGTATCACAGTGAAGAGATTCTGTATCAACATCTATTATCAGATACATGGGATAACATTGAAAAAATCTAAGTGTCAGAGTGAATAAATCTTTATATCAACATCTCTGTCAGATACATCAGATAAAATTGACAAAATCTAAGTATCAGATTGAATAAATTCTTTATCAACATCTCTTGTCGGATACGTCGGATAACATTTTCAAATCTAAGCACCAGAGTGAATAGATTCTTTATCAGCTTCTTTTGTCTGATACATCAGATAAATTCAAAAAATCTGAGTATCAGAGTGAATAAACTCTTTATCAATGTCTTTTGACAGATAAGTTTGATAACACTGACCAAATCTAAGTATCATAGTGAATAAATTCTTTATCAACTTGTTTTGTCGGATACATCAGATAACATTCACAAAATCTAAGTATAAGAGTGAAAAAATTCTCTATCAAGGTCTTTGGACGGATACGTTTGATAACACAGACAAAATTGAAGTATCGGAGTGAACAAATTCTTTATTATCATTTCTTATCAATATAATTTGTCGGATACGTCAGATACCATTGACAGAATTCTATGTATTAGATTTAATAAATTCTTTATCAACATCTTTTGTCGGATAGGTTGAGATAAAACTGACAAAATTTAAGTGTCAGAGCGAATAGATTCTTTATCAGCATCCTTTGTTGGATGTGTCAGTTAACATTATCAAAGCCTAATTATCATAATGATTAAATTCTGTATCAATATCTCTTATCAGATACATGGGATAACATTGGCAAAATCTAAGTATCAGAGCTAATAAATTCTTTATCATTATCATTTGACAGATACGTTTGATAATATCAGAGTGAACAAATTCTTTATCATCGTCATTTCTCAGATATGATTGAGAAAATTGAGAAAATCTAAGTATCAGAGTGAAAAATTCTTTATCAATGTCTTTTGACATATACTTTTTGTAACATTGGCCAAATCTAAGTATCATAGTGAATAAATTCTATATCAACTTCTATTTTCGGATACATCAGATATAAAAATTGACAAATTCTAAGTATCAGAGTGAATAAATTGATTATCAACATCTTTTGTCAGATACATCAGATAAAATTGATGAAATCTAAGTATCAGAATGAATAAATTCTTTATCAATGTCCTTTGACGGATATGTTTAATAACATTGATCAAATCCAAATATCAGAGTGAATAAATTCATTACTAACATTTTTTTATCAACACAATTTGTCGTATACGTTGGATAACAATGGCAAAATCTATGTATTAAAATGAATAAATTCTTTATCAGCATCATTTGCAGGATACGTCGATTAACATTATCAAAATCTAATTATCAGAGTGATTAAAGTCTTTTATCAACTTCCTTTGTTGATTACATCAGATAACATTCACAAAATCTAACTATCAGATTGAATAAATTCTTTATCATCGTCCTTTGTCAGATTCGCTTGATAAAACTTAGAAAATCTATGCACCAGAGTGAACAAATTCTGTATCAATGTCTTTTGTCGGATACGTTTAATAACATTATCAAAATTTAAGTATCAGAGTGAACACATTCTTATTAACATTCTTTATTAACATCATTTGCCGGAAGCGTCGAATAAAATTGACAAATTCTAAGTATCAGAGTGAATACATTCTTTACCAACATCCTTTGTCAGATATATCGGATAAAATTGACAAAAACTAAGTATCACAGTGAAGAAATTCTGTATCAACATCTATTATCAGGTACATGGGATAACATTGACAAAATCCAAGTGTAAGAGTGAATAATTTTTTTCTATCAATATCTTTGTCAGATACATCGGATAAAATTGACAAAATTTAAGTTTCAGGTTGAATAAATTCCTTATCAAACTCTTTTATCGGATATGTCAGATAACATTGTCAAAATCTAACTATCAGAGTGAATAAATTCTTTATCATCGTCCTTCGTTTGTCAGATTCGCTTGATAAAACTTAAAATTCTGTAACTATCAGAGTGAAGAAATTCTGTATCAACATCTATTATCAGATACATGGGATAACATTGACAAAATCTAAGTGTAAGAGTGAATAATTTTTTTTTATCAATATCTTTGTCAGATACATCGGATAAAATTGACAAAATCTAAGTATCAGATTGAATAAATTCCTTATCAATCTCTTTTATCGTATATGTCAGATAACATTGTCAAAGTCTAGCTATCAGAGTGAATAAATTCTTTATCAGCTTCTTTAGTCTGATACATCAGGTAACATTCACAAAATCTAACTATCAGAGTGAATAAATTCTTTATCATTGTCTTTTGTCAGATATTCTTGATAAAATTGAGAAACTCTAAGTGTCAGAGTGATTAAATTCTTCATCAATGTCCTTTGCCAGATATGGTTGATAACATTGACCCAATATATGTATCATAGTGAATAAATTCTTTACCAACTTCACTTGTCGGATACATCAGATAACATTCACGAAATCTAACTATCAGAGTGAATAAATTCTTTATCATCGTCCTTTTTCAGACATGGCTGATAAAATTGAGAAAATCTAAATAATAGAGTGAATAAATTCTTTATCAATGTCTTTTGACAAATACTTTTGACAACACTGATACGATTTAACTGTCAGGGTGAACAAATTCTCTATGAACATTCTTTATCGATATCATTTGTCGGATACGTCAGATAACATTGACAAAATCTATATATTAGAAAGAATAAATTCTTTATCAACATCTATTGTCGGAAAGGTCTGGATAAAATTGGTAAAATCTAAGTATCAGAGTGAATAAATTCTTTATCAATATCATTTGACAATATGGTTGATAGTATCAGAGTGAATAAATTCTTTATCATCATCTTTTCTCAGATACGATTGATAAAATTGAGAAAATCAAAGCATCAGAAAGAGTAAATTCTACATCAATGTCTTTTGACAGATACGTTTGATAGCATTGACCAAATCTAAGTATCATAGTAAATAAATTCTTTATCAACTTCATTTGTCGGAAACATTAGATGACATTTACAAAATCTAAGTATCAGAGAGAATAAATTCTTTATCATCCTCATTTGTCAGATATGCTTGATGAAATTGAGAAAATCTAAGCATAAGAGTGAATAAATTCTTTATCAATATCCTTTGATAGATACGTTTGATAACACTGAGAAAATGTAAGTATCAAAGTGAACAAATTCTTTGTTAACATTCTTTATCGATATAATTTGTTTGATACTTCGGATAGCATTGCCAAAATCCATGGTTTAGAATGAATAAATTCTTTATCCCCATCCTTTTGTCCCATACGTGGGATAAAATTGAGAAATTCTAAGCTCCACAGTGAATAAATTCTTTATCAGCATCATTTGCTGGATACATCGATTAACGTTATCAAGATCTAAGTATCAGAGTGACTAAATTCTTTTATCAACTTTCTTTGTCAGATGCATCAGATAACATTCACAAAATCTAACTATAAGACTGAATAAATTCTTTATCATTATCATTTGACAGATACGTTTAATAGTATCAGAGTGAATAAATTCTTTATCATCGTCTTTTCTCTTATATGATTGATAAAATTGAGAAAATCTAAGCATCAGAGAAAAAAAAAAAATTCTTTATCAACATGCTTTTTCAGATACATCGAATAAAATTGACAAAATCTAAGTATCATAGTGAAGAGATTCTGTATCAACATCTATTATCAGATACATGGGATAACATTGAAAAAATCTAAGTGTCAGAGTGAATAAATTTTTATATCAACATCTCTGTCAGATACATCAAATAAAATTGACAAAATCTAAGTATCGATTGATATTCTTTATCAACATCTCTTGTTCGGATAACATAACATTTTGCAAAATCTAAGTATCAGAGTGAATAGATTCTTTATCAACTTCTTTTGTCTGATACATCAGATAACATTCAAAAAATCTTAGTATCAGAGTGAATAAATTCGTTTTATCATCGTCTTTTGTCAGATATGCTTGATAAAATTGAGAAAATCTGAGTATCAGAGCGAATAAACTCTTTATCAATGTCTTTGACAGATAAGTTTGATAACACTGACCAAATCTAAGTATCATAGTGAATAAATTCTTTATCAACTTGTTTTGTCGGATACATCAGATAACATTCACAAAATCTAAGTATCAGAGAGTGAGTAAATTGTTTATCATCGTTCTTTGTCAGATTCGCTTGATAAATTTGAGAAAATCTAAGTATAAGAGTGAAATAAATTCTCTATCAATGTCTTTGGACGGATACGTTTGATAACACTGACAAAAATGAAGTATCGGAGTGAACAAATTCTTTATTAGCATTTTTTTATCGATATCATTTGTCGGACACGTCAGATAACATTGACAGAATCTATGTATTAGATTGAATAAATTCTTTATCAACATCTTTTGTCGGATAGGTTTGAGATAAAACTGACAAAATTTAAGTATCAGAGCGAATAGATTCTTTATCAGCATCCTTTGCCGGATATGTCGGTTAACATTATCAAAGCCTAATTATCATAATGAATAAATTCTGTATCAATATCTCTTATCAGATACATGGGATAACATTGGCAAAATCTAAGTATCAGAGCTAAAAATTCTTTTATCATTATCATTTGACAGATACGTTTGATAGTGTCAGAGTGAACAAATTCTTTATCATCGTCTTTTCTCAGATATGATTGAGAAAATTGAGAAAATCCAAGTATCAGAGTGAATAAAATTCGTTATCAATGTCTTTTTGACATATACTTTTTGTAACATTGGCCAAATCTAAGTATCATAGTGAATAAATTCTTTATCAACTTCTATTTTCAGACACATCAAATAAAATTTACAAATTCTAAGTATCAGAGCGAATAAATTCATTATCAACATCTTTTGTCAGATACATCAGATAAAATTTGATAAAATCTAAGTATTAGAATGAATAAATTCGTTATCAATGTCCTTTGACGGATATGTTTAATAACATTGACCAAATCCAAATATCAGAGTGAATAAATTCATTACTAACATTTTTTTATCAACAAATTTGTCGTATACGTCGGATAACAATGGCAAAATCTATGTATTAAAATGAATAGATTCTTTATCAGCATCATTTGCAGGATACGTCGATTAACATTATCAAAATCTAATTATCAGAGTGTTTAAATTCTTTATTAACTTTCGTTGTCGGTTACATCAGATAACATTCACAAAATCTAACTATCAGAGTGAATAAATTCTTTATCATCGTCCTTTGTCAGATTCGCTTGATAAAACTTAGAAAATCTATGCACCAGAGTGAACAAATTCTGTATCAATGTCTTTTGTCGGATACGTTTGATAACATTATCAAAATTTAAGTATCAGAGTCAACACATTCTTTATTAACATTCTTTATCAACATCATTTGCCGGATGCGTCGAATAAAATTGACAAATTTTAAGTATCAGAGTGAATAAATTTTTACCAACATCCTTTGTCAGATACATCGGATAAAATTGACAAAATCTAAGAATCACAGTGAAGAATTCTGTATCAACATTATCAACATACCTTTTCTCGGATACATAAGAGTGAATAAATTTTTTCTATCAAAACTACATCAAAAGCTGATCTAAGTATCAGATTGAATAATTCCATATCAAATCTCTTTTCGGATATGTCAGAAATCTAGCTATCAGAGTGAATAAATTCTTTATCAACTTCTTTAGTCTGATACATCAGGTAACATTCACAAAATCTAACTATCAGAGTGAATAAATTCTTTATCATT
Source organism: Artemia sinica (assembly GCA_027921565.1). NCBI lineage: Eukaryota > Metazoa > Arthropoda > Branchiopoda > Anostraca > Artemiidae > Artemia > Artemia sinica. The sequence goes on along the minus strand of CM051259.1, from coordinate 41,035,312 downwards.
GTCTTTTGTCAGATATGCCTGATAAAATTGAGAAATTCTAAGTATCAGAGTGATTAAATTCTTTATCAATGTCCTTTGACAGACATGGTTTTGATAACACTGACCCAATATGTGTATATAGTGAATAAATTCTTTATCAACTTCACTTGTCGGATACATCAGATAACATTCACGAAATCTAACTATCAGAGTGAATAAATTCTTTATCATCGTCCTTTTTCAGATATGGCTGATAAAATTGAGAAAATCTAAGTATCAGAGCGAATAGATTCTTTATCAATATCCTTTGCCGGAAATGTCAGTTAACACGACATCATTTGTGGGATACTTCGGATAACATAGAGAAATTCTATGTATCATAGTGAATAAATTCTTTATCAGCATCATTTGCTGGATACATCGATTAATGTTGTCAAGATCTAAACTTCAGAGGAATTAAATTCTTTTATCAACTTCCTTTGTCGGATACATCAGATGAAATTCACAAAATCTAATTATCAGAGTGAATAATTCTTTATCATCGTCCTTTTGTCAGATACATAGGATAACATTGACAAAATCTAACTGTCAGAGTGAATAAATTCAATATCACCATCATTTTCTGGACACGTCGGATAACATTATCAAAATCTAAGTATCGGAGTGATTAAATTCTATGCAAACGTCCTTTTCGTGGGTACATAGGATAAATTGGCAAAATATAAGTGTCAGAGTGAATATGTTTTTTTTAGCAACATCCCTTGTCAGACACATCGGATAAAATTGACAAAATCTAAGTATCAGGGTGAATAAATTCGTTATCAACGTCTTTATCGGATACATCAGATAACATTCATAAAATTATTTTACTATTAATTAGTTGTTCTTTTAATTTTGACTTTATGCATCGTTGCGTTGCATTTAGGTTATACTGGTTATAGATGGCAACACAACTGCTCAGAGACACAGTCATAGTGATAGAGACATGCAAAAAGTTAGGTTAATTTAGGTTCACTTAGAGTGGTGCCCTCAGACAATATCTTATCAGACAAACATCTATCAGACAATATCTCAGACAATATCCGATGTATCTGACAAAGGATGTTGATAAAAAAAAAGAATTTATTCACTCTGACACTTATATTTTGTCAATTTTTATCCTAGGTACCCGAGAAAAGGATGTTGATATGGAATTTAATCACTCTGATGCTTAGATTTTGATAATGTTATACGACGTATCCAGAAAAGGATAGTGATAATGAATTTATTCACTCTGACACTTAGATTTGTCAATTTTATCCTATGTATCTGACAAAAGACGATGATAAAGAGTAAGTGGTGCCACCTACTCTATGTAAACCTAAATTAACCTAACTTTATTGCATGTGTCTCTCACTATGACTTTGTGTCTGAGGGCGCCACTCAATTAAACCTAAATTTCACGCAACGATGCATAAAGTCAAAATTAATAAAACTTAGATTTTATGAATATTATCTGATCTATCCGATAAAGACGTTGATATAGAATTTATTCACTCTGTTTCTTAGATTTTGTCAATTTTATCCGATGTATCTGATAAAGGATGTTGATAAAAAAAATTATTCACTCTCACACTTATATTTTGTCAATTTTATCCTATGTACCCGAGAAAAGGATGTTGATATGGAATTTAATCACTCCAATACTTAGATTTTTGATAATGTTATTCGACGTATCCAGAAAAGGATGGTGATAATGAATCTATTCACTCTGACACTTAGATTTTGTCAATGTTATACTATGTACCTGACAAAAGACGATGATAAAGAACTTATTCACTCTGATAGTTAGATTTTTGTGAATGTTATCTGATGTATCTGACAAAGGAAGTTGATAAAAGAGTTTATTCACTCTGATACTTAGACCTTGATAAAGTTAATCGATGTATCCAGCAAAGTGATGCTGAGAAAAGATTTTATGCACTATGATAATTAGAATTTCTCAATATTTTCCGACGTACCCGACAAATGATGTCGTGTTAACTGACATTTCCGGCAAAGGATGTCTATAAAGAATCTATTCGCTCTGATACTTAGATTTTATCAATTTTATCAAGCGTATCTGACAGAAGATGATGATAAAGAATTTATTCCCTCTGATAGTTAGATTTGTGAATGTTATTTGATGTATGAGACTAAAGAAGTTGATACAGAATTCATTCACTCTGATACTTAGATTTTGACAATGTTATCCGACGTATCCGACAAGAGAGGTTGATGAAGAGTTAATTCAGTCTGATACTTAGATTTTTTCAATTTTATCCGATGTATCTGACAAAGATATTGATAGAAAAAATTTATTCACTCTGAAACTTATATTTTGTCAATTTTATCTGATGTATCTCACGAAAGATATTGATAATGAATTTATTCACTCTGATACTTAGGCTTTTTGACAATTTTATCCAACGTATCCGACAAATGATGTAGATAAGAAGGTTAATGAGGAATGTGTTCACTCTGATACTTAGATTTTGACAATGTTATCAAACGTATCCGTCAAAGGACATTGATAAAGAATTTGTTCACTCTGATGCTAAGATTTTCTCAGTTTTATCAAGTGTATCTGACAAAAATACGATGATAACGAATTTATTCACTCTTATAGTTAGATAAAATTTCAAATGATAAAATCCTTTTAATAGACAGTGTTTTTTATAACAGTTATTCCACTACCAGATATTTCGGTCCGATATACAAATCAGTAGTAGAACT
>CM051259.1:40877579-41027579 GCA_027921565.1 Artemia sinica | reverse complement strand
GACACGCAGAAATTACGTTTTAGGGGATTATTTGGGCAAAACGGTTTGAGACATTTTAGGGGATTATTTGGGGAAACCGTTTGAGACATTTTAGAAGATGATTTAGGCGAAACAGTTTGAGACATTTTTAGAAGATGATTTTAGAAGATAATTTAGAAGATGATTTGGGGGTGAAACTCTGTGGTCGTTATAATACACAAGCTCCATTTGAACAGTGTTGTGAGGTCCCTACCCCAACCCCAAAGGGCCCCCCTACCCCAACCCCAAAGAGCCCCCTGGGCCCCCAAAGGCCCCCGGACCCCCAAAGGGCCCCGGGCCCCCAAAGGCCCCCCGGGCCCCCCGGACACCCCAAAGGGCCCCCATTATCCCCTAAAGGCCCCCTACCCCAAAGCCCCCTCGGGTCATTTTTTAGTACTTTTTTTTGTACTCTTGAGACACAGAAGGCCCCCCACATTTCAAAAGGCTTTATTATATCTTTTCAGAACAAGTTCTTTACGTAATGTCCTTCCTAAACCAATTTTACAAGTTGAAGTACTCATTCCTTTCACCAAACTTTCACTTTACAACTTTTTGAACACCCCAACACCAAGCAATACTTTTCAAAAGGCTTTATCATATCTTTTCAGAACAAGTTCTTTTCTTAATGTCCCTCCTAAACCCATTTTACAAGTTGAAGTACTCATCCTTTTCACCACAACTTTTACTTTATGACTTTTTGCACACCCCAACATCAAGCAATACTTTCAAAAGGCTTTTTTATGTCCTTTCAGAACAAGTTCTTTACGTAATATCCTTCCTAAACCAATTTTACAAGTTGAAGTACTCATCTTTTTCACCCACAACTTTACTTTACGATTTTTTTTGCATACCCCAACTCAGGCAATACTTTCAAAGGCTTTTTTATGTCCTTTCAGAACAAGTTCTTTACGTAATATCCCCCCTAAACCAATTTTACAAGCTTAAGTATTCATCCTTTTCACCCACAACTTTACTTTACGGCTTTTTGAATACCCCAACACCAAGCAATACTTTCAAAAGGCTTTTTTTTTTATATCTTTTCAGAACAAGTTCTTTTCTTAATGTCCCCCCTAAACCAATCTTTTTATAATTTGAAGTATTCATTCTTTTCACCCAAAGTTTACTTTACGACTTTTTGAATACCCCAACACCAAGCAATACTTTCAAAAGACTTTTTTATATCTTTTCAGAACAAGTTCTTTTCTTAATGTCCCCCTAAACCAATTTTAGAACTTGAAGTACTCATTCTTTTCACCCACAACTTTACTTTACGACTTTTTGAATACCCCAACACCAAGCAATACTTTCAAAAGGCTTTTTTATATCTTTTCAGGACAAGTTCTTTTCTTAATGTCCCCCCTAAACCGATTTTACAACTTGAAGTACTCATTCTTCTCACACACAACTCTACTTTATGGCTTTTTGAATACCCCAACACCAACAATACTTTCGAAAGGCTTTTTTTATATCTTTTTCTGAACAATTTCTTTTCTTAATGTCCCCCCTAAACCATTTTTACAACTTGAAGTATTCATTCTTTTCACCCACAACTTTACTTTATGGCTTTTCAAATATTGTTAATAAAATCACAGGTATTTTTAAACATGAGCGTTCTTATTTCCGAAAACTAAAACCCAACTTTATTGAAAAATCAAATATTATTAATAAAATCACGTGTATTTTAAATGTGGGCATCAAGTAACAACATTTTACCTTAAAACTAACATACTTTTACTGAACACAGACAATTTTCTCTTAGAAATAATATTTTTCATCTATGATAACACATTTTCAGTTCGAACTAGCAATTTTTTCTACCAAAGATATACCAAATTTTTTTCTTAGAATAACATTTTTTTGTTTTTGATAACAGTTTTTCTGTCAGAAGTAGCAAGTTCTGCTAACAATAACAAACCTTCTCATCAAAGTAACAACATTTTGCCTTAAAACTAACATACTTTTACTGAACACACAAATTTCTCTTAGAAATAATATTTTCATCAATGGATAGCACTTTTTTCTGTTCGAACTAGCAAGTTTTCTACCAAAGATACCACATTTTTTCTTAGAAGTAGCAATTTTTGATTGTGATAACAACTTTTCTGTCAGAAGTAGCAAGTTTTGCTCAACACTAACAAATTTATCATCAAACTTAGAAATAATATTTTTCATCAGTGATAACACTTTTTCGGTTCGAACTAGCAAGTTTTCTACCAAAGATACCAAATTGTTTCTTAGAAGTAACAAGTTTTGCTTAACACTAACAAATTTTCTCATCAAAAGTAACAATATTTTTTCTTAAAACTAACATACTCATACTTAACACACAAATTTTTCTTAGAAATAGTTTTTTTTCATCAGTGATAACACGTTTTCTGATTGAACTAGCAAGTTTTCTGTCAAAGATACCAAATATTTTCTTAGAAGTAACTTTTCTTTGATTGTGATAACAACTTTTCTGTCAGAAGTAGAAAGTTTTGATTAACACTAACAAATCTTCTCTTCAAAGTAACAACATTCTTCCTTGATACTACCAAACGTTTACTTAACACTATCAGATTTTCTCTTCGAATCATAAACTTTTCCTTAATAATACATTTACTTAAACACTCAAATTTCACTTGGAAAATAACGCTTTTCATCAGCGATAACATGTTTTCTGCTTGAAAAAGTAAGTTTTCTGTCAAAGATACTTTTTTCTTAGAAGTTAACAATTTTTTCATTATGATAAAAAGTTTTCTGTTCGAACTAGTAAGTTTTCTGTCAAAGATACCAAATTTTTTCTTAGAATTAACATTTTTTGTTTGTGATAACATCTTTTTTCTGTCAGAAGTAGCAAGTTTCTGCTTAACACTAACAAACCTTCTCATCAAAGTAATATTATTTTACCTTGAAACTAACATACTTTTACTGAACATACACAAATTTCTCTTTAGAAATAATACTTTCATCATTGATAACACTTTTTTCTGTTCGAACTAGCAAGTTTTTCTACCAAAGATACCAAATTTTTTCTTAGAAGTAACAATTTTTGATTGTGATAACAACTTTTCTGGCAGAAGTAGCAAGTTTTGCTTAACACTAACAAACCTTCTGATCAAAGTAACAATATTTTACCTTAAAACTAGCAAAATTTTACTAAACACGCACAATTTTTCTCTTAGAAATAATATTTTTCATCAGTGAGAACACATTTTCAGTTCGAACTAGCAAGTTTTACTGAACACTAACAAATTTTCTCATCAAAGTAACAATATTTTATCTTAAAACTAACATACTTTTACTGAACACACACAATTTTCTCTTAGAAATAATATTTTTCATCAGTGATAACACTTTTTCTGTTCGAACTAGCAATTTTTCTACCAAGATACCAAATTTTTTTCTTAGAAATAACAATTTTTGATTGTGATAACAACTTTTCTGGCAGAAGTAGCAAGTTTTGCTTAACACAAAAACCTTCTCATCAAAGTAAAACAACATTCTTCTTTAATACTATCAAACGTTTACTTAACACACACACAATTTTCTCTTAGATTTTTTTTCTTAGAAGTAACAATTTTTTCGTTATGATAACAAGTTTTCTGTTCGAACTAGTAAGTTTTTTGTCAAAGATACCAAATTTTTTCTTAGAAGTAACAATTTTTATTGTGATAACAGCTTTTCTGTCAGAAGTAGCAAGTTTTGCTTAACACAAACAAACCTTCTCATCAAAGTAACAGCATTCTTCTTTAATGCTATCAAACGTTTTACTTAACACACACACAATTTTCTCTTAGAAATAATATTTTTCATCAGTAATATCACACTTTCTGTTCGAACTAGCAAGATTTCTACCAAATATATCAAATTTTTTTCTTAGAAGTAACAATTTTTTTATTGTGATAACAACTTTTCTGTCAGGAATAGCAAGTTTTTACTTAACACACACAATTTTCTCTTTGAAATAATATTTTTCATCAGTGATAACACTTTTTTGGTTCGAACTAGCAAGTTTTCTACCAAAGATACCAAATTTCTTCTTAGAAGTAAAAATTTTCTGATTGTGATAACAAATTTTCTGTCAGAAGTAGCAAGTTTTGCTTAACACTAAAAAACCTTCTCATCAAAGTAACAATATTCTTCTTTAATACTACCTAACGTTTACTTAACACTAACAGATTTTCTCTTTGAATCATCAATTTTTCTTTAATACTAACATACTTTTACTTAAATACTCAAATGTCCCTTAGAAATAACACTTTTCGTCAGCGTTATCACGTTTTCTGATTGAAGTAGCAAGTTTCCTGTCAAAGATACTTTTTTCTTAGAAGTAATTTTTTTTTTTGTGATAACAACTTTTCTGTCAGAACTAGCAAGTTTTGCTTAACACTAACAAATTTTCTCATCAAAGTAACAACCTTAAAACTAACATACTCTTACTTAACACACACAAATTTCTCTTAGAAATAATATTTTTCGTCAGTGATAACACTTTTTCTGTTCGAACTAGCATGTTTTCTATCAAAAATACCAAGTTTTTTCTCAGAAGTAACTTTTCTTTGATTGTGATAACAACTTTTCTGACAGAAGTAGCAAGTTTTGATTAACACTAACAAATCTTCTCTTCGAAGTAACAACATTCTTCCTTAATACAAAGTAAACCAAACGTTTACTTAACACTAACAGATTTTCACTTTGAAGCATCAACTTTTCCTTAATACTAGCATACTTTTACTTAACACACTCAAATTTCTCTTAGAAATTAAACTTTTCATCAGTGATAACACATTTTTCTGCTTGAACTTGCAAGTTTTCTCACAAAGATACCAAATTTTTTCTTTGAAGTAGCAATTTTTGTTATGATGACAAGTTATCTGTTAGAAAAAAAAGTTTTTAGTCAATCATACCAAAAATTTCTTGGAATTAACAATTTTTTTTCGTTGATAATAACAATTTTTCTGTCAGAAGTAGCGAACTATCCCTAACACTAGCAAATCTTCGCGTCGAAGTAACAACTTTTTCTAAATTCTAATAAAATTTTACTAAACACTATCAAATTTATCTCAGAAGTAACAGGTTTTTAACAAGTTTTCTTTCAAAGTTAGGTTTCTCTTCATTAAAGTTAGGTTCATCTAACCTCAAAACCAAAACTATAGGTAAGGTTAGGTTTGGTTAGCTATAAATAAATATCAATAAATAAATAGAAACATTTCTCCGTGTTTAAGTTAGGTTAGTTTAGGTTAGCTTATCATGAGCGCTCATGATAAGCTAACCTAACCTAACTTAAACACGGAGAACTGTTTCTATTTATTTATTAATATTTATTTATAGCTAACCTAACCTAACCTATACTTTCGGAGGTTAGATGAACGGTTAAATGAACGGAGGTTAGATACGCTGACGAAAAGTGTTATTTCTAAGAGAGAATTTGAGAGTTTAAGTAAAAGTATGTTATTATTAAAGAAAATTTGATGATTCGAAGAGAAAATCTGTTAGTGTTAAGTAAACATTTGGTAGTATTAAAGAAGAATGTTGTTACTTTGATGAGAAGTTTTGTTAGTGTTAAGCAAAACTTCCTACTTCTGACAGAAAAGTTGTTATAACAATCAAAAAATTGTTACTTCTAAGAAAAAATTTGGTATCTTTGGTAGAAAACTTGCTAGTTCGAACCGAAAAAGTGTTATCACTGATGAAAAAATATTATTTCTAAGAGAAAATTGTGTGTGTTAAGTAAAACTTGGTACTTCTGACAGAAAAGTTGTTATCACAATCAAAAATTGTTACTTCTAAGACAAAATTTGGTACTTTGGTAGGAAAGGTGCTAGTTCGAACAGAAAGCGTGATATCACTGATGAAAAATATTATTTCTAAGAGAAATTTGTGTGTGTTAAGTAAACGTTTGCTAGTATTAAAGAAGAATGTTGTTACTTTGATGAAAAGGTTTGTTAGCGTTAAGCAAAACTTGCTACTTCTGCCAGAAAAGTTGTTATCACAATCAAAAATTGTTACTTCTAAGAACAAATTTGGTATCTTTGGTAGAAAACTTGCTAGTTTTAACAGAAAAAGTGTTATCACCGATGAAAAATATTATTTCTAAGAGAAAATTGTTTGTGTTCAGTAAAAGTATGTTAGTTTAAGATAAAATATTGTTACTTTGATGAGAAAATTTGTTAGTTTTAAGCAAAACTTGCTAGTTCGAACTGAAAATGTATTATCACTGATGAAAAATATTATTTCCAAGAGAAAATTGTGTGTTCAGTAAAAGTTTGCTAGTTTTAAGGTAAAATATTTTTACTTTGATGAGAAGGTTTGTTAGTGTTAAGCAAAACTTGCTACTTCTGCAAGAAAAGTTGTTATCACAATCATAAATTGTTACTTCTAAGATAAAATTTGTTATCTTTGGTAGAAAACTTGCTAATTCAAACAGAAAAAAGTGTTATCACTGATGAAACAATATTATTTCTAAGAGAAATTTGTGTATGTTCAGTAAAAGTATGTTATTTCTAAGATAAAATATTGTTACTTTGATGAGAAAATTTGTTAGTGTTAGGCAAAACTTGCTACTTGTGACAGAAAAGTTGTTATCACAATCAAAAAATTGTTACTTCTAATGGAAAAAATTTGGTATCTTTGGTAGAAAACTTGCTAGTTCGAACAGAAAAAGTGTTATCACTGATGAAAATATTATTTCTAAGAGAAATTTGTGGGTGTTCAGTAAAAGTATGTTTGTCTTAAGATAAAATAATGTTACTTTGATGAGAAGGTTTGTTAGTGTTAAGCAGAACTTGCTACTTCTGACAGAAAAGTTGCTATCACAAACAAAAAATGTTACTTCTAAGAAAAACTTTGGTATCTTTGACAGAAAACTTGCTAGTTCGAACAGAAAACTTTTATCATAATGAAAAAATTGTTACTTCTAAGAAAAAAGTATCTTTGACATAAAACTTGCTACTTCAAGCAGAAAACATGTTATCGCTGATGAAAAGTGTTATTTCTAAGAGAAATTTGAGTGTTTAAGTAAATGTATGTTAGTATTAAGGAAAAGTTGATGATTCGAAGAGAAAATCTATTAGTGTTAAGTAAACGTTCGGTAGTATCAAGGAAGAATGTTGTTACTTTGAATAGAAGATTTGTTAGTGTTAATCAAAAACTGCTTACTTATGACAGAAAAGTTGTTATTACAATCAAAGAAAAGTTAATTCTAAGAAAAAATTTGGTATCTTGACAGAAAACTTGCTAGTTCAATCAGAAAACGTGTTATCACTGATGAAATATATTTTTTTCTAAGAGAAATTTGTGTGTGTTAAGTATGAGTATGTTAGTTTTAAGAAAAGATATTGTTACTTTGATGAGAAAATTTGTTAGTGTTTTAAACAAAACTTGTTACTTCTAAGAAAAATTTGGTATCTTTGGTAGAAAACTTGCTAGTTCGAACCGAAAAAGTGTTATCACTGATGAAAAATATTATTTCTAAGTTTGATGAGAAATTTGTTAGTGTTAAGCAAAACTTGCTACTTCTGACAGAAAAGTTGTTATCACAATCAAAAATTGTTACTTCTAAGAAAAAATGTGGTATCTTTGGTAGAAAACTTGCTAGTTCGAACAGAAAAAGGTGTTATCATTGATGAAAATATTATTTCTAAGAGAAATTTGTGTGTCTTCAGTAAAAGTATGTTAGTTTTAAGATAAAATGTTGTTACTTTGATGAGAATGTTTGTTAGTGTTAAGCAGAACTTGCTACTTCTGACAGAAAAGTTGTTATCACAAACAAAAAAATGTTACTTCTAAGAAAAAATTTGGTATCTTTGGTAGAAAACTTGCTAGTTTGAACTGAAAATGTGTTATCACTGATGAAAAATATTATTTTTAGGAGAAAATTGTGTGTGTTCAGTAAAAGTGTGTTAGTTTTAATGTAAAATGTTGTTACTTTGATGCCCACATTTAAAAGATATACGTGATTTTATTAATAATATTTGATTTTTTGACAAAGTTGGGTTTTAGTTTTCGGAAATAAGAACGCTCATTATTTAAAATACCTGTGATTTTATTAATAATATTTTGAAAAGCCATAAAGTAAAGTTGTAGGCGAAAAGAATGAGTACTTCAAGTTGTAAAATTGGTTTAGGGGGGACATTAAGAAAAGAACTTGTTCTGAAAAGATATAAAAAAAAGTCTTTTGAAAGTATTGCTTGGTGTTGGGGTATTCAAAAAGTCGTAAAGTAAAGAGTTGTGGGTGAAAAGAATGAATACTTCAAGTTATAAAATTGGTTTAGGGGGGACATTAAGAAAAGAACTTGTTCTGAAAAGATATAAAAAAGCCTTTTGAAAGTATTGCTTGGTGTTAGGGCATTCAAAAAGCCATTAAAGTAGAGTTGTATGTGAAAAGATTGAGTACTTCAAGTTGTAAAATTGGTTTAGGGGGAACATTTAGAAAAGAACATGTTCTGAAAAGATATAAAAAAGCCTTTGGAAGTATTTCTTGGTGTTGGGGTATTCAAAAAGCCGTAAAAGTAAAGTTGTGGGTGAAAAGATGAGTACTTCAACTTGTAAAATTGGTTTTAGGGGGGACATTATGTAAAGAACTTGTTTCTAAAGGACATAAAAAAGCCTTTTGAAAGTATTGCTTGATGTTGAGGTGTGCAAGAAAGTCGTAAAGTAAAGTTGTGGGTGAAAAATATGAGTACTTCAACTTGTAAAATTGGTTTAGGAAGATATTACGTAAAGAACTTTTCTGAAAGGACATAAAAAAGCCTTTTGAAAGTATTGCTTGATATTGGGGTGTGCAAAAAAGTCGTAAAGTAAAGTTGTGGTGAAAAGGATGAGTACTTCAACTTGTAAAATGGGTTTAGGAGGGGCATTAAGAAAAGAACTTGTTCTGAAAAGATATATGATAAAGCCTTTTGAAAAGTATTGCTTGGTGTTGGGGTGTTCAAAAAGTTGGAAAGTAAAGTTGTGGTGAAAGGAATGAGTACTTCAACTTGTAAAATTGGTTTAGGAAGGACATTACGTAAAGAACTTGTTATGAAAAGATATAATAAAGCCTTTTGTAATTTGGGGGACCTTCGGTGTCTCAATTGTACAAAAAAAGTATTAAAAAATGGCCCGAGGGGGGCCTTTGGGGGCCCGGGGGGAATTTGGGGGTCCGGGGCCCTTTGGGGGCCCGGAGCCCGGGGGCCCTTTTGGGGCCCGGCGGATATTTGGGGATCCTGGGGGTCTTTGGGGGCCCGGGGGTGCCTTTGGGGATCCGGGGGCCCTTTGGGGGCCTGGGGGCCTTTGGAGGCCGGGTGGCCTTTGGGGGCTCGGGGGCCTTTGGGGGCCCGGGGGGGCCTTTGGAGGCCCGTTGGGCCTTTGGGGGTAGGGGGCCCTTTGGGTTGGGATAGGGGGGTCCTTTGGGGTTGGGGTAGGGGACCTCACAACACTGTTCAAATTGAACTTGTGTATTATAACGACCACAGATTTTCACCCCAAATCATCTTCTAAATTATCTTCTAAAATCATCTTCTAAAAATGTCTCAAACTGTTTCACCTAAATCATCTTCTAAAATCTCTCAAACGGTTTCGCCCAAATAATCCCCTAAAATGTCTCAAACGGTTTCGCCCAAATAGTCTCCTAAACGTAATTTCTGCGTGTTCCTTTGTTTTGGCATCCCTGCGCTGTCACATTTGAAATTCCTAGGAAAGCATTTCCCGCGTTAATCTCTTCATCTCATAGGTGTTCCTAGCTACACTATTAAGGTTTCGATAGAATATTCATTTATCTCTGTCACTAAGATCAGAGAAGCCATATTTAAAATAGAATATCAATTTATCTCTGTCACTAAAGACCATTTATCTTTCAGACCTAAAGATCAAAGAAGCCATAATGTTTCTTAATTCCCTTTTCGTGAATCAATAATTCCCCACGATTATGCAAATCAATTTCTCAGAAATTTAGTTCCCCCTTCGTGGATCAATACATTGTCTATGTGGTTAGGTACCGTTAGACTCAATTATAGATGGCAGGACGGTGTTCATCCTGGAGTTATTAGGGCTTCCTACTGGTAAAATCTATGTGTTTGTAATTGAAATCAAAGCAAATGAAACCAAATGACAAAAATACAATAATAAAACCAAAACTGATTCATTTTCTCTCTTCACTTTTTAAATCAAACCAAAATAGGAAAGCAACGAGTAAATTTTTAATGAGACATAGCGAAGTAAATTTAATTAAAAATGTATATTTTAAGTCACGCTAAGAAACTTTCCTCTGCAAAAATGGGTAAATCCAGAAAAAAAGATTTGTATATACAGGGACCATAAACTAAGTACAGTCAAATAGTTTTTGGTAACAAGCTGTAAGTAAAGAGCGACCAGTGTCAATGATAGCAAAGTCTCTAAAAGTGCAGTTTTGGATAACAATATATGCATCGGAAAAATGTGATTTTCATGATGACTCTAAATAAATTTTAACCATTAAGTGTAAAATTACCCATCAAAAGTAATTAGCATAAGACAATGTGCATACTTTTAGAAAAACCGATAAACCACAACTAAAATGAAGATTGTCTTGAGCAAAATTCAACGCTTTAATAAACTCTATACTGTCTAGATCTGGTACCTGTAACTATACCATATCTTATACCTAGATGTTCTATATTACATCTATATTAATCTAGAATCTATAGTGCATGCATAATACTATGTATTCTGTCTTGGTCTAGGCATTCATGCTCCTAAAATCGATTGAATAAAAAGTAAGTTTTTTTCAACTTAATTAAGGAGCAACGTTAAAACTTAAGACAAACAGAAACTATTCCGTAAATGAGGGATCCTGCCCCGTCCTCAACTTCTCACTCGTTACACTAAAGTTTTTAAGTTTTATTTTATAAGTTAAAAAGCTTTATTCAATTCATTGATTATTCTAACTTGTTATTCCTTGTGCTTCAGCAGTCGTTCTTAAAAAATTGTAACAAAAAATCAAACTTCAGCGTAAAGAGGGAGGGATTGAGGAGGGGAGAGTTCCCCTCATACACGGGATTAATGAATTTTATTAAAATCACTTGCCTTTCTGGGGATGGTTCCCCCTTTTGTTTGGAAATCAGGTAAGTTTCCTCAGGCTCATAATTTTTCATGTGTAACATTAAACTTATTGAATTTTATATCAGCATAAAAATCTGATTTCTTTTCATGCATTAATTGTTATTAGATTCCTTATTCGAGTTCGGTTACTATTGACCCGAGTCACTCCTTGCTTGTAGTATGTTACCTCGAACTGTTTGAAAACAGAAAATTTTATGTTTTCTCTGACCGCTGATATGTGTTAATTTTTATAAGTTTTTTCTTTTTTTTAAGCGTGATCAAAGGGTGCCAGCGATCGTAGAGTATCGACAAAAGAGATCGTTAGAGCATAAATGCATAGTTATGGTTCCCTTTTCAGTAACAAAAACAGGTTGCATCGCAGCAAAGTATTACATTCTGGCTTGTTCTGCTGCCTCTTCAATTAGCCACTTGGCCCAATAGTAACCAAAACTCTAAAAAACAGAATTCTGATACCATTTTACTTTATGAAAATATTCAACTTTCATGCTGATTCCAAATATATAAAGTTCTTTAAGTTTAATGCACTATATAGAATTAATATAATAGTAAGATCACGGCTTAGTGATTTTTGGCTAGTACATCCTCCGCACGTACAAACAGCTCCTCCCATTTAATCTGCCATGAGCGGTCCACTGTATATTACGCTGGAGCACGTATTCTCGCAAAAGCATTCTCAAAATGCCTTTGAAACTTTGAAACCAAGTCAAGACTTCGAAATCTACTTGTAATTCCTAATAACATCAAATAATAACATTGCACTACTAATTATCGATTGTGATATATGTATCGGAATAACTTAATTTAAAATTAGATTCTATAAAATTTAGTTTTTAAAGGTGAAGCCAAATTTCACGTTCAAGAGAAATATGACTTGTCCACCCGTGAAAAATCGAATGTCACTTGTGGTTATACTTGTTTAAATGTTCTCCGGAGCACTTGCATCTCGGTCTGGCTTTGTATAATGGTTGAGGTAGGGAATGATCATACTGTGTTATATTTATACACAGTGGTCTATGTTATCGATCAAAAGCTACGAGTCCGAGAAAATGTGCGTGATCTTCGAAAAAGGGAGGGAAAAAAAGCCTCAAAAGTTCAGGCGGTCTTAATTAAAATCACACCATCAGATTCAGCATATCAGAGAATACTGCTGCAGAGGTTTCAAGCTTATATCTACAAAATTGTGGGATTTGGTCATTTTTGCCAGAAAGAAGTTCCCGGATTCGTTTTTTTTTTTTTTCTCCCAGGGTTGATCGCATCTAGCCAACAGTACGAGAAGATTGATAGAGGACTCATTTGAACGAAAATCAAAAGTTTGTCCTTTTAAAGTGACTAAAAAGATTGGAGGGCAATTATCCCCTCCCACCCCCTTTTTTCCCCAAAGAAATTCAATCAAAATTTGAAATAGCTTTATGATTCAACCTAGTTGAAAAGTTCAATAGCTATGCCTCGAGGAACAACATGACCCTCCACAGCCATTGGGGAACGGGCTGTAAGTTAAGCAATATAACGGCTCCCATTGTTTAAATATTGCGTTCGTTATTGGGAAATAAATAGAATTTTTGGGGGAAATTTTCTGCAGAGGCGATTGGTGACATTTTCCATAGGGAGAATTTTCCGTTGCTAGCAAAGTTTATGGGGGGATATCCACGGAAAATTTTACATTGAGAGGGGGGGTCTGGCATGATTTGAAAGACGGCCAGAAATAAATAAAATTAAAGTTTTTTTTCCAGCAGAATGTAAGGAGTAACATTAAATCTTAAAATGAACAGGAATTTTTCCCTATATGAAGAGGGCTGTCACTTCCAAATTTTTTTCGCTCTTTACGCTAAAGTTTCATTTATTGTTACAATTCTTTAAGAAAGACAAGGGCCGTTAAATTTGAATGAGAAGTATTCTTAAACAACCTCAAGATTTTAGCGTAAAGAGCTAAGGCTGAGGAAGCTCAGCCCCGCTAATTTACGCAATAATGTCTCTTCATTTTACGTTCTAAACATTCAGTTGAAAAAGTTTTTTTTTGCCAAATTTAATTGAGTAACAAAATAGGTCGTGCCAAAGCAAAAAATTACTTTCTGCCATCTTATGCAGTAAAACATCAATTTGAGCCCAAAATGCTATCAAGCGAAAGTTTTGAGATAATCATTTGATTTGAAACTATTGGAAATATATTTATAGAGACCTCCAGTCTCGTCCCTAAACACATATCTGTATATAGGTCATACAAATGAAAGTTTTTTACCCACGATGTATGTGTAGTATTACTAAAGGTTACACTGTATAACGTTGTTTTACACCAATTATTCAAACAAATATAAGGAGATATTTTATTGGGGGGGAGAGACTTTCCTCATATAAATGATGCCTCTTGGGTTATTTTCCGCTATTTCAGGTCCCCTTACCTTCTTAGAAATATTTTACTGAGTGTACTTTTTCTGGAATGTTTATTATTCAGGGATGACTAAAACACTGTCATGCCAATATTAAAATTTGATTTAAAGATGAGAGGTTAGAGGGGGGGGGGGGTTGTAGCGTCCTTCAAATTTATGAGAGCCCTTGAATAACAGTTCAAAGCAAACAAAATGTATTAGTTAGTTAGTCTTGTTAATGGAAATCTCTATAAAAAAAAAAAAAAAAAAAAAAAAAAAAAAAAAAAAAAAAAAAAAAAAAAAAAAAAAAAAAAAAAAAACGTCAAAAGAAATGGCATCACGTCAAAAGAAATCATATTTGAAGAATATGCACTTTTCGATGAATGTAAGATGAAGCGTGTAGTATTGCTGCAGAGAGGATGAAAAGCTCCCCTGTTACTTGGAGAAAGGCAATATATTTCGGTTAACTTTTATTTTATTTTGAAAACCAAATATTAACCGAGCCCCGTTTCTCGAATATCGTTTTACATAAGTTATATTTTAACGTAAACAGTAGGGTTGATGGGGAGTAGCCCTACTCATGTTTAAAACCGACCTGGATACGTTATTAAAATGAAAAGAAATTTAATAAAATAGTTTCTGTTTAAAATAAAATTATATTAAGATATTAAAATTTTGATCGAATAGGCATTATCTTGTTTATAGAGGGGGGGGGGGTAGTTTAATGTCTATATCTTAATTATATCCTTATTTTATTTATATCTCTTTTTTACTTCATCATCTTCAACAAATTTGATTTATTGCAGTTTTTTGTTGTTTTATTTTTCTTTTTTTATTAATTGGCTTTGCAAGTTACGCATTAATGCAATTTCAAAGTAACTCCTATACCATGGCCGATATAATTAGGTAAATATCAATACAATTAAAAATATAGTTTTTATATAGCTATTTCACTATATGTGTGTGTAAATTTATAAAACGTAGTAAATATGTGAACATTTTCTTTCAGGTCCAGACAACCACAATGAGTATGTGTGTAAGTTTAAGCGCCTTTGTGGTCCTCGGGTGTCTATTTTGTCCAAAGCTGTACATAGTTTTATTTCAACCCTACAAAAATGTCCGTCAAGGGGTAAGTCCAAGGATATGATTCAAAGAATATGCTAAGATATTGACTTTATAGCAGATCGAATAAAGGTTGAACATATTTTTATTTTAACCTTATAAAAAACGTCCGCTAAGAGGTAGGCCTAAGTTCAAAGATATAACTCAATGATGTACCCAGGTATAGACGTTTATCGTCAATTGGACTAAATCTCCTGATAGCTTTAGCTCAACCTTGTAAAAACGTTCCTGCAGAGGTCATATCAAAGATACGATTCAAATAATGTACTCGTATCTAGGCTTCAATGTAAATATGTTCATAGTTTTATATTAATTTTATAAAAACGATATAATTTGGATAATCGGATATGGACTTTATAGTAAAACGACCTTAAGTTGTGCATATTTTTATGTCAACCTTATAAAAGAATCCGTCGAGGGGTAAGTTCCAAGATACGATTCACTAATATACTCAGACGTATACTTTATAGTAAATCGGACTAAATCTTTTCTTAGTTTTATTTCAAACTTATAAAACCGTTCCTTTAGAGGTAAGATCAAAGACATACGACTTATTATTCAAATAATAACTCGTATGTAGAGTTTTATGGTAAATTGGACTAAGCCTGTTCATAGATTGATATCAACTTTACGAAAATGTACGTCAAGGGGTAAGCTCAAAGATAATATGCTCGGATATTGACTTTATAGGAAATTGAGCTAAAGCTGTATATAGTTCTATTTCAGCTTTATAATAATGTCCATCGAAGGGTAAGCCCAAATTTACAATTCAGTAATACACTCAGACATAAACTTTATAGCATTTCAGACTAAAGCTGTTTAGTTTTATTTCCACCTTATATAAATGTCCGTCATAGCGTAAGTCTAAAGATATAATGGAATGATATACTTGGTTCTGGTCCTTATAGAAAATCGAACTAAAACTGTACATAGTTTTCGCTTCAACTTTATGAAAACGTCTGTCAGGGGTAAGTTCAAAGCTTTAATTCAATAATATATAATATAAAGGTTTCAATAATAACATATGGACTATATAATAAATAGAAAAAAAGCTGTGCATAGTTTTATATTCCAACCTTATAAAAACGTTCTTCAAGAGGCAAGTTTAAAGATATTATTACAATATTATACTCGTATATAGACAATAGTAAACTGGACTAAAGTTGTTCATAGTTTTATTTCAATCATATTAAAACGTTCTTCAAGAGGTAAGTTCAAGATAGGATCCAAGTAATATGCTCGAATATTGACTTTATATTAAGTTGGGCTAAAGCCGAACATGGTTTGATTTCAACTTTATATAAACGTTCGCCAAGGGGTAGGCCTATATTCAAAGATACAATTTGACTAATATGTTCGTATAATGAACTTTTCAATAAATTTTTGAATGATTTAAGAAATTTTAGTCCATGATTTTTTATATATTTTACTTATTTTGCACGATCAGATGGATTGGAAGACGTTCAGGCCCTTCTTACCAAAATTAACGCTACAGAAGCCGAATCTTGCGTTTGCATCAATCGTACTTTTCCGTTGTACTCATCCCATAGTGTATTAGCCTCTTTTACGGATTTACAATTGGTCTTAAATGAGAGGAGAGGGCAGTAGTAATTATTCTACTCTGCTTGTGTATTTCATTGCTTCAAAAACACGCTTTAGTTATACAGGAATTTAATCTACCAGAAATGTTATCGTTCGAAGGACCTTAGTCAACTATAAAGTAGTATTGAACGATATGCGGGGGTGTTTTTTCGCCTTTGACAACGTTTACATTTTAAGGAGCCAAGTTAATCAAAAAGTGTCAATGAAAGTGAAATCAGTGCCAAGTTAATCAGAAAGGCTGTTTTTGTGCGTTTGAAATTTGACATTTTGCATTTGACAACGTTGACGTTTTTAAGGAACCAAGTAAATCATAAAGTATCGACCGTCAGGCCAGCCTGTGTTTGGGTAATTAGAATTTGACATTTGACAACACTGACATTCTAAAGAGCTTAGTCAATCATAAATTATCAAATGACAAGTCAAGCTGTGTTTTTGCATTTGAAATTTACCATTGAATAACGATGACATTTTAAAGAGCCAAGTCATATCGGAAGAAAGGTTCAATGACCTTTTAAAGGGTCCAAGCTTATCATAAGCTCTGTAATCGCACGAACGGTCAGGCTGTTTTACGCGTTTGAAATTTGACTTTTGTCATTTGACAACGTTGACATTTTAAGGAGCCAAGTTAATCAAAAAGTGTCAGACGACAGGTCAGGCTGTTTTTGTGCGTTTGAAATTTGACATTTCGCATTTGACAACGTTGATATTTTAAGGAGCTTAATCAATCATAAATTACCGGACGACAGGTCAAGCTATTTTTGTGCATTTGAAATTTGACATTGCATAATGATGACATTTTAAAGAGCCAAGTCATATCAGACGAAAGGTTCAATGACCTTTTAAAGGTCCAAGCCTATCATAAGCTCAGTAATCGCACGAAAGGTCAGGCTGTTTTACGCATTTGAATTTTGAAATTTGACTTTTGTCTATTGACAACGTTGACAGTTTCAGGATCAAATCGATCATAAACATCATACGACAGGTCAGGCTGCTTTTTTGCATTTTGGTTCATATCGAAGAGATTTTAAAAATGGTTTAATGGAATATAAATTAGCATTAATCTTCTAACTTAGCGGCGATAATTTTAATCGAAAGAGTGAAATCACAAGGACGATTCCTATTCACAATATTTTATAAGCAACTAAGGCTTGCCTGTGGTAGTTGGAAAGGCGTTATGCAAGACGTTATTAGAAAGACGTTAGCAAGATCAGAATTTCAAAGAAGATTCAAACATTAAAAAAATGTATTTCAAATTTTTAAACTGCTAATAGCAATCATTAAAAAAAAACCTTCTAAACTATCGATTACCAACTGTTTATATTTTCATAAAGACAACACAGAAAAATCATTTAGAATAAAACAATGTACTTGTTAATAATACGGAACACACCGAAGAAGTGAAGTTAGGTTAATACTAATGAAATTAACCTTCATATAACCTTTAGTTTATATAATATTATAATTAAGGCTATGTATTCAC
The DNA here is from genome assembly GCA_027921565.1 of Artemia sinica. NCBI lineage: Eukaryota > Metazoa > Arthropoda > Branchiopoda > Anostraca > Artemiidae > Artemia > Artemia sinica. The sequence goes on along the minus strand of CM051259.1, from coordinate 41,009,933 downwards.
ACATTAGGGGGGGAGGGGATAAAGTAACCTAACCTAACCTCCCTACCCTAATGTGCCAATATATAGTCCAATCAAACAGTTCGTGGTAACGAACTGTAAGTAAGGAGCGACCCGGCTCAATGGTAACCGAAACTCTAGAAAACGGTATTTTGATACAAATAGATACATCAAAAGAATCAGATTTTAATGTTGATTTCAAATATATAAGTTTCATTAAGTTTAAACCTACCCATCAAAAGTCACGCGCCTGAGAAAATTCGGCTGATTTTCGAAAAAAGGGGGAAAGACCCCCTAAAAGTTATAGAACCTTAATGAAAATCACACCATCATATTCCGCGTATCAGAAAACCCTACTGTAGAGGTTTCAAGCTCCCATCTACAAAAATGTGGAATTTTGCATTTTTGCCAGAAGAAAGATCACGGGTGCGTGTTTATTTGTTTGTTTGTTTGTTTGTTTTTGTTTTTTTTTCCCCAGGGGTGATCGTATGGACCCAGTTGTCCTAGAATATCGTGGGAGGGCTCATTGGAATGGAAATTGAAAGTTCTAGTGCCCTTTTTAAGTGACCAAAAAAAATGGAGGGCAACTAGGCCCCCTCCCACGCTCATTTTTTTCCCAAAGTCACCTGATCAAAGTTTTGAGATAACCATTTTGTTCAACATGTTCGAAAATATTATAAGTATGTCTTTTAGGATGACTTAATCCCCCGAAGTTCCCGGGGGGAGGGCTGAAAGTTATGAACTTTACCCAATGTTAACATATAGTATTGGTTATTTGGAAGTATACAGACGTTTTCAGGAGAGATTTTTCCTGGTAGTGGGGGTGGGGGGTGGGGGTGGGTCAGGGGTTATTTGGGAGGATCTTTCCATGAAGGAAGTTTTCATGGGGGAAGGGACATTGCTATGAAGGGGACGCCGGACTTCCCAGCGTTATTTAAAAAAGATCAGAAATTTAATATAAAAAAAAACAAGTATTTCAACTGCAACAGCAGCAACAACAAAACTTTAAACGAACAGAAAAATATTACATATATAATTGGGTTCACCCCGTAGTCAATGCCTTGCTCTTTAAGCCAAAGATTTTTTAGTACTTTTATAAGAGCTATTCATTCTAATTAACGGCCTTTGTGATTAAGCGGTCATTTTTAAAGAATTGGAACAAAATTCGAACTTTCGCTAAAAGAGCAAGGTATTGACTAGGGGGCGAACCCCCTGATAAACGTATTAAAAATATATGAATATAGAAGTTCGTTGCGTAAGTTAATTTGTAAGTTACGTATATTTATTACTAATAAAAACGTTCGTAATTAAAATTAAACAAGTTTCGAGAAAGCCATAACTAAATAAAAGTCAATTAATATGAAAATTTTGTTTTAATTATTCAAGTACGGTGATCCAAGATCAAAACCTGCATTTATTCAAAAACGTTCAAAAATTAAATAAAAAAAACAAGTTTTTTAAACTGAAAGTAAGGAGCGACATTAAAACTTAAAACGAACAGAAATTATTCCGTATATGAAAGGGGCTGTCCCCTCCTCAACGCCTCGCTCTTTACGCTAAAGTTTTACTCTGTCTCACAACTTTATTTTTTAAAACAATAAAAAACTTTAGCGTAAACATCGAAGCGTTGAGGAGGGGACAGCCCCTTTCATATACGGAATAATTTCTGTTCGTTTTAAGTTTTAATGTCGCTCCTTACTTTCAGTTTAAAAAAACTTGTTTTTTTTATTTAATACATTCTAAGTCCAATCCATTGCATCGTCCGTAACTTGTTTTTGTAGCTATGGAACCAGTTTTTCTGAGATGTAACCAAAACGTAATTTTTGAGTGTGTACCACACTAATAACAGGTATCTAAAGTAATACTGATATGTCTCCTTGATTCTTCTAGCCCTAAGGGATTGCTACACAGCTCTAAAGCGGATTTTGCCAGCCGAAAATAGTTTTGAGGGCCATTTTCAAATCGTATCACAAGTCTTAGAGCCGTATATAAAATTGTGTGTCCCTACATTAGATTTAGATCCGTCATAAAACTTGAACGAACAATGCTTCAATTTTTTAGCGTCTTCTTCAAAAACCTTATAAAAAGGTTTTACTGGTAGATTAAATCAAGTCACATTTCAAGGTGGAGGAGGGATTTACAATCAGTCTATTTAGTTAATTTCTTTGCAGGGTCAGGGTTCCCAGTCCCTTGATTTGGAAATTATTTTTTCTAGGGGCATCTCCTTCCCAAGAAATTTAGATAAAGATATTACTTGTACATTAAACCTTGGCAGTTTCTTACATCACGATAATTGAAGTCTCGATTTTCTTGAGGTTCTTTGTAGCGTCAGGGTTGCCATTCCCATTCTTTGCCAATTATTTTTCCTCTGCTTCTTTGCTTCCTAAAACCTTCCCAGTTTGCTACGTTAAGAAAATTGTAGTCCTCTTTTTTTTAAGTTCTCTAGGGTTACCCTCTTAGAAACTCCAAGTCATTCTAGAGTGCTTAAAGATTGCGTTTTCTGATGTATTTTTTCCAGAATATAAAAGCCAAAGATTAAATCGGACTAAACCTTCACCATGAATGCGTTTTCATTAAAAATGATAACACGGGGAAACTAAGCTGAAGGCTTATAGAAAATATCCAAAACTGATTTAAGAGATCCTTCAATATTTATGGGAGATATAGGCTGTAAATTACACATTTAATATTACATTTGCCCTTTACACAGTTATGATTATGTCTGCATGTTTGTGAATATATTTATAAGAATATATTTATTAGTCATGATTCATTGCTCAACCGGTTAAGACCGTATTGCTTGTTATCGCCCACTTTATGAATCACGTAATGAAATGAATGACGATGGATTATTGCTAAATTATCTGCATGCTGTGATATAATGAAAACTTTGTACAATCTGATAAAAGACAATCTGAAAATACAAGCCTTTCCCTAAATAAACTCAACAACGGAAATGATTAGCTGTTATTCCTCCAAAGTGATTTAAGGCTCAAATTATTCGTGATATGAGATTAAGGAATAGTACAGTGGGGAAAAAGGACTGATTTAGGACTGGTGGCTTCTTCTTTTGCCAGTAAGTCAATTTTAGCTATTACTAAGTTAAGATGGGCAAGAAAAAAAATAAAAGGAGTCGTCCAGATATTGATTCTAGCGAGGATATTGCCACAAGAGTAGAGATGCCTTATTGACTCGTGACATGACCACGTGGTTTATGGTTTTCTCAGTGAGAATGAAAAAACAGGAATTTTCTCACTTGGAAAAACATGAATTTTGTCACATTTATGGTTGTTTTCATGGATGGATATGTGTGTTGTTCGATTTATTTGATGTTTTTCTCGGATGTCAACATCAAATTATGGATGTTTTATGGTTTTTGTCAGTGAGAATTTGAAAAACAGGAACTTTCTCACATTTATGGATGTCAACAGCAATTTATGTCTGTTTTATGGTTTTTGTCAGTGAGAATGGAAAAACATGAATTTTCTCGCATTGATGGTTATTTCTTGGATGGTTATGTGTGTTGGTCAATTTATTTGATGTTTTTCATGGATGTCAACAGCAATTCATGTCTGTTATATGGTTTTCTCAGTGAGAATGAAAAAAACAGGAATTTGCCAAATGTTATGACATTCCCGGAAACAGTTAGATCACGTGTTTCCTTCTCAGCCAATCAGCGAGTCGGATACATCCTCCTTCTCAGCCAATCAGAGACGTGCTTACATATTAGCGGCGGAGTGAATATAAGGAACGGGTTTTTTGCTAGAGTTTTATTAGTCTGTGAATAGAATTCAAAAGGAGTGAGAAGAAGAACAGTTTTGACTTTACTCATTTGGATATATATTTGTGTTGATGGCGATGAGTGGAATGTTTACACTATTAGAAGTTGATAGTGGAGTTGATGATAATAGTACAAGAGCACCAAACATTGCGGTGGAAATTACGAAAGGATCGCGGCTTTGTCTGGAATGGGATGCAGTATATGCAAGATATGTGATATCCTTGAGCAAATTTAAAATGGAGGATCAATTATGTTTCGCCGCTAAAGTTGATATAGCACATGTGAATAGACTTCAATGTGCTTTAAGTGCATTGGTGAAACATATTGAAGACAATAAACAGTATCGCTGAATGTACATGCTCTGTATTATTGATGTTGTTGTTGTTGTAATTATTCAATAAAATTGTTTCGAAATCGAAAATGTTTTTCTTTCTTTTCTGGTCAGGTTAGGCTAACGAATCAGGCTCAGTCTAGAGTCAGCAGTCGGAGTGAAAGGATTGAAAAATGAATAAATTTGAGAAAGAGAGAATTAGATCAAATCTAGTGTTTATGGAAAAACATTTGATTTTGGATGATGATTTTCTCGAGTTATCTCTTAAACGCAGGATATTCTCATGTCCGGGAACACTGACAATATAATGAGGAGTGATTCTCCCCCATTGGACTATTGTATGAAACTTTTAAAATGTGATTCAAATGCTTATAGTCAATTTATTGATATATTAATTGGAACAAAGCAGAATCATATTGTGGATATACTTTTGAAAATATTGCCAATGGATTCAATGTAGATGGCTCCCCCATCATTCGAAAGAGGTAACATTACAGAGCTACTCCTCTCTCCCACCATTTCCCTCCACCTTGAATTTATCGAACGAAGAGGATCAGTTTCGTTTTAGCTGTGAGTGAGTTGACATCGGAAACCGAAAAATGTTCTATATATGTCCATTGTGCATGTACACTCTTGGCAGTTGGAATCAATGTGAGAATTGTACAATTATTGATGACTATAGTGAAAAGTGTAAATTATGTAATCCTTGTAAATTACATAGAGGCTATGCAGTACAAATTAAAGGATGTAATTCATGTCTTGAGGAGGTGTGTGACTCTCATCCTAAGGCACCTGTGCTCCAATTGTCACTATGATAAATGTGATCAGTGGGAGAATACTTACCCCGCTATGATTGGAAAGAATCCCAAACGTGATTTTAGTTTATTTCTACGAGATTGGTATCGTCGTGGATTTAAATTATTCTGGGAAGAGGAATCTGGTCTACGATTCAACTGTTGGGGTAACAAGACAATCTGGTTTCTACGTCATCGCTGTGATGACACCACCTACTATGACTATAAACCAAGTGATTTTTATTTGGCAGTTACCGAATGTGATTCACCATTTGAAAACATTGTATGTGATATTGCTTCAAATAGACAGATTGAAACTCGTGAATTTCATAATATGAATGCAAATAGTATCATTGACTATACAAAGAGATATGACAAGAGTGAAGTTACATTGTACTGTAGAAAATGTGACCCTGACTTTGCAGTCAATCAAGATCAATATACAGTGAATCCAAATGATTTACCAGCATTAGTGGTTCACGACAGTTGCCTATACATCGAAGATGAAGAAATCTAAAGTGAAGATTTAAAGACATTGTTTTTATATATATATGCATTTTATTAATAAACAAATTCACAAACATTTTTTAAGCACTTTACTCTTAGGACACTGAAATCAATACTATATAGGTCTGAGAGGATATTTTCCACTAGAAAGTCGTTCAGACGTGGATTGTCAACATAAATGTGGAGAAACTGCTTGTAAGTATAGCCACGACATCGGAACACAAAATATAGTAGTGCATGGAAGCCGCAGCTTTTAGTCGTTAGATCCTGAACCCTCTTCCGATTTTGAATAATAGTTTTCCCACTACTCTCAATATAGTTGCTGATGTGGGGTGTGTAGAATGTATAGGGTAGACCAAGAGGATCAAAAAATTCAATCGTCTTCATTGTTTGAAAGATGCACAGCCAATGACCCGTCAGCACAGTCGACGGACTGCTATTAACAATAATCAAGGTATTGTTTGCGCTTTGAATTTTTCCAAGAAAGTCCGAGGGCAGACAATAGGATTTGTACTGGGACATGTAGGGGTCCATATTAAATACATTGATTATTTGACTGGTGTTCATGGCGCCAAGTCTAGTAGAACACTGCCTTCGGGAGTGATTTCCAATAGGTTTCATATTGATTTAGTGAGATTAGTGCAATACTCTCAGCCAATGGGTCGGCAAATGTACACTCTAAACGCACACTCCCCGTACGTACTATACTCATATCCTGTGTGCCAGACAAATCCAGTACAATGATACCATGTGTTTTAGCAAACATATCTTCGGTTATACCATTTTCAAATAGTTGCGAATCGTGATCTAGGGTTTGCATGGTCAACTCGTACAATGTTCTATAGGATTTATCAAAAGATAGATTGTAGAGTGGGATGCCGTTTACTTTGCACACAAGAGATGAAAGTCCAAACATCTCGAATTTATGTGGACATTCAGTCCATGATCCTATTGCACTGGCGCTTTTTACAAAGGCCAAAGCCAATTTTGACGGGATTTCGCCATTGATAAAGGATGAATCGGTGAAGGTGCGTGAGCCCATTGCAATATGACGTTGATTGGTGATTGTATGAGGAACAAGTAGTTTAATATTGTTGCCATTGGCTCTCAGTTTTTCCACGGCCAAAGCAACAGAACTCATAACCTGTTGTTTGCGTACATGAAGTATTGCCGAGGTGAGGGAGAGACTTACATCAGGATTGGCAGCAAGTTCTTTTCTCAATATGAAATTGGAGGGTGCAAGCGTCAATTTTATATCCACTTTAACATTGGGCGGTAGCCATTGGGGTATATTAAATATTTCATGATATATTTTTCCAACTAGATGTAATTCACTAGTTGTAGCATTTTTAAGTGCATCTGTACTATCAGTATTAGTAATATATTCATATCCATTGGAGGCGCCTCTCAATTCCTTGTATGACTTGGGTGTCATCAGCATGAATTGCATATAGCTTGTATAATTTGAGAGATTGTTGCTTGTGCTCACCAGCGTGCCATTAATGTAGACACTAATTTGACGAAATAAATTATGTAGTATACAATTTTCATAGGATATTCCATCGGCCCGAATCGGCATTGTATTATCAGTTTTCCGGACTTTCATTTGCAAATCTATAATGTTGAAGACATGTCCATAAAGTAGTCTTCATTGGAATAAATTTGAAAGTGGATATTATCGGAGAGGGGTTGTTGTGGATAAAATTGTTCATAGTATCCATGCTTGACACTCACATCAACATTTTCAGCATTGAATAGATTCAATGAGGCGGTGATTGAAGGTTGAGAATCCTTATGCGGTAGGTAGGACATTTTAGGAGAAGAAATCTAGTTTCGATCTGACAATTTTCTTTCTGGGACTTCTTCTGTTTACAGCACGTGTCGGCTTTTTCCTTCTTTTCTTTGACAAGAGGGATGATGTCTTTCGTTTCCGACCTGAGTGGAGACTGATGAGTGATGCATTGTTTCTTGACCTTTTTAAGCCTTTACCATTCTGTTTTAATCTCTCGCAAGGGTTCGCGCACTGGACCTAAGATTTTCCGAAGCACTTTTTTTAAAATCCTTGCCAGAGCCCCAATCGTATAGTGTAGAGGATGCAAAATCTGTCGCAGCCGGTACAAGATATTTTCTAGCCAGTGGTAGTGAAGAGCGAAACAGCTTAGCAAACCAACTGCCAAGACCATAGCCAGACATTGACGAGCGACCTTTGTAGTAGTCCATTCCATTGCCCTGTTGTCTTGGGCCAAGAGTATTAACATAGCAGTCAATATCAGGACAAGTGAATACCACTTTTTTATTAGACATCTTGTTGTTGAACGATGGGTCGAAAATGGCATGTAATCACAGCCAAACCTTTTGAAATTGCTATTGGATCACCCAATTCGGTTCTTAGTGTTAACTGACAGAGTTCCAAATAGGAAGTGTTTACGGGAATATACTGAAGATGCTTTATATTGTAGTGGTGAATATGTTCTTGATTGGTTTTTTTCGTTCAAGAACTCGTAGGAGGGGAACATTTGAATTACCAACCCGAGATGTTTCCACAAATGAAGCGTAGAGAAATATACAAGTGTCCGTGGAGAAGGCAGGCGGGTAGTCAGCAAAAATGAAATTAGTGTTTCCGGCACTTTTACCATTGATTATATTGAGCTTAAAGCCAAGAACATCCTTTAGATTATCGTTGAGAATAACCTTTTCACTGGCAATAGGTGAACTAATGTAGATCTTGCCCTCCTCCTTTGAATAGTTGAAATGAAAAGCTCCCTTTTTACGAGCGGAAATTCTTTTATTGATAGTACGACATAAATCATTCATACAGGTGAGTTCCTCGTAGGGTAATTCAATATATGGATATTCCATCCAATTGATTTTTTGAATTTGTTCTTGATCACCTGTTGGTGGTGGCGGCCAATCATATGGTCTAATTTTTATTTCATATTTACGATCCTTTCTCAGGATGTCATAGGTATTTTTGAGAATACAGTCGACAAGAGCCACTTCATACTTTCTATTGTCGTCGAATTTGATGGTGGGGGAGAGTTTTGTCCAAAAATCACTTGTTCTATTCAAGTCATTGTAGAGAGGATCAGAAACATTGGACATGAAAGTCACATAGAAATCATTGGGCATTGTCAATATCTTCAGCACTGACCCAAGAATCAAAATCTGAGTTGTATCCTAGCCAGCGAACAAGCAACTGTCTCTTGCCATGGCGTGTACGACTCTTTAATATCTTTTCAATTTGATAAATTTCACTAGTGTTTCTAACTTTTTGCAGTTCATATTCATAAAAACCGCCGAGAATCTCGTCATCTTTGGTGTCTCGCAGCCGATAAGTTATGGGTTTGGTGTCCAGGATTTTGGACACTTTAAAAAGTTCAGTGCTCCATAAATAATTCCTTTTTCAAAAATATTGGTGGTTCTATTAATTCGAACAGTATCACCAACATTGAATTTCTTCTTCTTTTTCTTCTTCTCATTGCCATTGGAGTATTGCTTTAGAAAAGCATCAAATGTATTTTCACTGTAGTGAACATCCGTTGGTGTAGAGTTGGACAGAGATCGATGGGGTCGATGGTTGTATATCTGCATGATTTTATCTAAATCATGAATAAAAGCCGGTGTATTTTTCAATGTGCAATATCTTGAAATTAATAGACGAATCGTTCTTATTAATCGTTCAGCCAATGCAGCCTTTATCGGACTGTGACTATGATAAAGTGTTGTATTATATTTCAAAAGAACCTTTTGCACATGGGGATTACAAATTCACTGCCACGATCCGATTGAATTTTTCTATACGAATCCTGTTCAAGAATACTTTCAATGGCCCGAGCAACTTCAACACCTCTCTTTGACCGCAGTGGAATGGCATAGGCATAGCGACTAAAGACACTGATTGCCACTAGAATATATTTGTAGGGCGCATTGTGACGCCGTTGAAGTGCGTCTAGAGTTAAAAGATCCATTTGCATTATATGCAGAGGGAAAAAGGCTTTAGTTTGTCGATATTGTTTACTGCGAAGCCTGTGATTTCGATGCAGTGTGTAACTCGCTTCATTTTCTAGATACTCTTTTGCATTTTTCAATGTGGTGGTGGTGCCGGAGACACTTTGGAAAGCGTTTTGGGAGAACTTAAACTTCCCACCTCGCCAATATTTTCATAGACACCTTTCAGAACTTCATCCATTTTGAGCGTAAACACGTAGTGTAATGTCCACTCCCCTTTTGCACACTGGCGGGCGAATCAATTCGTCTTCGCTTTTGACTAGCAGCCACAGGTGTTGTAAAATCATTGCTGCTGCTGATAGTATCCTCAAATATTGAATCTTCTTCTTTTTTAAATGGTGTTGGAGGAGGAGGAGGACTATATTCTCTTAGTTTCTTTAGAATTTGCTTATTGCCAATAAGACTTTTGGGAAAGTTTATTGCACACAGAAAGGTGTATAGATTATCGTCAAAGGATAAGAGTCCTTTACGATTCGTCACCATATCACAAATTAAATCAACTAGATTATAACTTTTTCCCTGAATTATAATTCGTTTCCCTGTGCTATCGACTTGAACTGATGTTCATCTGCAGTTTCCAACATGAGATAAGATAATACTCTTTTACTCTGTTCTCGATAGGTCAATGGCAATAGGTTTCCAATTTTCAATACAATCGAATTCAATTCCTTCTCCTTTGATTGCAGTGCTGCAGAATCTTGAGGAGATGTTTCCTGTTTAGGGGATCAGTGGTGACGGTGACGGTGGCAGGTCTCTCACGATAAGGTTTATGTTTGTCCACACGTCGCAATGCATCTTGAAGTAAAAGCAGTTTTTTTGTCGTCGGCAATATTCTCATCGTTAATGAATTTGCTTAGATTGTCTTCAAAATGTTCGATGGGCGAGAGGACAAGTTCAAATGGTGTCAATTTATAGGGTTTTGCCATTCTCACTAGAGAAAACTGTTTACAAGTCCTGCAATTATCGGTAGTAAAAGTGTGAAGAAGCTACCGCCCGCTTGAAGGAGCCGTTTTCTTTTTAATTTTTTTCCCTTGTTTTTACAAGCCAAGGCGCGTACAGTGGAACGATGTTGCTTTGTCTGTTGTCTAACACCTTCTGGCAGTTGAACATTGCCCTCAGTTAAATTAAACAAAGTTCAGATATTAGATTAATGAAATCATTGTCAACCCCATGTTTGAGTATAGCCTTCCTAAGCAATGGTTTTGAAGTGCTTAAAACGGAAAACAGATGCCGTTGTTCGTGTAGTTTCTTCAGTGTCATAATGGCGACTAATAGTCTTTTTCTACTGTTCACCGAAGATATACTGTAATTTCATTGTTGAAAATGTCGGTGACTACACGTAGATCCTCGGGCGTGCTCTGATTAAGATCCAGCAAAATGTAACCGTAGGGCTTGCTAGTCGCCTGAGTGTACGCTGACAATAGAAATTTTGGAGCGCCGGGGTATATCTGCTTATTGAGAGTTATGAGCGAGCTAGAATCACGAACGACTCGATAGATAATATAGACGGTGCAATTCAAAGCAAGGGTTCGCATACATTTGCTCTGATGAAACAGATTGTGTAGAACTAGGGTAACGGAAATGTGTTCATGATGGGAGCGAACGGTGAACAGTTGTAGCATTTCCTGTGAGAACTGTTCAATGGATTCAGCCAAATCATCAATATCAACCACGAGTTCGATTCAATACTATTGAAAACATCAAGTCCTCGTATGAATTGTATTGGTATGGTTGTGGCAATAGCTTTTATTTTATCATAGGACTCCTGCCAAATACTATAGCAATAGTAGATTTTTTTCGGCTTTTCCAAAAACATTTTATCACAATTTTGAATTATTCTAGCTAAAAGCGTTGTTTTTTCCCCGACATTGAGGGACCACACAGAAACGATCTGAAGGGTGTTTTAAATTGATACATGCTGCTGACAACAGTCGGACTACAACTAACTGTAAATCATTTGTGCTCAATGAATAAGTAGTAGCAATAATTTTCCCCATGGATCTATCTATTCAAGAACAACAAAAAAAAACAATATTACATGGCAGCATTTATTTCGACACTGCATGAAAACAAATATTTGCAGTCAACATGAACGATACTGCAACGATAAAAATAACACAAGAACAATTGACAAAATTTCTCCGGTGGTCAAAATGAAAACTCTATTTGCAGTCAACATGAACTGCAATGATAACACTTTATAAATAAAACACTTATTGTCTTTAAACACTTTTTGTCTTTAAACACTTTTCTGTACAATAAAAAAAAAAAACACTTTTTGTCCATCATCAACTTAAACACTTTTCTGTACAACACTTTTTTTTTTTTTTTTTGGTCAACTTAAACACTTTTCTATACCTGACAACACTTTTTGTACAACAAAAAAACACAGAAAATACACACACTTGCAGGGAAACGCTAGTAGTAGCACAGTTGAGCATTATGAATTTAAAGGTGTGTGGGATCCCCCCCCCCCCCCCCCCCCCCCCGGGGACCGCGGGGCCGAAGGCCGGCCGGCCGCGGGCGGGACCCCCCCCCCCCCCCCCCCCTGGGCCCCGCGGGAAGGGACCCCCCCCCCCCCCCCCCCCCCGGGAGCCGCGGGGTGAAAAAGAATAGTTGTCGTCACTGCTATGGGTTAGGTTTGAGGTTGAGTTAGTGCTTGGGTTAGATGAGGTTGAGTTAAGGTAGTAAAGGTTGGTTAGTGGTTAGTCAGATTAGGTTAATTTATCCAGACCAAGTTGATTGCGATAGTCAATGCATTCAACTCGATCTGAAATACGGTAGTGGCCGTGGGGTAGAACACTCACACCATTCTCGAGCACATAGACCTTGTCGGATATACACGACATTGCATTCTTTTCCACTCTCACAGTATAATTTCTATACTGTAGAGAGCGAATTGCAAGCACTTGTGCTCTCGGCACTAGGCTACTTTCTACACAGTCTCTGTACACGCTCATGTTGAAATTGCTCTTTACAAAATGTGTAGGCACCCCTTTACACGCCTTCTTTTCTTCCCCACTATGAGTTTCAACGCAATAGACTTTGGGGCCCGGGAACACACCCCCCCGGGATATCAAATCACTCCCCGTCTCTGATTTTAACATTAATAGTTGGTTGGGGGCTTGACGTTTCACCAGCTCGGGGTAGAGTGATGGATTCCAGTTGGTGAAATCCATCCGCGAGCTGATGTGTTCCCCCTTTTGCAAATCACCCAATAAATCCAAATCTTCAGTCCCATTTACCTTTAACAGCAGAGAATCTGTATCACCATAGTAAACTTGAACCTCCCCCTCCCGTGGCCATTGCACCTTGCACACATTGTAAAAGAACGACAACATGAGCTTTTTTGAAATTTCTAGTACTGAACTGCCACCTGCAATATTCTTGTTCAGTACTACATTTCGCTTTCGCCTGTGTAGAAGAACCATGTCGGCCTCTATGCTCGTGAACGATGTAAAATTGGGGTCGGCAATAATTCGTGCACACTCTAGAGGGTCAGTCACGACGTCACAGCGAGATCTATTACGAACGCTTTCACACATTTTGCCAAACGCTGAATTTAGGATGAGCTTATACATTTCCTTCTCCACCTTTGAATTTGCCTTAGAGCGTTTATCGACAAAGGTGTCGATAAACGTTTTCAAGTAGGGTCGCTGATTGAACTGCAGGACCCTGTGTATTTTGGTGATCTTGAAGCCGTTGCTCACCATCCAGTGCAAAAGCACATGGTGAACAACGATATTCTCCTTAGGGTCCAAATCAGCAATCAGTTTCTGTTTAGAGGGAGTCCAGTGCATCCCCATATCCTCAACCAATGAACGATTGTAGGGGCTCAGAGAGTCCCTGCTCACCGGCCGATTGATACAGGGAAAGACAAAATCTTTGACTGAGTCGTGAAGCGCCAGCGGAATGTGACCATCTACTTCAAAGAACCATCCTTGTGGCCCATTGTCCTCGACGGTGGTAATGTCGGGGAACTCACAAGGATTCTCAAGCCATTGATAGTTCCCACACGGCAAAGAGTAGTTGGACATTGCCGAGGGGTACAATGAGTTCATGTCCAAGAACACTGCATTTGACTTTGCACCGGTGCTTTGTCCGCTCGGATCGGTTGATAAGACGCGGTCCCCATGAAAACATACTACCCTCCCCTCATTGAACGCTCTACAAAAAGGTGCTGATCTACATCGGTGATTAGGCCTATTTCCTCCTGCTAATTTTTAAAATTAAATCCATCACTAAATGGGGTGTAGAAAAATAATAACCTATATCTAACCCGAACTCTGAATAGATCTGGTCTGTATTCTTACAGACTATATCCAACAAAGTTAGAACGTCACTGGCCAAGTACAGTCTACAATAATCCCACCCATTTTTACAATCCCCCTTGGACCACACCTTCTTGGCAAACTCATACTCCTCGGCTGTGCATTCACTGTTGGTCAGTGAATTGTAAAAAGCTTCAATTGGAGGTAGTTTCTCCTCACTTAAGCGAGCGCCAGAGCAGTAATAATCGTATGCGTATATACCTTTGCAGGTCAACAGGTCATACATTTCACTGTCTGGAAAGTGCTGTTTAAGCAAGGGAAAGCTATCAAAATTGTCGCTTTTTTGCACTTGAATCAATTGACTCAATGCCTTGGGGAAAAAACTAAAGGAATCTAAAAACCTGATTTTATTCCAACACGTATGCCCATTATCCACTGCCTGCCATTTCAGCTCGAGAAGCAGCAACTTCTCAGCTGATTTGGGAATTATGTTATAGGTAAATGAACTATTTACCCATGGACAATCTACTCCCCCTCCCTCCCTGTGCATACGTGCCAGTGCCGGTAAAATAAATTTCAAATCATAATTGGAATTATGAAAAAACAGGGATAAAAAACTGCTGGCTAACATTTAAATTACACGATTGATGCGCAACTCCTCTAAAATTACTACCCCCCGAGGATATTTCCTGCCACAAGTGATTATGATCTCTGACTTTCCCCCTCCCCCCACGTTTCCCTTTAGTCCCCTTATCCACCTCTGCAAACTCCCCCTTACAAACCCAACATATTTTTTGATTTTTAATCGCGAGACGATCCTCTGCAGACAACACCATTGGATAATGCGTATTTCTCAAACGAGAAATAGCACCATTAGCCGTGCCAATCAGTTTAGTCAATGCCTTGTCCATGCACTCAGGTCCCTCATCCAATGTTTCAACTATTTCTAACAACTGCATGGTGTTAGAACTGTCTCTTTGCGCGTGGGCGTAGGACACTGCAATAGCCTGATGTTCTTTGACTCGGTTTGGAAATTGGGGGTCATTCACCTCCACCAGCTTAGCTTCACAATCCAAAGATATTTTGTTGCACTGGAGAAGGGTATTTTGAAAAATTTTTGAAGCGTAAAATAGCCCTATCCCCTGAAACCGTTTCCACTGTCTGATAGCCGTGGCGGCTACAATGCTTCATATGATCCCGTAGTTTCATATCACTACGGAATCTAGAGAGGCATGTTGGACAGTAGAAACATTCCCCCCTATGCTTACCCTCCCCCAGAACTCTACTAATGTCAGTGATAGGGTTAAAATGACCGATTGTGTTCGGTTGACTAGGTGGTGTGTATAGCAACCAAACCCAGTGTTTAACCAAATCAACTGAGGGACCCCTTACGGGGAAAACCACCCCCTTCTTTTTAGAGCGAGTCCCATCTTCAAATTCTGTTTCATATTGTACCACAGTAACGCCAATATTTAAATGAGCATTAGCCCTTTCAAACATGTCAATAGATCTTAGCGTTACTGGGTATTTTCCTTCTAGGCAAGAAAAATCTACAACTGGAAAACGGAGCCTTCCTTCCCATGTACAGCCCAATTGTCTAAATTCGTCTTGGTAAGCGTCCCGAGCTAGAGGCTCGTATGCTGATATGAGGAAAGCATATCGGAAACACTTTTGATCTGTTTCAAAACAGATCTTCTGGACCCCACGACAACCCTCTAGATCTGGATTATAATTTAAAACTACTGCCCTTTCCCCACCTGCCCCCCCTCTTAAAATAAAATCTTTCTTAAATTTACATATATTTACGCTTAAATTTTCAACAAAAAGAACTACTGAGCCACTTCCATTTTCGTTTATAGTTCTCGAGATGCGTTATAATTTGATCGACCCAATCTAAGAAAGCACCCTCAAAATTTTCTAAATTTGAATAAACCAAACGCATCTCGGAATGTATAAAATGATAGTAAACCTCACTTTTTCCCTCATTCAAATAAAACACTTTTAGAACAATGGAGACCTTAATTGAATCCCTACCCCCCCACAACTGAATCTGGTTCTCCAGAAGTGCACGAATTTTTTCTACATATGCATGCACAATCTCTACAGGGTCATAAACAAAATTACCACACAAAAGCGAATTAAAAGGATCACCAAACGTTGCAGTGAAAACAACTATATTATTTAAAATTCTGTTGGACAGCTGAAAGTCTGGGAGAGTTGTACCCCCCATCCCCCTCTTGTATATTACCCCCTCCCCCAAGCTGTTCAACAATATCTGGCGAATGCTCCACTTCAGTTGTTCGAAGTGGAGTCGTTATGGTATCGGAGGTTGGAGGGTTCCCTGTTAATTCCCGGGTAAAATCGTCTAAAATTTGCAATGTGTTTGGACTCAAGTCTACCAGCTCAACTGCGCTATAATCAACATTTAAAAAATCACCTAAAAAGTCGTCAATATTATCTGGAATTTGATGTAAATCATCCCATGGTGAATTGTTGGGGGACTCCACGTGTGCCTCCTCTCCTTCTCCAACTGACGAGCAGGGGGGAGATGGTGAGTATGGAACCAGGACAACCTGTAAATGAAAAAATAGCTTATTTTCAAAGTGTTCAAATCATCCCTACTGCTTTTAAAATTTGGATTATTATTGCTTAATAACATTTGGTTAATACAACTTAACGACAATCAAAGATATGACATAGAAGGCGACAATTTGTTCGTTTATTTTCAGTGTTCAATTTTTTTTTTTTTCGCGGCACTTTCCCGCAGCGCTTCTCACAGCGCTTCCCGTGGCGCTTTCCTGGCCCGTGGCGCATCCTGTGGCGCTTCCCGACCCGTGGCGCATCTTTGTGGCGCTTCTCGGCCCGTGGCGCTTCCGTGGCGCTTCCCTGACCCGTGGCGCATCTCTATGGTGCTTCCCTGCCCGTGGCGCATCCCTGTGGCGCTTCTCGGGCCCGCAGCGCTTCCCGTAACGCTTCCCCGCCCCACAGCACTTCTCGGACCCGCGGCATATCTTATATTAGTATAAGATATTTACAATCTAAAACATCGCATGACATAGTAGGTTTTGATTTTGTTCAAACAATTCCTCCAAATAAAATTTCATATTAATACTCTTTATCTGCTCTGTGGAAAAAAAAACATGATTTGAAAAGGATAGCCATCTCTTGTCATGATACACAACTCATTCAGATATAAAGTTTTTTTTTTATAATATTTGTAGAGGCAAGGTGAACCATTCGTTTATATCGCAATAGAAATTACCAAACCTTACTATGACCAGAATATAGTGCCTTTTTTTTGGCTTCACTAATCTAATTTAGCAAAAGGGTGAAAACATGACATAGTAGGTTTTGATTTTGTTCAAACAATTCCTCCAAATAAAATTTCATATTAATACTCTTTATCTGCTCTGTGGAAAAAAAAACATGATTTGAAAAGGATATCCATCTCCTGTCATGATACACAACGCATTCAGATATAAAGTTTTTTTTTTTTTTTATAATATTTGTAGAGGCAAGGTGAACCATTCGTTTATATCGCAATAGAAATTACCAAACCTTACTATGACCAGAATATAGTGCCTTTTTTTTGGCTTCACTAATCTAATTTAGCAAAAGGACGAATGCATGCACTTGACGTGATTCAAAAGGGAGAACATTATATTTCCTTTGGGGAGAAAAAATCTTTCAATATTCCCGCTGAGATATACTCTTACGCAGTGTTCGAAAATGTTGCATGTGGAAAAGGACTAAAAATTGGAAGAAATAGAAAGGTAGGAAAAAATGCTTACAGGTTTATATCCCGGCTGCACTTGGGCATCCAAAGGACCAGGTAGTGCATGCTGGAGGGCCACTTCCTGACCTTGCATAAGTGGGGCAGCTCTTGAAGGCCTAGGCAACGTATGATGGAAGGTGGACGGACCGGCGGTGTTACATTCTTGTACAGATGATTGCACTTGTTTTGGAGGCTTCGGCCAGCTACCATATTGCCGGACAGTAGCCTTCGCATGGCCCGCATTATTAACCCTCGCTTTCTTGGAAGAAGGGGGCATGCATTCTTCACAATTTGCCTTAAAAAGAAGAGAAAAAATTAATATCTAAATAATTTGTCCCTTTTTTGCAGAAAGAAAGTTATTAACTATAATTTTGTCTAGAAAAGGCATTTATCACTAAAAGCACAACGTAAAAAATTTCGTGAAATATACTAATTGCATCCTTTTTTGAATCTGAGAATTACGACTCACTGAGCCATTCAAAAGCCGGCCTAGTTTGTATATTTATCACACCCCCAGAAAAACACCCCGAGGGAAAATAACCCCCATGGAAAATATCCCTGAGAAAAGACATGGAAAAATATCCCCTCCCCCCACCGAAAGATATCGCATCCTTTTGAATCTGAGAATTACGACTCACTGAGCCGTTCAAAAGCCGGCCTAGTTTGTATATTTATCACACCCCCAGAAAAAAACAGCCCACGGAAAATAACCCCCACGGAAAATACCCCTGAGAAAAGACATGAAAAAATATCCCCCCCCCCATCGAAAGATATCGCGTCCTTTTGAATCTGAGAATTACGACTCACTGAGCCGTTCAAAAGCCGGCCTAGTTTGTGTATTTATCACACCTCCAGAAAAAAAAAAACATCCCGAGGAAAATAACCCCCACGGAAAATATCCCTGAGAAAAGACATGGAAAAATATCCCCTCCCCCCCACCGAAAGATATGGTAAAAATGCTATTCAATTTACGCATAATAAAGCAATGTATCTTTTTCTTAAACCCACTCCCCTTACTTTTCACGCGAAGAAGCAGTTTGTTTTCACCTTACAATGGAGGTGTTAGACTTGAGGCATTGTCAAACCCCCCCCCTTTCACCAATGTCCTAAAAATATTGTTAGGCATTAATTTTGGAAATGACTCATTTCCAATGCTTCCATAGCACATAGAATTACGCAAAGCCTGTAAGCACACAAGATTAATTAACAATAATGTCTCTTTTCACGCGAAACTAACTTTCTCAGAGAAACCCTATGGTTAAGCCGCTATCCAAATTCTTGTATATTTATCAAAGCCGGATGTACTTTAAAGGGGTGTCAGTAATTATCAGATATTTAAATCATTGCGAGAAATCTGTAAGTCAAGCCATATCGGACAGTATATTAAGGGAATGACAGAAAGTTGACAGTTGCTTTTAGATAAGATACGGAATTTATCAAAAACAGAATTAAGGTCGTAAACAGAGGGGGGAGGAAGGATGGGTTTACGTAACGAAAAAAGAGCGTATTTTACACTTTTTATCGAGTATAAACATCAAATAGGGACGTTTGTATAGGGGGGTGGGGGGGGGGTTTACCCGAATATGGTAGAGGGTGACCACGGAAAACAATTTTATTTTGAAAATAAAAAATGAAAACAGAACTTACATTGCTAATTGTGGCTGCCAAGGCTTCAAGTTCATCAATAATATCCATTTTAGTTGCTTACACGGTGTCAAAATACTTTCTGATAATTTAATCACATTGCATGTCCGTTATATACGAAATCTCAAGGGTGAATTGTTATGTAACGGGGAAAATCATATGTAAGCACGTCTCTGATTGGCTGAGAAGGAGGATGTATCCGACTCGGTGATTGGCTGAGAAGGAAACACGTGATCTAACTGTTTCCGGGAAAGTCATAACATTTGGCTCGAGCAACAACAACAAATACTATTTCTGGACACCATGACATTCACGATCGATTACACAATCAAGTTCTCGGAAATTCACTTCCCCCTCAAGTCCTAGATCAATAACATTGTTCCCGTTAGAATTCAATGCGCATGTGCAACCTTCGTCCCGGTTAGGTTATTACACATAGAAACATCAAATAAATCGAACAACACACATAACCATCCATGAAAACAGACATAAATGTGAGAAAGTTCCTGTTTTTCAAATTCTCACTGACAAAAACCATAAAACATCCATAATTTGATGTTGACATCCGAGAAAAACATCAAATAAATCGAACAACACACATATCCATCCATGAAAACAACCATAAATGTGACAAAATTCATGTTTTTCCAAGTGAGAAAATTCCTGTTTTTTCATTCTCACTGAGAAAACCATAAACCACGTGGTCATGTCACGAGTCAATAAGGCATCTCTACTCACAAGTACCCCAAATACGTCAGGAAATCCGGATATTCGGAAGCCAGTGACAACTCAGGTTTCGTTAATGACCCTATCAGAGGAATTTGCAAAGATGATGAACATTATGCGTGAAACTCATAGCTCAGTCCAATAAATTGAACAGCGATTCATTGTAGTAGAAAATAGAATAAAAGCAATTGAATCAGAGCAATTAGCCTTAAGGTCTGAATTCTCGGGATTAAGTCTTGTACAAATGCTGTAGAAAATGACATTTCTTTGTTGAAAAATGATAATTTTAACCTGCAGTCAGAAGTTAAATATTTTAAAGAAAAGACCCTATGTATGTCTGATAGGCTTATGGCTGCAGAGTATCAGCCTAAAGAAAATAATTTGGTTGTATGGAATGCAGTCTGTGAGGATGAAGATCAAGCCAAACGTATGTTTACCGAGATATGTACGGATGGACTGAATTTACCAGTGATACCCCATTTTTCAGTTGTTGCAATAAAAAAGGATAAGAAATATTTTAAGGTTAATGTAAAAACCGTGGAAACAAGATTGAAATCCTTAAAAATGGGAAGAAGCTTAAAGGAAGAAATATAGCAAACCAGGGAAACATTTATGTGAGTGATGATGCCCCATTTTCTGTGAGAGAGGCAAGAAAAAAACTATATGAAAAAAAAAATTGTGTCTTAAAACGATGGGTATAATATCATGGGTATCAAACACAGTTCCACCATATCTTCAGTTTGAACGTCCGGGTGGTACGAAAGTGAAGTTTACGTGTGATGAATGGATTGAGGAACTAGCACATAAGCCTCCCTCCACAGCTTCCAGAGGTGCTAAAAAATGAGTGTTTTATTGAATGTGTTTAGTTTACTTATTGGTTAATTATCTTTTCTTTTCGCTTGGTTTAATCAAATAGATATGGAAAAGTTGATAGTGATGAATTTGAAATGTTTGGGTTAATGATAATTTTATATTTTGAGTAAATAATTTAAAATGTTTGTTAATGTGAAATTATTTTGAGTGGGTGGTAGCGGGCTGATGTCTTTTTGAATGGTTTTGCTTTGTGCCATGAAGCTTGCAATAATGTGCTTTTTTTAAATTGTATGTCCGCTTTGCCGGAATATATTTTGTTATTTTTTTTTTGTATTTATCTAGGTCTAGGTATATATTTAGTAGATAATGATTTTTTTTTTTTCGCCACCGCCACCCTCTACCGTCACATACATTAACTTTTATTGATGATGGTTAGAGATATCGTTTTTTTCCTCCTGGGAACAGCAATGTCCTGCAACTTGAAAGTCGACGGTTGATTTTTTCCAGCCAGTTTAATCAAAGGATAAATAGAAATTTAGATATTAATACCACTGAGATTTTCACAAATGAACCATCAAGGTATATTTTTAAAGAAGAAGCACTACCCTTGTATTGTGATGGGGGCCATTTTGGCCTTAACATTTTTCATTTGAATTGTCAGGGATTGAATTCTGCGCATAATTTTTTATCGGAATTAATAAATACTAATGTCTTTCAGGTGATCGCTTTAACTGAAACGTGGTTAAATGATAATAACTCGCAATTACTACATATCCCTGGGTATAATTTATATGTAAGGAATCGCGAGTATTACCAACATGGAGGCCTAGCAGCTTACATTCAGGCTGATTATAAGGTTTCAATAAGAGAAGATCTTACAATATATAGAGAGAAAGTTTGCGAGTGTTTTGTTTTACATATAACTAGAGAGAATTTGAATTTTTGTATTGTTGTAGTATATAGACCTCCACAGAGCCTGCTCCAAGACTTTATGGACCTATTTGAAGAACAATTAATGAAACTTCCGATTAACTCTATGCCATGTTTTATTATGGGGGATTTTAATATTGACCTTATTGATCAGTCATCTGCTAGCACTGAATTTATTAATAGAAGTTTATCCAATGGGTTTCATCCTTGTATAAATATCCCTACAAGAATTACAGGAACATCAGCTAAGCTTCTGGATAACATCCTTTGTAATGTACCCTTGAGTCTTCCCAGGGTCCTTATCAACGATGTATCTGACCACTTTGGAGTTTCAGCTAGCTTTAGAACTGTCACGAAGGTGGTTAAGGCAAAAAATCAAGGATTCCAGTGATCAGTAAAAGTGCGATGGTAAAACTTAAAAATGATATAGAAAAGGTGGATTGGTACGATGTTCTAGGCGAAGTTCAGGACGCAAATTCAAAGTTTGTTTTATTTTATGAAAAGTTGCAGAGTTTGATCAGTCAAGTAGTCATATTGAAACCGTTTAATAGAAAGCACTCAAGTAAAAAACCTTGGATTAGTCCTGTGATTTTGAAGCAAATAAATGTAAGAGATAAATTGTTTAGAGCTCAAATAATTAACCCGACACAAGAAAATAAGCAATTATATAAAATTTATCGAAATAGGTTGAATACAATTTTTAGAAATGAAAAAAAGAAATGTTTTGAGAAAAAGTTTAAGGAGGTCGAAGGATGCCCTAGGAAAACCTGGGGACTAATAAAAGAAGTGATTGGATTAAAAATAAATAGTGTACCCGTTGAATTAGTTAGTGTAATGGGAAAGACTTTGAATTCTGAAAAGGACATATGCAATGAATTTCAGAGCTATTTTTCAAATATTGGTCTGAATTTAGCTATGTCAGTTGTGCCTGATAGTGGTGACCCAACGTCCGAGTCCTTACTGAGGGACCCCATTGATGTGTCTCTTCACCTTAGACTTCTAACAGTTGATGAAATTAAAAAAATTATTTATGGGTTGCTTAGTAATTCATCTGGTAGCGATCATATTACTCTAAAAACACTTAAATGTATTTTTCCTGTTATAGCTGAAGTTTTATGTGGGTTAATTAATGAGTGTTTTCGTCAAGGAAAATTCCCAGACTGTTTTAAAGTTGCCCGTATAACCC
Organism: Artemia sinica; assembly: GCA_027921565.1. Taxonomy (NCBI): domain Eukaryota; kingdom Metazoa; phylum Arthropoda; class Branchiopoda; order Anostraca; family Artemiidae; genus Artemia; species Artemia sinica. The sequence goes on along the minus strand of CM051259.1, from coordinate 40,987,170 downwards.
CAATTCATAAGGGTGGTATTCAAATGACCCAGGAAACTATAGACCGATATCTGTTTTACCCATTATTTCCCGTGTTTTAGAGAAGTGTTTTAGTATTAGAATGATGAGTTTTTTTGGAGGATCATAAGTTACTGGTAGAGACACAATTTGGGTTCCGTAGAAAAAGGACAACGGAACAGGCGATGATTTATTTGAAAACTATTATTAATGATGTATTAGATAAAGGTTTCAAAATAGGTGCTATATTTTTAGATCTGATGAAAGCTTTCGATGCTGTGGATCATGAACTTCTACTTAAGAAGTGTGAGGTGTATGGTTTGAGGGGTAAATCATTAAATTTTTTAAGAAGTTTTTTAAGTAATCGTTATCAGTATGTCCAACTAAATGATACTTCTTCCGAAAAAAAGCGTATTGAAATAGGTGTTCCGCAAAGATCAGTTCTCGGTCCTATATTATTCTTGATATTTATTAATGATTTACCAAATTGTCTAAATAATTTTTGCTATAGAATAAATGAACTAACGGTAAACCCGACTAATGAAACAGTTTCACTTTTTTGCTGATGACACAACAGCCATTAGCACAGCTAAGACAGCGGAGCTGCTGCAGATTTCCATGAAGAAATCAGTTAATAGAATTACAGCATGGCTGAGGGTAAATAAATTAAGGATTAACATGGCTAAGTCTAACTTTATTATTTTCTCGCGATCATCAAACTTTTACCCATGGATCAAGGAATTAGATATGCCCAATGGCGTTATAAAACGGACTGCGTCTTTTAAATGCCTTGGGATTGTAATAGATGAAACTCTATCTTTTAAGGAACATGTTACTTTAACTAGCAAAATTCTGGCAAGAAATCTCGGTATAATGAAGAAACTCCAACATTGTTTTCCCCCAAGTCTGTCCTTCGCCATCTTTATTTTTCTTTAATACACCCGTATCTACTTTATTGTTCAAGTATTTGGCTCTCTACTTTTTCTTCTACCCTAAAACCAATAAGAGTTCTACAAAATCATGCAGTAAGAATTTTAGCCGGTATATCTCCACGTATGTCTGTTAGAGAAATTTACCCAACTTTAAAAATTTTGCCGGCTGCAGGCCTTCGTGAGTTCTATGTATTGTGGTTTATTTTTGGACTGCATCAGGATGTTCAGCCTCGTTGTTTTGGTGATTTATTGTCCATTAGGTCTACTCTTCATTCTCATGATACAAGGGGTAGCGCGGACTTCTGTGTACCTAGAGTATATCTTCCCGTTTATGTTTTTCTGTTTTTTATAGAGGTACGCGGAAATGGATTAGTTTGAATAGTGATATTAAGACTATTGGTGACCCCAATATTTTTAGAAAAATCATTAAGGAACTGCTTTTTGCTGAATATGAGTTTTGACTGATTAATTGATTTATTTATTGTGGGGGTTTTGTTGATATGATGTTCCCAGAGGAAGTATAATATATGATATTATTTTGTATTTATTGTTTAGTGTGATGGTATTAGTGGTGTCGGTGGCCAAGTATTCTTTGTTTTAAGGATTTTGTTTTCTCTACCTCCCCCACGGACAAGCTTTGCTTTTTAGGGGAGGCAGCAATAATTTTTTGTTGATATGTTTTTTTTTTCAATAAATCCTTCTTCTTCTAAGAATACAGTTTTAATATAATTTTATGCAACAAAGGTAATAACCAATATCTTTGGCTTTAAAATAAAGCCATCCATGGTAGTTCTTACAAACGGAGAACTTCATAAATTTGTCATGGGAGGATGCAGCAGTATTAAGAAGGTTTCTTTACGACAAGTGTCATATTTCATCCACATTACTAATAAATGTTTGCTCTTTGTGTGTGTCTATAGGTATTCAATGTGAGGGGGTAGCTCTTTCCCATACCCTCGAACTCGACTGTGGATACCCTATCTCCACTAACACGACGGCATTTTTATAGAGTGCTATATTCAGTCAACAGTGTTAATAAACGTTTGAAATTAGCCTAATATGTATTTGCGTCTTCAAATGGAGGAGGTAGCTGTCCTCCAAAACCTCAACTTTGAATACCCGATCTTACAGCGCTATTTTTGTTTAGTCGTCTAAGAAGTTTCTCTGTGGCGGCTTCCCTTCTACTGACTCATAACTTTGTTAAATATAAAGCCTTTTTTAACGAAAAACTAAGAGAGGGAAACGGGTTTACGTTAAATAAAGCAGTGACAATGAAATGAAAAAAAAAAACAACAACAAATCAATTAACTAATCAACTCCACTTCTGGGAGCCTTTATCAACGGGAAAAAAAGGACAAGGAAAAAAACTAAATTAGTTAAATCATGTAAAGAAAAAGACAAAAAAATAACATACAAGAGAAAAAAAAGGCACTTGAAATTTACCTTTAAAATGAATAGACATCAATAGTAAACAGAAACTAATAATTTTATAATTCAATCAAGCGCATTGCTAAGAACTCGTTTAAAACAATACCCAAAAACAAATTTATTGCCAACAATTTCTAGCTTTATCGTTGGCCAAAGTAGAAATATCAACATAATTCCCTTTTTCTCTCTCTTGTATTTTCCTCCATGGACCCATAATTCTTATCTTATGAGAGAGTATAATATAGCTGATCCAGTATTTCTTAAGAAAAACAAGCGTCTGTTAACAGTGCCCGTTTATCTGAACTAAACCATCCTTGCTCTCCAGAACGTGCACGATAAAAAAGAATTTATCTTCTTCTCTTACGTGATTGTCTTTATTAGCGTTTTCATTTGTAGTCAATTTTCATCAGTATTTATTATAACAGTTTAATTGTATTATTGTTTACTATATTAATTAATTGTTTATTAAATTGCTGCCTCTGTAATGTTTAGTAGCGTTGATGTTGTCACAGACAAACAGAGAGTATGCTTAAAAAGAATGTTGTGACAGAAAAACTTTTCATCCTTCTACTGGCTTTATATTTCTTACAGAAGAACCAGTCAGTTTTTAAATGCGAAGTCTCTTCTTAAATTGGATGCTATTGTCCGTTTAGCCTCGTCTAGATTTGTCGCTCGCATTAGTTAATCTAAGCGTTAGTTAGCCAGATTTCGAAAAACTGGTGCTATTTTCTCTCCAGAAATAAGGATAATGTAATTGACTTGCGAAAATGCATCACAAAAATGAAAAATTGAAACTAAGGCACTCTTTTTAACATAGAAGTAAAAATAGTAATCTCTCTTTTCCCTCTTGGTAATATTGTCTCTATTAGCATTATGAGTAGCGCCATTCCAGCCTTTTTTTTCTGTGCTGTTTCTTTTTATTTTTAACTGTGGCTTTGAATATATATATATATATATATATATATATATATATATATATATATATATATATATATATATATATATATATATATATATATATATATATATATATATATATATATATATATATATATATATATATATATATATATATATATATATATATATATATATTATATATAGTGTATTACAGGTAAATTACTTGGTCAAAAAAAAAAAAAAAAAAACTGTCTTCCTAATTTAGTAACTGAGATAAATGAGCATTTGAAGAAGGTTTGAACTCATCCATCCAACCACCCAGGACGAAACAGTAAATCCAAACCATTAATCCAAAAAGCATGTCCAAAATAGAGCAAATTCAACATTAATAAAAGTAAATCATTGTCCCAAAACCAAGCCAAAGCACCTTTAGTCCACAAAATTTAATATTTCCAAAGTAATCACCACATACCAGGGCTCCTCAGACGAAAAACTCACTTGCCTATACAGGTTTCGACACTTAATTTCCTGATCCAGGCAAATGAGCGCACCTGTCATAGAACCATATGGCTTACCCCCATGTGGTGTCACCTGTGGAATATCTACGAAATATACATTACCCAGAAATATAAAAATACTCCCAAAAATTTCCAAAGCTTCATTCACCACCGCTCACCTAGAACTGATATGAAATACGTATCACCGAAACTTTGTTTTCAAACAGTTCGTGGTAACGAACTGTAAGTAAGGAGCGACCCGGCTCAATGGTGACCGAAACTCTAGAAAACGGCATTTTGATACAAATAGATACATCAAAAGAATCACATTTTAATGCTGATTTCAAATATATAAGTTGCATCAAGTTTAATCCTACCCATCAAAAGTTAGGCGCCTGAGAAAATTTGGCTGATTTTCGAAAAAAAGGGGGAAAGACCCCCTAAAAGTTATAGAACCTTAATGAAAATCACACCATCATATTCCGCGTATCAGAGAACCCTACTGTAGAGGTTTCAAGCTCCCATCTACAAAAATGTGGAATTTTGCATTTTTTGCCAGAAGAAAGATCACGGGTGCGTGTTTATTTGTTTTTTTTTTTTTCCCAGGGGTGATCGTATCGAACCAGTTGTCCTAGAATATCGTGAGAGGGCTCATTGGAATGGAAATTGAAAGTTCTAGTTCCCTTTTTAAGTGACCAAAAAAAATGGAGGGCAACTAGGCCCCCTCCTACGCTCATTTTTTTCCCAAAGTCACCAGATCAAAATTCTGAGATAGCCATTTTGTTCAGCATGTTCGAAAATATTATAAGTATGTCTTTTAGGTTGACTTAATCCCCCTAATTTCCCGGGGGGAGGGCTGAAAGTTATGAACTTTACCCAATGTTAACATATAGTATTGGTTATTTGGAAGTATACAGACGTTTTCAGGGGAGATTTTTCCTGGTAGTGGGGGGGGGGGGGGGGGTGGGTCAGAGGTTATATGGGAGGATCTTTCCATGAAGGAAGTTTTCATGGGGGAAGGGACATTGCTATGAAGGGGACGCCGGACTTCCCAGCATTATTTAAAAAAAGATCATAAATTTAATATAAAAAACAAGTATTTCAACTGCAACAGCAGCAACATCGAAACTTTAAACGAACAGAAAATATTACATATATAATTGGGTTCACCCCGTAGTCAATGCCTCGCTCTTTAAGCCAAAGATTTTTTTAGTACTTTCATAAGAGCTATTTATTCTAATTAACGGTCTTTGTGATTAAGCGGTGATTTCTATAGAATTGGAACAAAATTTGAACTTTCACTGAAAGAGCAAGGTATTGAATAGGGGGCGAACCCCCTAATAAACGTATTAAAAATATATGAATATAGAAGTTCGTTACTTAAGTTAATTCGTAAGTTACGTATATTTATTACTAATAAAAAACGTTCGTAAATAAAATTAAACAAGTTTCGAGAAAGCCATTTAACTAAATAAAAGTAAATTAATATGAAAATTTTGTTTTAATTATTCATGTACGGTGTGCCAAGATCAAAACTGCATTTATTCAAAAAACGTTCAAAAATTAAATAAAAAAAACAAGTTTTTTAAACTGAAAGTAAGGAGCGACATTAAAACTTAAAACGAACAGAAATTATTCTGTATATGAAAGAGACTGTCCCCTCCTCAACGCCTCGCTCTTTACGCTAAAGTTTGACTCTGTCTCACAACTTTATTTTTAAAATAATAAAAAACTTTAGCGTAAAGAGCGAGGCGTTGAGGAGGGGACAGTCTCTTTCATATACAGAATAATTTCTGTTCGTTTTAAGTTTTAATGTCGCTCCTTACTTTCAGTTTAAAAAAACTTGTGTTTTTTTATTTAATTTAAGAAAGGTATGGGTCACGCGGCAGGCATCTATATATAGATTCTCACTGTCGCTTGTCTTCTAACCGCAGGCAATTTGAGCCTTTCCTTGATGTCATGACGTCAAAATGGACCTTAAATTAGAAGTGGTGCCTTTGTAAAAATTACATGTTTTTTTTTATTGGACCTTTAACTTTTGCCTCGGCTTGTCTTTTGTCATTACGAACGACACATTGCCGAACCTTTGTTTCTTTTAATTGTTCAGGTGGAATGACGAAAACTTCTTTTTCTTCCAACGATTTATCTAATCCGGGTTTTCGATGTTACAAGGTATGGAAGGCATTGACAACCACCTTTGTGTCTTTTAATTGTTAAGGTGGTGGGACAAAAACTTCTTCTTTTGTCTTGGCTAGTCTTTTGGCATTATGAAAGACATATTGCCGAACCTTTGTTTCTTTTAATTCTTTAGGCGGTAGGACAAAAACTTCCTTTTCTTCCAGCGATTTTTTAAATCCATATTTCTAATTTTCAAAGGTATGGTAGGAATTGATGACCTTATCCCTGTCAAATTCCAAAACCCCGTATGTCTTCTAACCGCGCATGTCTTTGCCCTTCATTTTTTATTTTTAACGCGCTCTATTTGTCGTTTTCGCATATCTTCTAACTACTCGTGTCTTTGCTCTTCATTTTCATTTTGATACGTTTTTGGATTTTAATTACTTCAGAAAATTTAGCAATGGCGTTTGCTTTAGCTGTCCGTGTTGTTGTTGTCGCAATTGATCAAGAACTTTTAGAATAAATTGAGTTTTCTTTCCGAAATAAAAAGAAAACATGAAAAAAGTCAAATGATTAGAAGATTAAAGTTTTCTATTTGTTTATTCAATTAATAATTTTTAAATTAATAATAACTATTTAAAAATTTATAATTGTGTTGCTGTAATTCAAGTTTTCATTTTTATAAGTGTTATTATGTACAGTTTTATGCATCTCAGGTTTTTTCATTAAATGTCATCAGGTAATACAGGAGCCGGTAGCGGAGCTGGGAATGACAAGGAGCAACATCGTGTTTTAATACTTCTGCTGATAAGAGAATGTCACTAACAGGGCTTTGGAAGCACCTTCTACTAGATGTTGTTAGCAGAAATAAATCTCAGTTATCTTCCTCATTAAAAAGATATACAGTAACAATTCTTATTCGTTTACCCCAGAAGAAAATTTTCCGATACTTCAAGCAGTGAAAGAAACTAATGACTCAATATGAAAATACACTTTTTATGAATAATTATGTTGTTACTAAACTGAAATAATGTTCTCACTACACAATAATGTAAATTAAAGAGACATGAAATACTCTCCAAAGGAGAAAATTCTTCTTTAATTTTCCTTGGAAATACTTTATTGTACTCCAATGGTGCGATACAACTGCAAATAGTGCGGGAAACATATAAGATTAGAAACTAGCGCTAATGTCCAAAGAAAAGTCACCAATGCCATTAAGCGTTTGGTAACTTTTTACCCTAATTGCTGTATACTTGCTTAGCCCTAATTATTGTATACTTGTTTAGCCCTAATTACTGCATACTTGTCTTATCAGATATTTAAAAATGCAGGGGAAGGTAAGAAAACAGAATTCTCTCTTAAATAGCTTAATATCAACTAGAATACTTAACCTGACTAGATTTCACAAGCTAACCTGGCACTACTTTGGGCACGCTGTATTTTTACTTAGGATAATTCTTGAAAATATTGTGCTTAGTAATTATCACTCCCAGATAAATATCAGCTCTGATCCTATTGCATCGTAAATTAGTCAGGCTATACATCTAATTTCCATTGAAATTTTGTATTTGTTGAAGGATGCCGCCAGACGCTACAGTGCAAGCGGCACTATTTTTCCATGTTATACCATGGAAGGTCAACTTTTTGGTGTATTTTGATTGTATCTTACTAGCTCAAGAAAAATGTAGAGATGGATTAGCATTACTCGTTTTCTCTGAAATTGAGATTTATATCACATTCACTGGGGGAGGGGGACTGATCTTTAGCGATTTTTAACAATTCATTTGGTTCTTAACGTATTTATAAGTTTGTTCTTTTTACTAAAGGGTATTATGTGTCCTTTTCTCACTTGAAGAAAAATTATTGATATAAAACTTTATATATTGACATTTTCTTGACCAAGTCTTTAAGGCTGCACCATTCTTCAAACTCTTTATTTATTAGCAGTAAAAAGAAAAGCATTTTTTTAGTGCTATAACCATCCCAGGAAATATTTGTTTTATAACATACTATCTTTTGAATTCCTCCGTCCGATTTGTATGTTTTTACTCAACCTAACTTTTTACAATGCTTACCTTTTGAATTTTATTCAGATAGTGACATATTTGGATGAAAAAACATATATTTTCAATATTTCTTTTTTTAACTTACGAATATAACTCACAAATCCCCTGTGAAAGTGAAAAACTTGTCGCTGGTGTGTACAAGCTTATCCGAAACCTCGTCATAAAATTCTGCCCTAAGAAATACCGTTGTTTTGCAAAACTTCGATTTGAGGTGGAGAAGAGAAGATTCGGTTGGTTCCTCTTTGTTTGCAACCTCACTCATCGTCATATTGTAGGGACTATGGGTAGCGAAATCTTGACACTACTTTTCATGTCAAAAGAGAAACGAACACTGTGTAAATGTAAGCATAGATATTTCTCTTATAAGACTAAGCAAATGTTAAACAACGAAAAAAAACACATTTGACCGAGGGGACGGCGTCTGTTTGCTGGATGTGTGTTCAGTGAGAAAAGGCTCAGACCTCAAAAGATGCCTTTCCAGTCCATTCAGATCAGAGGTGTTAAAATCTAATGAGGAGGGTACGGTCCATAAGTTGGTACACGAGTAATGACAAGTATCTATTGAGTGAGGTTAAATTGAAATTGCAATTTGAGTGTGTAGTTTTTCGAAACGTTTATTATAAGAAAGATCGTTCCTTCATTTGGTTCCTTTTTTTTATTTCAAAACACGAGGTGGCTTATGGACAGACTTTGTTAGTTTGTAGGAATGACCGGAAGCTATTTTTTTTTTCTCGTATTAATTTGGACCACCTTTCAGGGAGTTGGATGTCGAGCCCATGCTAACAACTCAAGAAACCAAATAAAGTTTGGTCAACCAAGTAGATCCACAAGTTTGTTTCAACCGTCGACGGCATCAGGTCACTCATTATCATCAGTTGGTGAGACACCATCGCAGGAAGTGAACACAATATCACAGGGCCTTAAACAAGCCAATGGTGATCAGGTAAAACATTGCCATGCCTCAAGGATTCACTGTCCAACATAATCACACACAAAGGTCACACCAGGTCTAGGCTCCCAAAAGTCATAACTAGCTCTCTATCTCTTACTTCCCACAATATCCGGTTGAGATACAACCTTTATTTTAGTCAGATATTCTGATGAAATTATGACTCCCCTAGACTTATTTCAATCATCAGCAAAATCGTCAGTTGGTGAAACGCCATCTCTTTAATTGACAAAATATAACAGGACCTTGAACAAGCCAGTGATAATCAGTAAAGTCCGGTTATACTTCACAAATCAAGCCTATCGTACCTGATTCCCCAGAAAAGTCGTACCAGTTTTCAGCGTTCCCAGAAGGCATAACTAGGTCACTAACTTTGAATTCCCATAGTATTTGGTTGAGATACAACCTTTATTTTAGTCGTATATTCTGATGACATGAGTTTAGGGGCTCCCCTAGACTTGTTTCAACCAACAACAGTACCATTCCTTCAATATCTTCAGCTGATGAAACGCCATCTCAATAACTGACAATAATATCATAGGGCCCTAAACAAAAGTAATCAAGCAAAACTCTTCAAGAATTAATTTATCAAATCTGATCCACCCCCACAATGGTCATACCAGGTCAAGGTCAGCAAAAGTCATAACTAGGACACTAGCTCTTGCTACCTACACGTATAATTGAGATCCGCCCTTCTTTTCTGTCATATAAGTAGAATGCGTCGTCTGGATTTGCGTAGACATATAGCAATTTCAACGTTATTTGCGTACGTCTCTACACCTTTTCAAAGAGAGTGACTATCCCCATGCATTGGAATTATACAAAACCTGCCAGACAAGTTTCTGTGGTTTGGTGGGTATAATCTGGTTTGGTGGGTATAGTCTGGGTTGGTGGGTATAGTCTGGTTTAGTTTTTTTCAAAGAGAGTGAGTATTTGACATTTTTGCAAAAAGGGATAAGGAATTCGCAAATTGGACACTATGAACGATATTAATTAATGTTTTGAATAATAGGAGTGTGAATGATTCTGATTAGTGATTGGATTGTATGATGGTGGAGAAAAAAAAGGATTAAACTGATTAACAGTTAAGGTAACCCCGAAGGGGTTGTTAACTCAGGTAATTTGTTATAAATTTGAAACAACATCAGTCTATGAAAATGGCTAACGACGATCGAATGACATTGTGAGTTGACCTAGCTTTACCTCTCCGATGTGTCAATTTTGGAGGGAAAATCAAAAATACTCAGAATAGAAAATAAACGGGATCTGCCTCAAGGGCAAGGCTCAGAGGCCCTTCGTTCCCCAATTTCTGAGGGCAGGGGAGGGAGGGGGGGTCAATTTTGGAGGGAAAACCAAAAATGCTCAGAATCGAAAATAAATGGGATCTGCCTCAAGGGCAAGGCTCAGAGGCCCTTCGTTCCCCAATTTATGAGGGCAGGGGAGGGGGGGGGAGGGTCAATTTTGGAGGGAAAACCAAAAATGCTCAGAATCGAAAATAAACGGGATCTGCCTCAAGGGCAAGGCTCAGAGGCCCTTCGTTCCCCAATTTCTGAGGGCAGGGAAGGGGGAGGGTCAATTTTGGAGGGAAAACCAAAAATGCTCAGAATCGAAAATAAATGGGATCTGCCTCAAGGGCAAGGCTCAGAGGCCCCTCCTTCCTCCATTTCTGAGGGCAGGGGATAGGGGGATTCAATTTTGGAGGGAAAACCAAAAATACTCAGAATCGAAAATAAACGGGATCTGCCTCAAGGGGAAGGCTCAGAGGCCCCTCCTTCCTCCATTTCTGAGGGGAGGGGGGAGGGGGATTCAATTTTGGAGGGAAAACCAAAAAATACTCAGAATCGAAAATAAACGGGATCTGCCTCAAAGGGAAGGCTCAGAGACCCGAAAATAAACGGGATCAGAGTTCGTTCCCCCATTTCTGAGGGCAGGGGAGGGGGGAGGTCAATTTTGGAGGGAAAACCAAAAATACTCAGAATCGAAAATAAACAAGATCTGCCTCAAGGGGAAGGCTCAGAGGCCCTTCGTTCCCACATTTCTGAGGGCAGGGGAGGGGGAGGGGGTCAATTTTGGAGGGAAAACAAAAAATGCTCAGAATCGAAAATAAATGGGATCTGCCTCAAGGGCAAGGCTCAGAGGCCCTTCGTTCCCCAATTTCTGAGGGCAGGGGAGGGGGGAGGGTCAATTTTGGAGGGAAAACCAAAAATGCTCAGAATCGAAAATAAATGGGATCTGCCTCAAGGGCAAGGCTCAGAGGCCCCTCCTTCCTCCATTTCTGAGGGCAGGGGAGAGGGGGAGTCAATTTTGGAGGGAAAACCAAAAATACTCAGAATCGAAAATAAACGGGATCTGCCTCAAGGGGAAGGCTCAGAGGCCCTTCCTTCCTCCATTTCTGAGGGCAGGGGGGGAGGGGGAGTCAAATTTGGAGGGAAAACCAAAAATACTCAGAATCGAAATTAAACGGGATCTGCCTCAAAGGGGAAGGCTCAGAGACCCTTTGTTCCCCCATTTCTGAGGGCAGGGTAGGGGGGAGGTCAATTTTGGAGGGAAAATCTTGAAGTAGCAAATTCTTTCTTGAATTCACCTGCTGGATAAACAAAAAGACATTTCGTTCAAGGAATTATGACAAAATTATAAGTAAGTAACAAACTCTTTATTGTTTTCACGACTTAGATACACGATGTAGAAATTTAATTCAAGAAATTATGAAAAAAATTCTCAGTAAGTAACAATTTCTTTCTTGAAGTCAACTCTTGGATACACAATACGGAAATTTCATTCAAGAAATTATGAAAATATTTGTAAGTAAGTAACAAACTCTTTATTGATTTCACCTCTTGGATATACAGTACAGATACTTCATTCAATAAATTATGAAAAAATCGCAAGTAAGTAACAAACTCTTTATTGTTTCACCTCTTGGATATACAATGCGGATATTTCATTCAATAAATTATGAAAAAATTGTAAGCAAGTAACAAACTCTTTCCTGAAGTCACCTCTTGGATACACAATACAGAAACTTCATTCAAGAAACTATGAAAAAATTGTAAAGTAAGTTAAGTAACAAATTCTTTCTTGAAGTCTCCTCTTGGATAAGTTAGCTTTAGTATTTCATGGTTTGACTTGCCTGAAATCATGAATTAGAATAGTTAATTAGCTGTTTGGGTTTTCAGACCTAGTTTTTTAGATTTTCGTGGGTGTTAGGTTCCTGGGGTTTATTATTTGAGAAGTTAACTTTAGTATTTCGTGATTTGACGTGCCTGAAATCATGAATTAGAATATTTAATTAGCTGTTTGAGTTTTCAGACATAGTTTTTTAGATTTTCATGGGTGTTAGGTTCCTGGGATTTATTATTTGAGAAGTTAACTTTAGTATTTCATGGTTTGACTTGCCTGAAATCATGAATTAGAATATTTAATTGACTGTTTTGGGGATTTTAAGACCTAGGTTTGTTAGGTTTTCGTGGGTGTTTGTTTCCTGGAGTTTATTATTTGAAAAGTTAACTTTAGTATTTTGTGGTTTTACGTGCCTGAAATCATGAATTAGAATAGTTAATTAGCAGTTTGGGCTTTCAGACCTAGTTTTTTAGATTTTCGTGGTTGTTAGGTTCCTGGGATTTATTATTTTTAGAAGTAACTTTAGTATTTCATGGTTTGACTTGGCTGAAATCATGAATTAGAATATTTAATTGGCTGTTTGGGGATTTTCAGACCTAGGTTTTTTAGGTTTTCGTGTATGTTTGACTCCTGGGATTTATTATTTGAGAAGTAAATTTAGTATTTTGTGGTTTTACGTGCCTGAAATCATGAATTAGAATAGTTAATTTGCTGTTTAGGGTTTTCAGACCTAGGTTTTTTAGATTTTCGTGGGTGTTTGTTTCCTGGGGTTTATTATTGGAGAAGTTAACTTAGTATTTCGGGGTTTGACGTGCCTGAAATCATGAATTAGAATAGTTAATTAACTGTTTTGGTTTTCATACCTACGTTTTTTAGATCTTCGTGGGCGTATCTGATGAAATTAATTTAGGTCGTATGATCAATTTAATTTATTTTTTAATGCACTAGTTTTTCAGTAAGGACATTCGATATCCTAAAAGTGTTTAATTCAAACTTTTACCTTGACCATCGATGTTGTTAGCAGAATTTCAAAAGGATCATTTATGAATACTTTCGTATCTGATGAAATAATTTAGATCGTATGATCAATTTAATTTATTTTTTAATGCAGTGATTTCACCTCTTGGATATACAGTACAGATACTTCATTCTGGAAATTATGAAAAATCGCAAGTAAGTAACAAACTCTTTATTGTTTTCACCTCTTGGATATACAATGCGGATATTGAATTCAATAAATTATGAAAAAATTGTAAGCAAGTAACAAACTCTTTCCTGAAGTCACATCTTGGATACACAATGCAGAAACTTCATTTAAGAAACTATGAAAAAATTGTAAATAAGTAAGTAACAAATTCTTTCTTGAAGTCACCTCTTGGATACACAATGCAGAAATTTCATTAAAGAAATTATGAAAAAAATTGTAAGTAAGTAGCAAATTCTTTCTTGAATTCACTTGCTGGATAAACAAAAGACATTTCGTTCAAGAAATTATGACAAAATTCTAAGTAAGTAACAAACTCTTTCTTGAAGTTACCTCTTGGATACACAATGCAGAAAGAAATTTCATTTAAAAAATTATGAAAAAATTGTAAGCAGTAAGTAACAAACTCTTCCCAAAGTCACCTCTTGGATACACAATACAGAAATTTCATTAAAGAAACTATGAAAAAAGTTGTAAGTAAGTAGCAAATTCTTTCTTGAATTCACCTGCCGGATAAACAAAAAGACATTTCGTTCAAGAAATTATGACAAAATTCTAAGTAAGTAACAAACTCTTTATTGTTTTCACGACTTAGATACACGATGTAGAAATTTAATTCAAGAAATTATGAAAAAATTCTCAGTAAGTAACAATTTCTTTCTTGAAGTCAACTCTTGGATACACAATACGGAAATTTCATTCAAGAAATTATGAAAATATTTGTAAGTAAGTAACAAACTCTTTATTGATTTCACCTCTTGGATATACAGTACAGATACTTCATTCAATAAATTATGAAAAAATCGCAAGTAAGTAACAAACTCTTTATTTTTTCACCTCTTGGATATACAATGCGGATATTCATTCAATAAATTATGAAAAAATTGTAAGCAAGTAACAAACTCTTTCCTGAAGTCACTCTTGGATACACAATGCAGAAACTTCATTTAAGAAACTATGAAAAATTGTAAAGTAAGTAAGTAACAATTCTTTCTTGAAGTCACCTCTTGGATACACAATACAGAAATTTCATAAACCAAATTATGAAAAAAAATTGTAAGTAAGTAGCAAATTCTTTCTTGAATTCACCTGCTGGATAAACAAAAAGACATTTCGTTCAAGAAAGTATGACAAAAATTCTAAGTACGTAACAAACTCTTTATTGTTTTCACGACTTAGATACATGATGTAGAAATTTAATTCAAGAAAATATGAAAAAATTCTCAGTAAGTAACAATTTCTTTCTTGAAGTCAACTCTTGGATACACAATCGGAAATTTCATTCAAGAAATTATGAAAATATTTGTAAGTAAGTAACAAATTCTTTATTGATTTCACCTCTTGGATATACAGTACAGATACTTCATTCAATAAATTACGAAAAAATCGCAAGTAAGTAACAAACTCTTTATTGTTTTCACCTCTTGGATATACAATACGGAAATTTCATTCAATAAATTATGAAAAATTTGTAAGCAAGTAACAAACTCTTTGAAGTCACCTCTTGGATACACAATACAGAAATTTCATAAAAGAAATTATGAAAAAAATTGTAAGTAAGTAGCAAATTCTTTCTTGAATTCACCTGCTGGATAAACAAAAAGACATTTCGTTCAAGAATTATGACAAAATTCTAAGTAAGTAACAAACTCTTTATTGTTTTCACGACTTAGATACACGATGTAGAAATTTAATTCAAGAAATTATGAAAAAATTCTCAGTAAGTAACAATTTCTTTCTTGAAGTCAACTCTTGGATACACAATACGGAAATTTCATTCAAGAAATTATGAAAATATTTGTAAGTAAGTAACAAACTCTTTATTGATTTCACCTCTTGGATATACAGTACAGATACTTCATTCAATAAATTATGAAAAAATCGCCAGTAAGTAACAAACTCTTTATTGTTTTCACCTCTTGGATATACAATACGGAATTTCATTCAATAAATTATGAAAATTTGTAAGCAAGTAACAAACTCTTTCCTGAAGTCACCTCTTGGATACACAATGCAGAAACTTCATTTAAGAAAGTATGAAAAATTGTAAGTAAGTAAGTAAGTAACAAATTCTTTCTTGAATTCGCCTCTTGGATAAACAAAAAAAGTCATTTCATTCAAGAAATTATGACAAATTCTAAATAAGTAACAAACCCTTTCTTGAATTCGCCATTGGGATTGCACAATACAGAAATTTAATTCAGGAAACTATGAAAAACATTGCAAACAAACTCTTTCTCGAACTCGCTTCCTGGACAGACAATACAGCAATTTCACTCAAGAAATTATGAAAAAATTGTAAGTAAGTAGCAAACTGTTTCTTGAATTCTCCTCCTGGATGCACAATACAGATATTTCATTCAAGAAATTATAAAAAAAAATTGTAAGTAAGTAACAAACTCTTTCTTGAATACACCTCTTGGATACCCAATACGGAAATTTCATTCAAGAAATTATGAGAAAATTCTAAGTAACAATCTCTTTCTTGAAGTCCCCTCTTGGATACGCAATACGATACGGAAATTTCATTCAAGAAATTATGAGAAATTCCAGGTAAGTAACAATCTCTTTCTTGAAGTCCCCTCTTGGATACACAATACGGATATTTTATTCAAGAAATTATAAAAAAAAAGGAAAGTAAGTAACAAACTCTTTATTGATTTCAACCTCTTGGATACAAAAAAGACATTTCATTCAAGAAATTATGACAAAATTCTAAGTAAGTAAAAAAACTCATTCTTGAATTCGCCGTTTGCATGCACAATACAGAAATTTCATTCTATGGGACCTCTACACGTGATTAAACACGTTTTGAAACTACATGCTATTTGCTTGCCTTTCCTTGGTACCTTTCCAAACGAGCGGGGATTCCCCACTGGTTCCTACACATTGCAAAAAAGTGAGCAGTACGAAAACTCCACGTTTTCAACCAGACTGGTTTTTCAGACAACACCCACTTTTTTTTTAGGGGTCAATCAGAGACAGCGGAGATTGCTCAATATACGATAACTTGATTGGTGATTGGTTACACACCGCAACGGCGCATACATAGTGAGAGAGATATGCAAAGTCGACATAGCTTTATTTCATTTTTTAAGGTCAATTTAGACGAGGTTACGCGCGCGCACGTAACCTCGTCTAAATAACCTTAAAAAATGAAATAAAGCTATGTCGACTCTGCATGTCTCTCTCACTATGTATGCGCCATTGCGGTGTGTAACCAATCACCATCAAGTTATCGTATATTGAGCAATCTCCGCTGTCTCTGATTGACCCCTAAAAAAAATGGGTGTTGTCTAAAAAACCAGTCTGGTTGAAAGCGTGGAGTTTTCGTACTGCTCACTTTTTTGCAATGTGTAGGAACCAGTGGGGAATCCCCGCTCGTTTGGAAAGGTACCAAGGAAAGGCAAGCAAATAGCATGTAGTTTCAAAACGTGTTTAATCATGTGTAGAGGTCCCATAGAATGAAATTTCTGTATTGTGCATGCAAACGGCGAATTCAAGAATGAGTTTTTTTTACTTACTTAGAATTTTGTCATAATTTCTTGAATGAAATGTCTTTTTTGTATCCAAGAGGTGAAATCAATAAAGAGTTTGTTACTTACTTTCCTTTTTTTTTATAATTTCTTGAATAAACCATCCGTATTGTGTATCCAAGAGGGGACTTCAAGAAAGAGATTGTTACTTACCTGGAATTTTCTCATAATTTCTTGAATGAAATTTCCGTATCGTATTGCGTATCCAAGAGGGGACTTCAAGAAAGAGATTGTTACTTAGAATTTTCTCATAATTTCTTGAATGAAATTTCTGTATTGGGTATCCAAGAGGTGTATTCAAGAAAGAGTTTGTTACTTACTTACAATTTATTTTTATAATTTCTTGAATGAAATATCTGTATTGTGCATCCAGGAGGAGAATTCAAGAAACAGTTTGCTACTTACTTACAATTTTTTCATAATTTCTTGAGTGAAATTGCTGTATTGTCTGTCCAGGAAGCGAGTTCGAGAAAGAGTTTGTTTGCAATGTTTTTTCATAGTTTCCTGAATTAAATTTCTGTATTGTGCAATCCCAATGGCAAATTCAAGAAAGGATTTGTTACTTATTTAGAATTTGTCATAATTTCTTGAATGAAATGACTTTTTTTTTGTTTATCCAAGAGGCGAATTCAAGAAAGAATTGTTAGTTACTTACTTACTTACAATTTTTTCATACTTTCTTCAATGAAGTTTCTGCATTGTGTATCCAAGAGGTGACTTCAGGAAAGAGTTTGTTACTTGCTTACAAATTTTCATAATTTATTGAATGAAATTTCCGTATTGTATATCCAAGAGGTGAAAACAATAAAGAGTTTGTTACTTACTGGCGATTTTTTCATAATTTATTGAATGAAGTATCTGTACTGTATATCCAAGAGGTGAAATCAATAAAGAGTTTGTTACTTACTTACAAATATTTTCATAATTTCTTGAATGAAATTTCCATATTGTGTATCCAAGAGTTGACTTCAAGAAAGAAATTGTTACTTACTGAGAATTTTTTCATAATTTCTTGAATTAAATTTCTACATCGTGTATCTAAGT
This sequence comes from Artemia sinica, assembly GCA_027921565.1. Lineage (NCBI taxonomy): Eukaryota > Metazoa > Arthropoda > Branchiopoda > Anostraca > Artemiidae > Artemia > Artemia sinica. The sequence continues at coordinate 40,969,376 of CM051259.1, read as the reverse complement.
CGTGAAAACAATAAAGAGTTTGTTATTTACTTAGAATTTTGTCTTAATTTCTTGAACGAAATGTCTTTTTGTTTATCCAGCAGGTGAATTCAAGAAAGAATTTGCTACTTACTTACAATTTTTTTCATAATTTCTTTTATGAAATTTCTGTATTGTGTATCCAAGAGGTGACTTCAAAGAGTTTGTTACTTGCTTACAAATTTTCATAATTTATTGAATGAAATTTCCGTATTGTATATCCAAGAGGTGAAAACAATAAGAGAGTTTGTTACTTACTTGCGATTTTTTCGTAATTTATTGAATGAAGTATCTGTACTGTATATCCAAGAGGTGAAATCAATAAAGAGTTTGTTACTTACTTACAAATATTTTCATAATTTCTTGAATGAAATTTCCGTATTGTGTATCCAAGAGTTGACTTCAAGAAAGAAATTGTTACTTACTGAGAATTTTTTCATAATTTCTTGAATTAAATTTCTACATCGTGTATCTAAGTCGTGAAAACAATAAAGAGTTTGTTACTTACTTAGAATTTTGTCATAATTTCTTGAACGAAATGTCTTTTTGTTTATCCAGCAGGTGAATTCAAGACAGAATTTGCTACTTACTTACAATTTTTTCATAATTTCTTTTATGAAATTTCTGTATTGTGTATCCAAGAGGAGACTTCAAGAAAGAATTTGTTACTTACTTACTTACAATTTTTCATAGTTTCTTAAATGAATTTTCTGCATTGTGTATCCAAGAGGTGACTTCAGGAAAGAGTTTGTTACTTGCTTACAATTTTTTTCATAATTTATTGAATGAAATATCCGCATTGTATATCCAAGAGGTGAAAACAATAAAGAGTTTGTTACTTACTTGCGATTTTTTTATAATTTACTGAATGAAGTATCTGTACTGTATATCCAAGAGGTGAAATCAATAAAGAGTTTGTTACTTACTTACAAATATTTTCATAATTTCTTGAATGAAATTTCCGTATTGTGTATCCAAGAGTTGACTTCAAGAAAGAAATTGTTACTTACTGAGAATTTTTTCATAATTTCTTGAATTAAATTTCTACATCGTGTATCTAAGTCGTGAAAACAATAAAGAGTTTGTTACTTACTTAGAATTTTGTCATAATTTCTTGAACGAAATGTCTTTTTGTTTATCCAGCAGGTGAATTCAAGAAAGAATTTGCTACTTACTTACAATTTTTTCGTAGTTTCTTTAATGAAATTTCTGTATTGAGTATCCAAGAAGTGACTTCAAGAAAGAATTTGTTACTTACTTACTTACAATTTTTTTTTCATAGTTTCTTAAATGAAGTTTCTGCATTGTGTATCCAAGAGGTGACTTCGGGAAAGAGTTTGTTACTTGATTACAATTTTTTCATAATTTCTTAAATGAAATTTCTGCATTGTGTATCCAAGAGGTAACTTCAAGAGAGAGTTTGTTACTTACTTAGAATTTTGTCATAATTTCTTGAACGAAATGTTTTTTTGTTTATCCAGCAAGTGAATTCAAGAAAGAATTTGCTACTTACTTACAATTTTTTCATAATTTCTTTAATGAAATTTCTGCATTGTGTATCCAAGAGGTGACTTCAAGAAAGAATTTGTTACTTACTTATTTACAATTTTTTCATAGTTTCTTAAATGAAGTTTCTGCACTGTGTATCCAAGATGTGACATCAGGAAAGAGTTTGTGACTTGCTTACAATTTTTTCATAATTTATTGAATGAAATATCCGCATTGTATATCCAAGAGGTGAAAACAATAAAGAGTTTTTACTTACTTGCGATTTTTTCATAATTTCTTGAATGAAGTATCTGTACTGTATATCCAAGAGGTGAAATCACTGCATTAAAAAATAAATTAAATTGATCATACGATCTAAATTATTTCATCAGATACGCCAGCATTCATAAATGATCCTTTTGAAATTCTGCTAACAACATCGATGGTCAAGGTAAAAGTTTGAATTAAACACTTTTAGGATATCGAATGTCCTTACTGAAAAACTTGTGCATTAAAAAATAAATTAAATTGATCATACGACCTAAATTATTTCATCAGATACGCCCACGAAAATCTAAAAAACATAGGTCTGAAAAACCAAACAGTTAATTAACTATTCTAATTCATGATTTCAGGCACGTCAAACCCTGAAATACTAAAGTTAACTTCTCAAATAATAAACCCCAGGAAACAAACACCCACGAAAATCTAAAAAACCTAGGTCTGAAAACCCTAAACAGCTAATTAACTATTCTAATTCATGATTTCAGGCACGTAAAACCACAAAATACTAAAGTTAACTTCTCAAATAATAAATCCCAGGAGTCAAACATACACGAAAAACCTAAAAAACCTAGGTCTGAAAATCCCCAAACAGCCAATTAAATATTCTAATTCATGATTTTTTGAGCCAAGTCAAACCATGAAATACTAAAGTTAACTTCTCAAATAATAAATCCCAGGAACCTAACACCCACGAAAATCTAAAAAACTAGGTCTGAAAGCCCAAACAGCTAATTAACTATTCTAATTCATGATTTCAGGCACGTAAAACCACAAAATACTAAAGTTAACTTCTCAAATAATAAACTCCAGGAAACAAACACCCATGAAAACCTAAAAAACCTAGGTCTGAAAATCCCCAAACAGCCAATTAAATATTCTAATTCATGATTTCAGGCAAGTCAAACCCTGAAATACTAAAGTTAACTTCTCAAATAATAAATCCCAGGAACCTAACACCCACGAAAATCTAAAAAACTAGGTCTGAAAACCCAAACAGCTAATTAACTATTCTAATTCATGATTTCAGGCACGTAAAACCACAAAATACTAAAGTTAACTTCTCAAATAATAAACTCCAGGAAACAAACACTCACGAAAACCTAAAAAAACCTAGGTCTGAAAATCCCCAAACAGTCAATTAAATATTCTAATTCATGATTTCAGGCAAGTCAAACCATGAAATACTAAAGTTAACTTCTCAAATAATAAATCCCAGGAACCTAACACCCATGAAAATCTAAAAAACTATGTCTGAAAACCCTAACAGCTAATTAACTATTCTAATTCATGATTTCAGGCACGTCAAATCACGAAATACTAAAGTTAACTTCTCAAATAATAACCCCAGGAACCTAACACCCACGAAAATCTAAAAAACTAGGTCTGAAAACCCAAACAGCTAATTAACTATTCTAATTCATGATTTCAGGCACGTCAAACCATGAAATACTAAAGTTAACTTATCCAAGAGGAGACTTCAAGAAAGAATTTGTTACTTACTTACTTACAATTTTTTCATAGTTTCTTAAATGAAGTTTCTGCATTGTGTATCCAAGAGGTGACTTCAGGAAAGAGTTTGTTACTTGCTTACAATTTTTTCATAATTTATTGAATGAAATATCCGCATTGTATATCCAAGAGGTGAAAACAATAAAGAGTTTGTTACTTACTTGCGATTTTTTTTCATAATTTATTGAATGAAGTATCTGTACTGTATATCCAAGAGGTGAAATCAATAAAGAGATTGTTAATTACTTACAAATATTTTCATAATTTCTTGAATGAAATTTCCGTATTGTGTATGCAAGAGTTGACTTCAAGAAAGAAATTGTTACTTACTGAGAATTTTTTCATAATTTCTTGAATTAAATTTCTACATCCTGTATCTAAGTCGTGAAAACAATAAAGAGTTTGTTACTTACTTAGAATTTTGTCATAATTCCTTGAACGAGATGTCTTTTTTGTTTATCCAGCAGGTGAATTCAAGAAAGAATTTGCTACTTCAAGATTTTCCCTCCAAAATTGACCTCCCCCTCCCCTGCCCTCAGAAATGGGGGAACGAAGGGTCTCTGAGCCTTCCCCTTGAGGCAGATCCCGTTTATTTTCGATTCTGAGTATTTTTGGTTTTCCCTCCAAAATTGACTCCCCCTCCCCCCTGCCCTCAGAATCGGATGAAGGAGGGGCCTCTGAGCCTTCCCCTTGAGGCAAATCCCGTTTATTTTCGATTCTGAGTATTTTTGGTTTTCCCTCCAAAATTAACTCCCCCTCTCCCCTGCCCTCAGAAATGGAGGAAGGAGGGGCCTCTGAGCCTTGCCCTTGAGGCAGATCCCATTTATTTTCGATTCTGAGCATTTTTGGTTTTCCCTCCAAAATTGACCCTCGCCCCTCCCCTGCCCTCAGAAATTTGGGAACGAAGGGCCTCTGAGCCTTGCCCTTGAGGCAGATCCCATTTATTTTTGATTCTGAGCATTTTTGGTTTTCCCTCCAAAATTGACCCCCTCCCCCTCCCCTGCCCTCAGAAATGTGGGAACGAAGGGCCTCTGAGCCTTTCCCTTGAGGCAGATCTCGTTTATTTTCGATTCTGAGTATTTTTGGTTTTCCCTCCAAAATTGACCTCCCCCCTCCCCTGTCCTCAGAAATGGGGGAACGAAGGGTCTCTGAGCCTTCCCTTGAGGCAGATCCCGTTTATTTTCAATTCTGAGTATTTTTTTGGTTTTCCCTCCAAAATTGAAATCCCTCTCCCCCTGCCCTCAGAAATGGAGGAAGGAGGGGCCTCTGAGCCTTCCCCTTGAGGCAGATCCCGTTTATTTTCGATTCTGAGTATTTTTGGTTTTCCCTCCAAAATTTACTCCCCCTCTCCCCTGCCCTCAGAAATGGAGGAAGGAGGGGCCTCTGAGCCTTGCCCTTGAGGCAGATCCCATTTATTTTCGATTCTGAGCATTTTTGGTTTTCCCTCCAAAATTGACCCTCCCCCTCCCCTGCCCTCAGAAATTGGGAAACGAAGGGCCTCTGAGCCTTGCCCTTGAGGCAGATCCCATTTATTTTCGATTCTGAGCATTTTTGGTTTTCCCTCCAAAATTGACCCTCCCCCCCCCCTGCCCTCAGAAATTGGGGAACGAAGGGCCTCTGAGCCTTGCCCTTGAAGCAGATCCCGTTTATTTTCTATTCTGAGTAGTTTTGATTTTCCCTCCAAAATTGACACATCGGAGAGGTAAAGCTAGGTCCACTCACAATGTCATTCGATCGTCGTTAGCCATTTTCATAGACTGATGTTGTTTCAAATTTATAACAAATTACCTGAGTTAACAACCCCTTCGGGGTTACCTTAACTGTTAATCAGTTTAATCCTTTTTTTTCTCCACCATCATACAATCCAATCACTAATCAGAATCATTCACACTCCTATTATTCAAAACATTAATTAATATCGTTCATAGTGTCCAATTTGCGAATTCCTTATCCCTTTTTGCAAAATGTCAAATACTCACTCTCTTTGAAAAAACTAACCAGACTATACCCACCAAACCAGACTATACCCACCAAACCAGATTATACCCACCAAACCACAGAAACTTGTCTGGCAGGTTTTGTCTAATTCCAATGCATGGGGATAGTCACTCTCTTTGAAAAGGTGTAGAGACGTACGCAAATAACGTTGAAATTGCTATATGTCTACGCAAATCCATACGACGTATTCTACTCATATAGACCAATGCCGTGACTTTTAGGACTCCCCTAAAACCATCAACAACATCAGTCCTTCAATATAGTCAGTTCGTGAAGAGCCATCTCAGTAAGGAACAACAGTGTCGCAGGGCCTTAAAAAAGGCCCTATTATTCTTCACTTCTCAAACCTATCTAACCTTAAGCATTTAATCTTTTGTTTTTTCATTAAAAATTATATTTGCGAAGCTGCTATTCATTTTGATGATATGTTGCCTTATTTATTTACATCTCAAATATAAGTCATCTGAGAAATTTACCTCTTATTTAACCATCTTTGAAAACATAAAGAATAAGCTAAAAACAAAGATATACAACTGAACAAAAAATAGTTAAAATAAAAAGGAAAAACCGAAATGTACAAGTAGCAAAATACATGAAGAGTGAAGTTAAATTTTACCAGGTTTTGAACCTTAAGAATTTTTTTTTTCTTAAGACAAAGCTGCTAATGATGAAAGCAAATCCACGGTAAAAACTATCAGTTACACAAAATTTACCGGAAAAATAAGGCAACTTTCTTGTTTTAATCAATTTTAGAATTGGAACTTGTTTCCGTCAACTATTGTTGATACTTTAAGAATTAGATAATTCAAGAGTAGTTTGTAACGAAACGTTTATTATTGTTAATATTATGTCAACATGTATGCCCGCTTTCTCTTTTTTTTTTCGTAATTATCTACCAGTTTTCTTTTTTTACATTTTGAAGCTGTTGACCGTTAATTAATAACAAATAAACATGTTGATATAGATGAACTTTTAAAAGCAAGTTACGTACCCTCTCTTTGATTTTCTAATGCTATTGAAGTTTTGGTGTTTTCTAATTTCACGACTAATCGTAGACACAATGTTACTATATTAGTGTTATAAAAAAAAGAGCAAGGAAGCCACCAAGAAGTTTTTCAAGAGGAGGGGGGCAAATTTCTAGGGTTAGGAAGAACTTTTCCAATGAATATGCGTGATGATAACATATTTAAGCACTTTAAATGTCCTGATGCGTAGTAATATCTTCATGAACATTAATTGGTTTTAAGTATATCTAAGGACAAAGGGAGGCATATACACAGGTGTCTATGTATCAGATTGTGGTTTTTATTGTCTTCCTTTTACCAAGCGGAAGTCATTGCTCCTGATAGTCCAAAATTAAGACAAATGAACATTTTCTGACATGCATTTTTTTTATAGATGCTTCCAACTTCTCCTGTAATTAAAAGAGCCCCATCAAGATAGGGAAGGAACGAGGTACTTCTTTGATCCAACAATTGAAGAGAGCAGAGCCATCTAATATACAAAATTAGGCCCAGGCAGAATCAACTACGATGAAAGCAAAAGTATTGTATCTTCATTATCAAGGAACTGACACAGAATAGACAGCTCAGATTAGATAAACACTGATTTCCAAACCACAGCTGTGAATGGGATTGATGGAGAAAAATGATCCCTTCAGAGTTTTCCGACATCAAAACAGCGTATCTTGCAAAGATCAATTTTTGTAACTTAAAATTTTGCGCTATTCTTTATCAGCATCATCAAAATAGCGTGAGCTACACATTCTTAATATCGAAAAAAACTTTTTTGTTCGGTCATATTTATCCTCCCCCAAATTATTACAAAACTGGGGTATCCACTACTGTCAAAGATTGGGTACTAAGCTTTAGAAAGATTAGACGGAGGAATAGGACTAGAAAACTTGGCAAATATCTCCTTCCTCTTAACAGATTATAAACAACAGCCCTTAAATATAAGTTGAAAAGTTGTTGACTTAAAGATGTACCTCGGTGAAAATAATCAAAAAGGCTCAATTTTTTAGTCTTTAGTAGTACTATAGTTCGTATTTCATTTAGAGTGGCACTGATATACGCCACATTTTCGACAGAAATTTTAGGGTTGCACTATTGAGTAGTGAACATACAGATATGGAACTTCTTACTTTTCCATATAAGAATCCTCAGTTTGAAAATAAACAGCTAAGAGGATGAACAAAGCTTATATTTGGCTGAAAGCGATTATACAATGTTATAAGGTAATACCCTGGATGGTCTAACCACTACTCGCTAAATATTTTTTCCTGGGTTTACTCAAATTACATACCAACATATCTGTAAGTACATTAATCTTTGGCTGCACAGTAAATTCCGAGACCGTACCTTGGAAGTTTGGAGACTGAACCACGGAGAAAAAGAGGGACTACTTGTGAAGAATCTTGTGATTCAAAAACTTTTTGCTGTAAAAAATGTTGTAACTTAAAACCTTGTCGTTCTTTTTAATGACTTAAAACTTCACACAAGAGGTTTGTAACCTTCTGCGTTAATTTTTTTTAGCCTCCTGCATTAAAATTAGTAACTCAAAAACTTTTCGGTCTTTTTACTCACTTAAAATCTCGCGCAGGAGGTTTGTAACCATTTGCGTTATTTTTTTAACCTCTTGCACTAAAATCTGTAACTCAAAAACTAATCGTTCCTTTTACTCACTTAAAACTTCATGCAGGATGTTTGTAACCTTCTGCGTTATTTTTTTTAAATCTCCTGCGTTAAAACCTGCAACTCAAAAACTTATCGTTCCTTTTACTCACTTAAAACTTCATGCAGGATGTTTGTAACCTTCTGCGTTATTTTTTTAAATCTCCTGCGTTAAAACCTGCAACTCAAATACTTGTTCTTTTTACTCACTTCAAAATTAATGCAGGAGGTTTGTAACCTTGTGCGTTATTTTTTAAATATCCTGTGTTAAAACCAGCAACACAAAAACTTGTCGTTCTTTTTGCTCACTTAAATCTTCTCGCAGGAGGTTTGTACCCTTCTGCGTTAATCTTTTTAACTCAAAAACTAATTAATGACAAAAAAATTCACACAGGAGGTTTTTGACTCTCTGCAAGGTTTTTGACTGGAAGGTGTCATAACATCTAACCGTCAGGAGCACTAAAAACATTTCGTCTACAAAATCCGTCATAACATCGACAAAAAAAAATCCGTCAGAACCACTAACCGTCATAACATCTAAAATTTTAAAACTTTAGTTTTTGGGGCTTAGGGGGGGAGGTACCTAGGTTAGGTTACGTATTCAATATATGATATGCTTTACCCCCAACCCCCTGATGTGCAAATATATAGCCGAAATTTGTTTCTAAACTATAATATACTTATTACTATTATACAAACTTATAAATTTTTTGTCGATGTTATGACAGTTAGTGGTTCTGACGTATTTTCCATTTTAGATGTTATGACGTTTAGTGCTTGCGATGGTTAGTCGAAACGATAGCATCCCGGTTTTGACATAAATCAGATCTTAAAGAGGCAAAGCTGTTTGCCTTAGAAACAAGAAATGCTTTGATCGGCTTATTCGAATACTTTCTAGACTTAGACCAAGAATTATAATAGAAGTTTTGCCATGAATTTATTTAAAAGTTATCCCTTCTCATTTTGTCAAAACTCTCGAAACTAAATATTTAGTGAAATTTTGTTCACTAAAAATTACAATTGAGCGGGTTTTTCGGGGTTTGAGCTAAATACATCATATTGCAGCTTCATGCGCTTACACATTTCAGTTCCTTTTAACTGAAAATAACTCTACGCAAATCCTCTGCAGTTTTCTTATGTGACAGCTTCTGGCTTGCAATGAAGAAAATTCATTCGTTACTGATTCCTTTTTTAATACAAAATTAACAATTTAAATATTAAAACTAAATTCATAAACACAAATTATTAATAATTTTTAACGATAAAACATACCACATTTTTATCACAAAAATCCTGCAAACAAACCTTTTTTTTATCAATACCCCAATTTGACCACCATATGAGATATATCAGTAGGGGCACCCTGAACCGGTTGGTAACCGGTTCAGAAAATCCTGAACCGGCTTAGAAATTAAAATACGTTTTCTTTTTGAATTGTTACGATTCATAAGATAATGTCGCCTTTGTCACGCACAAACTTCGCATGTAAAAAATTTGAGACACCCTCCAACCCTCAAAATCTAGCAATATTATTCTTCCTTCAAATCTCTTAATAGTGTTCAAAACCATCAAATCTAGTAACAATATTCTTCATAAGCGGCTTTTCAAGCTGCTTCAAATAGCGTAACCCTCCAAAAAACATCCAGAATTTGTTTAAAGTATCACTAAAAGACAAATTTATCACTTTTTTTTAATCTGATTTTTTTTTTGAATCGCCTGTTTATCAGAAAAGTAGAGACAGAAAAGGAAAAACAGAGTTAGTTGTTTTCTTTCATCTAAACAGTTGTTTTTTATGTGCATGAGAGATCCACACAGAATGACTGATCTGTACAGGCTGTCATCATCCTTCATGTAATCCAGTAGCCCAAAACTGCATGCGCTCGAAAAAAAATATCATCTTTTGTGACATTTTGAACGTCAATCGTTTTTGGTTTTTTTTTTTTTATACAGCTATAAACTATATGCTACAACTAAACAAAAATAAACGAACTATATTAACTGTAAAACCATTCAAACTATATTACTTGAACTATGTTAGATTTTTGAAAAAGACTTCTTTTTTTCTACAGCTTAAATTCAACTTTCAATCCTTAATTCATCCTCTCAATGGACTTACCTTGTCTTCCTTGACCAAATATTATGGAAAGAATCCATAATATAAAGGGGACTGAAAGTAAAACTTTCCAACTTCGGGTACGGTCTGTGTTATCTATTTCATTTCTTTTTATTATCTTTGTTTCGTTAGTTTTTAGGAAAGCAATTTTTTTATTTAGATTTTCTTGTAAATTTATTGTGCCAAATGCGAATTGAAGTTGTGCTCCTATTTCCTTGCCACTAATCACTAAAGTATTTAATAAAAGTTTATAAAAAATAAAAGGAGAAACTGTCATTTTATTCCTTGATTTAGTTTTAGGAATGTTAAAAGAACGTTCTTATTTAGGGTGCCCAGCTTTTAGAAAACTAATTTTTCTTCCCTACCTAGTGATGTTTTCTCCACCAGTGATTTTTAGCGACCTATCCATCCTTCTTTTACTGTTCAGTTATAACAACAATAATTTATTAGTACAAGTAACTAAGGGCTGTGACAAAACAAAGAAAAATAAACCAACAAGCGACAGTACTTAACATCGAACACGAAAAAACATAAATCCAATCATTGAAAACACTTAGTAAATTTGCTGTATAGATCAATCCTAGTCTCAGAGATTTCCTAAGCTTCAGAATTTCCTCGGTGACTTTCTTGATCATTAATCTTATCCAGTTATTTTCATCAATGAAACTTTCCCTAAAAAACTATTTCCTTAGCTTCAGCAATTCGTTACATTCCACTACAAAATGCAAAAAGGTTCCCCCAACACCCCCTCTCCACATTGCACAAAAGTAAGGACCATTTTGCTTTTCCTTCACATTTTCCAGGACTTTATAACCTTTACGTGCACTTTACGCTGCATGGTGTAACCTTTACGTGCCCTTGACGGTGAACGGTGTAGCCTTTACAGTGCAAAACTTGAAAAGCACAAGTTTCCAGTAAAAAAAACTCTTGAAATTTTGAAGACCAATTTGAACACAAATAAAAAAAAAAGAGCATAGAGTGAACAAATGATGATGTGAATCTGCTATCTTTGTGTACCGGTTGATTTTAATCTAACTCAACTATCGGGGAATTTTTTTTGTCGAATTAAGTCTCGGGCTAGTGGCAATCCTTGCGATATTTCTGTAGGTATAGCTCTTGTGCAAGAATAAACGACAATTTTGCTGTTCAAATAGCGGTACAGAAGCGGAAGGGGAAAGGGTGACATGCAAGGTCTAAAAACCCATTTTCAATAAGGCCAAAAAATGTATGTAATCCATACATAGCTGCAATGAATCATTTTCTTGTGGGGGTAAATTCCTTACTTTTTAAGCGCTTTATTTATTCATTAATACCAAATAGGTAAGCTTTGCAAAGCTTGTTGCATAAAACATTACAACATTAAAGACAACAACATAAAACAACTCTGAATCATACTTTATAACAACCTACACGTCACAATAACAACTAATGTAACAAAATATTTTCTCAAAACTGATCAAAACAAGACCAATTATAGAACTCTGTAGAGGTAATCGACGTTTGAAAGACTGTACAATTATAGTTGCAACTCTTTCTGGCGATGATGCTTCCCAAGTCTTCCCCACACGACTGGACAAAGAGTTTTGACCTAATCTATTCTTTGGACATGATAGGTATATTATTTATTGGTGCTGTCGGGTACTATTATGCTCTGCGAAAGTTAAGCAAGTGATTTAGAGTAGTATTACCAGCGGTCCTAACAATGCGGAATGTATTTATGTTCCACATTTTTTCATTCCATTCTTGCAGCCCTTCTGTGCCATCTACCAATCCCGGAACAAAATCCCATAAACACCGCCAAACCACAATCAAAATTATAGCTGGGGTTTTGTATCACTTTCTGGTCGTTTTGTGTGCCGGTCACATGCCATTTGACCCCAGAGACATCCTAATTAAAATATTTCAACATGTTTCAAATCGGGTAAGCCTATATTCTAGGAGATTTTTTAAATTCTGGGAAATAAAAAAATTTACGGTGTGGAGTGTTCTTGTGGTAAGTTCAAGCGCTGCTCTTGTGGTAAGTGCAAGTGTTATTTTCTTGTTTGTGTGTTGTATTGATGGCTAAAAAAGTATTTAGTAATTCTAGGAAAGAGGTTTCTAAAATAATACAACCTTGACGTAAATCCCACTAGAGTTACCTCAAAATTAAATGAAAAACAAACAAGTTTTTTCTACTGAAAGTAAGGAGTAAAATTAAGACTTAAAACGAACATAAATTTTTCTGTGTATGAGGGGAGCTGTCCGTTCCTCAACTCTTAGCTTTTTACGCTAAAGCATTGAAGTTCTTTAAAATACTTCTCGTTCGAATTCAACGGGCCTTGTATTTGAGCAGTCTTTCTTAAAGAAATGAGGCAAAAAGTCAAACTTTAGCGGAAAAAGCGAGGTTGAGGAAGGAACAGCTCCCTAAAGAATAATTTCTGTTCGTTTTAAGTTTTAATGCGGTTTTTTTTTATTTATAAAAAAGTATGTTTTTTTATTTAATTTCTGACTGTTTTCCAAATCATGCCAGGAAATCCCATTTCCTCTCTCCCTCCCCTCCAAAAAAATATCGTCGGAGACTTTCCTCCCCATGAAAAAATTTCCAAGCTGAAAATCGTTTCCCCCCCCCCCCAAAAAAAAAGAAGAAATTCGGTATATTTCTCAATAACAAATACAATGTGTGAACAGCAGGCAAACTGCGTACCTTACAGCCCTTTCCCCAGGAACTATGGGGTGTCATGACAAACCCAAATACATAATTATTAGAACTTTCCACTATGCTGAATCAAATGGCTATCTCAAAATTTGGATCGGATGTCTTTGGGGAAAGAGGGGCGTGTGAGGGGGGCTAGTTGGCCTTCAATCTTCTTGGTTAGTCAAAAAGGTCGTTAGAACTTTGTTTACATGAGCTGTCTCCCATCTTCTAGGATTACTGGTTCGATAGGACCTCTCATGGAAAAAAAACAACAAAAAAATACGCATCCGTGATCTTTCTTCTGGCAAACAATGCGAAATTCCACATTTTTGTATATAGGAGCTTGAAAATTGAAATCTCTAAACTAAGGTTGTCCAATATGCTGAATGCGATTTCCATTAAGATCGCTTGACATTTTTTTTTTTTTGGGGGGGGGGGGGTTCCTCCCTTTTTCAAAAATTGGGCAATTTTTTCAGGTTCGTAGATTTTTATGAGCAACATTAAACTTGTAGAACTTGATACATTTGGAATCAGTATAAAAATTTAATTATTTCTAGTGTATCTGTTGTTATCAAAATTCTGTCTTTTAGAGTTTCCGTTAATACTGAGACGAGTCGCTCCTTACGTAGAATGTTTTTTAAGCCAGTTAGATTCCTATATAGGGGTATTGTACAGTGCGGTTCTAATAGTATACTTTATTTTTTGATTGGATTATAATTTTAGGAGCTATGGGCTCTTTATTTTATATATATGTATATTTTTTACTGTACGGCGTGATCGTCTCTTACTAGGTGTCCAGCTGCATCTGACACCCGGATACTTTAATAACCTGAACCGTTAACCATTAATAATAGCCTGATTACAAACAGGAAACATCCTACAGCTTTTCCTTCTTTGAAATTAGTAAGAGACGAACCGAAAACAACCAAGTAGCTAACTAAGTCCAATGTATGCAATGGTTTGTTATTCCAATGATCGTCTTTTAATGTAATATTGGATATGATCGTCTCTTACTAAGTTGCTAGCTACCACTGTAACCCGGATAATAACCTGAATATAAACAGGAAAAGCCCATGGCTTTTTCTTCTTTGAAATAGTAGGAGACAAACCTAAAACAATCAAGTAGCTAACCAACTCCAATGTATGCAAGGGTTTATTATTCCAAGGATTGTCTTTTAATGTAATTATGATTAATTAGACTAGGTAGATAATGCCAAAGCAAACAAATTACTTGTTTGAGTCTTAAATTATAATATTATTTTAGTTACTATGGGCTGGAAGTTTGTTCTTTACTGTAATAAAATTAGCTATTATACAGCTCTCTATGATTTTCCAGTGCCCAGCTAGTTGAGGAGAAAAAAAAAGCGGAAAGAAAAAAAGATGCCGTTTGTGGAGAATATCGCGGTTAAAGTCAATTTTCTTGATTTTCAAGCCAATATATTTTCTTTGTTATTCAAGCCAAAGGACGGTAAGTTTGCTATATATAAGTTTTTGAAAAGGCGGTTCTAATATGTGTACTTCTTGTTTTGATCTGAATCTTTTTTTCAGGAGTTATGGGTTACTTTAGTTTTTACTATGGGGTGTGATCGTCTCTTACTAGGTTGCTAGCTACCGCTGCAACCCGGATTTTGGAATACTTATGTGAAGTGCTATAATACTTCAGTTACAATGGACTACAGTTTGTTCTTTAATGTAATTTTAATCTGAATCTTTTCTCAGGAGTTATGAGTTACTTTAGTTTTTACTATGGGGCGTGATCGTCTCTTACAAGGTTACTAGCTACCGCTGCAACCCGGATTATATAAAAAAAACCTAATTGACAAATACCATTTATGATGAACTATATCGGTACTTTATGTAAGTTGCTAGCTACCCCTGCAACCCGGATAATAAACTGATTACAAACAGGAAAAAGCCTACGGCTTTTTCTTCTTTGAAATAGTAAGAGACGAACCTCAAACAATCAAGTAGCTAACTAATTCCAATGTATGCAATTGTTTATTATTCCAATGATCGTCTTTTAATGTAATGATCTGACTCTATTTTTAGGAGTTCTGGGTTTTTATATTTCTTAGCATTGGACTGATCGTCTCTTACTAGGGTGCTAGCTACTGCTGCAACCCGGATTCACATATATAGTTATGAGAGGCAGCGTGGCCAAGTGGTCCAAGTCGCTGGTGTTAGCCAACTGTCTCTTCGGAGGCGTGGGTTCAAATCTTACCGCTGATATACGATTATGATTTATGTACAAAAATCAAATATCTTTGAAAGGACTGCAGTATGAAAAGACATCAAAAATACAGTTTTTAGTGGAAAAATTTATTCTCTTTTAGAAATAATTTATTTTAGTTACAAAAGATTTTTAACCCAATTAATTTCCTTTAAAATGAGCAATTGAACAACTCTCTACGATGTTCCAGTGCCAAGCTATCTGTGGAAAAGAAAGAAAAAAAAATATGCCGTTTAGGCAGAATGTTGTAGTAGCTGCCACTTTTCTTGATTTTCAAGCCAATATATTTCCCTTGCTGTTCAAGCCAAGGGACAGAAAGTTTCCTATACAGAGGTTTCGGACAAGGCGGTTCTAATGGTGTACTTTTTTTTTGATCTGACTCTTTTTTTAGGAGTTATGGGTTTTTATATTTCTTAACATTGGACGTGAGTCTCTTACTAGGTTGCTAGCTAGTGCTGCAACTCGGATTCGTTTAAAAAAACAAAGATTTCGTAGGATTTCAAGAACAAAAAATGACATCCAGTTCAAATTCAGGCAAATTCTGAACTTTCACTTGTAGTTTCTAAAATGATATATCATTTTAAAAACCATTAAAATAAAACAGAAAACTCAGATTTACATTCATTATTGAACAATACAAAAACCAAGAAAAGTGAGAAATATAAACTGTGAAAATATAAAAGTTAAAATAATGGCAGTTAAGCTGCTTAAACATTCATCAATACACCATTTTAATAGAGCAATTAACTGTCAACTGTGTAATAGTTATATAAATTACATATCTTAAACTTTCTCGACTTATGCCTTGATTCCCAGGGAAAGTTAAACAATAAATTTGTTTCATTTATTAAACTTATATCTTTAAAAATAAATGTGCAACATGTGAATCAAAAGTTGTAGCAATTATTTACTTATTTTCGAAGAATTTCGTAGCAGTTGCATCAGTTGCTACAATCAGTTATAGCAATTAGTTGCTTATTAAAAAAAAAAAATTTGTAGCAGTGTTATAAGTTGCTACAATCATTTATGCTACAATTTTATGGCCTGTTGATTAGCGGTTATTATTTTTATTTATTTCTTTTTTACTCTTCGTATTCAGAGGAAATAAAAAGTTTGAATTGAATTGAATTGAATTTGTAGCAATTGTGTATTTATTTTCAAAAACTTTTTAAAATTTTGCAGCTTATTTGGCTTAACATTCACAAACTCTCTTTCCTTGAAATGCTTAATAACGTATAAAATTGAAAAAGAATGAAATTGAAATTTGAGAAATATTGGAAGATTAAGGAGAATGAACGAATTTGATCAAACAGTACAGGCTAATTAACCGTATACGCTATACACAGAGCAACCATTGAAAACAGAAACGAAAATTTTAAAAAGTTAATAGTATAAAGACATTTTCTGGATACTTGAAATCCCTTTTTTGTGCCCAAAACAGCACTAAAATGAAATCGAGCGAAAACTCGAACGAAACCAATCGGTTTATAGCTACACAAAAGCTATGCTTTAAAGTTAGCACCTCCCAGAGTCAGACGAAATGCTGCCTAGAGGTGACAGTACCTTCATTTATGAGTGTGATTTGAAGATAATTTCTTAAACCACATTGGCCTGACATCACATAAAGAAAGAAAAACGAGCAAAAATGGGGTTTTTATAGGCCAAATGAAAATACTGAATCCGTCGATGGGAGTTCATAATTTTTGGATTTTGTGCAAATCGTAGGTGTTGGCGAATAACTCGCTTTTATGGTTGTTAGGCATTTGGTTTTAATTCTTTTAATTTTTGGCTTTTATTGAATTTTATTCATCTTTAAGTTTTTGGTTTTTTCTTTGCTTTTTTGGTTCTTTTCACATTGACTTTCCGCGTTTGTTTTTGGTTGTTTTTTTCTTCGGCACTTTCCTTGGATACATTATTTCGTTTCGCGCTGAAGAAGAGAGGCGTTTGTCCTCTCGAAATATTCGCTTTGTTTTTTCAGCATTTTCATTTGGCCTATAAAAACCCATTTTTGCTCGTTTTTCTTTCTTTGTGTGATTTGAATTAGAATCTCTTGACTTTTTGGGCTTTTCCCCCTTTTTTGAAAATTGGGCAAATTTTCTCAGGCTCGTAACTTTTTATGGGTAACATTAAACTTCAAGAACTTTACACATTTGGGATCAGCATAAAAATTTAATGCTTTTGATGTATCTGTTGTTATTAAATTTGTTTATGTTTCGGTTACTATTGAGCCCAGTCATGGAACTCCATAGCACAAAGTTTCACACCCAAATTAGGGGAGAGACAAATTGATTTTTCTGGAACAAGGGAAGGGGTGTCTCAAATATTTTATTTTCAGGGCAAAAACTTTGCGACTTCAACGAGACTATTTTCTAACAAAGCTTTGCGAATGAAACGAGTCATATTAGGAAACTGGAAACAAACTGTAGCGTGAAGAACGGAGAGTTGAGTTGGGGCAGACTCCTTGAACCGAACACATAAGAAGTTTTTTGATACGACAACAAAGACCCAAATGGAAATTTCAGGCCGAACGTGATTTACTTAAGACTATAGACAGGATTACACACCCTCTCCCCCATACAGGTTTTTCAATGAAAATACCAATAAAGTTTTTTTTTATCCAGTGGAATGGCGAGCAAAAAAACTATTGGGACCTCCTCTTAATTTCCAGTCCTTGAAGCAAAAGCTTTATTATTTTATCATAATGCTTCCTGAATGGAAGAAATCATGTTTCCAAATAAATACAAACTTTAATGTAAAGAATGGTACAGTTGAGGGAGAGAGGGGTAGCATCCTTGGACAGAAGTTATCAGAAAGAGAAAAAAGGCTAAGTTTTTGGACACAACAGTAAAGAGCAGCCTGAAAATTTAAGGCTGAACACGATTTACACACCCTAGTCCGCTCTTACACATTCTAACTTGATATACTATCTTTAAATGTGAGTAATAATAATGTATGTATGTATGCATGTATTTTTTTTATTTCGAAAACGGCTCCATATTTTTTCAGGAAAATTGGAATCTTGGGATATTCTTGCATAAAAAAAAACGATCTAGATAGATCAGAAGTCTGAGAAAAATCGTTGCATTTTCTCGTGTGAACACACAACGTAGCTTAAAAGTTCTGCTACCATTTGGAAATGAACAAAGAACATATAACGAAGTGTGGAAGGAAGCTCTGACAACTATCAACGAAAATTCTTATTGTTAGAGTGATATTTCTTTTTTGATCATCAATGCCTACCATACCTTTGTTAAAAAAAACAAATGACGTCACGTGATAAGATGTGAAATTTGACAACCTGGACTATCAATTGCGACAAAACCAATACGGACAGCTAAAGCAAAGGCCATTGCTAAATTGTCTGAAGTAATCAAAATCCAAAAACGTATCAAAAATGAAAATGAAGAGCAAAGACACCGACGGTTAGAAGATATGCGAAAACGACAATTAGAGTGTGTTAAAAATGAAAATGAAGGGCAAAGACACACACGGTTAGAAGACATACGACACCGAACAAGTGAGGGAGTCAAAAATGAAAATGAAGAGCAGCAAGTCAATGAAAATCAACCTGGACAGCGAGAATCAAAACGTGTCAAAATTGAAAATGATAGCGATGATGATTGGGTTTGGGATTTTGACATGGATAAGGTCATCAATGCCTACTATACCTTTAAAAATCAAAACGATGGACTGGATAAATAGTTCTTAATGACAAAAGACAAGCCACGGCAAAAGTTAAAGGTCCTAAAAAAATTTAATTTTACAAAGGCACCACTTCTAATTTAAGGTCCATTCGAACGTCATGACATCAAGAAAAGGCTCAAATTGTCTGCGTTTAGAAGACAAGCGACAGTGAGAATCTATATATAGAAGCATGCCGCGTGCCAAGTGCGGGGGCCCGGCGGCTTCGCCGCCAGGCTCCCAGTACTAAATATATATATATATATATATAATATATATATATATATATATATATATATATATATATATATATATATATATATATATATATATATATACATATATATATATGTGTATGTATGTATGTATTTATCAATCAATATACTAAATAATTATGTTTATATAACGTATAATTATGGTAATACTAACTTGAGACTAGTTATATAATTACAATAATGAAATAATTATTATCATAAACTGATTATAAAAAATTATAAACTAATTAAGCTAGCCCATTTGCTGTGTAAAACAAACACTAAATGAGAAATTTTCGCATGGAAAGATTTGAATAGAAAACAAAACTTTTCAGGAGAGCTGAGATTCATTATCTATGAAAGTCTTCGTTCATTATCTTTTCTTTAAGTAGCCGAGTATTTCTTTTAAACAACAAAATATCTTAATGTGAACATCACGCAAACTCAATTACAAGCCAGTTATTTGCAAAGCTGAACCATGATGTTTATCGGATGTCACTCATTCCTAGAAACGGAATTATTACCCAAGCACCATCCTATTGAAGAAACTTTAATAGGGCAAAGAAGGTAAACATATCTCTTGACTGTTCCTATTCAATCCCAATAAGGGTAAAAAGAGACTTACATAATGACTACCTAACCTGACATCATACATTTCACCTAAGACATAGCATCAATCAAGGCCGTATTCAGGGAGGGGTTAGCGGCAGGGTTGCCGCCTGTAGCATGGAAGCGCTATTTTAGCACTATTACAGTCAATTTGTTTTTACTAGAGCACCAAAAATCACTGTGTAGCACGAAAATTTGGGCAAATGTAGCACTTTACGAGCTGACCGAGGTGGCAACCCAGGTTAGCCGCATTGAACACCCCCTCCCCCCTCAAAAAAATAGTTTGTTGGACTCGTAAAAATGTAATAGAAATGCATAAAACACATTTTTGATTGGTTTTTAGAAGTTTTTTGCACCCCCTCCTCCTTCCCCCAAACTAAAATCTTGCATACGGCCGTGGTATACACAGACAAATAAATAGTTAAAACTGAACATAAAAATCTTGTTCTAAACACAAAGCACAATACATAAAGCATACCAATCTGATCTAAGTCACCTCTATACCTTTATTCGCCCAGAATAAGAAGAAATTTGGGTTGCAGCAAACCAGAAAAACGATCGGACACTCCTTTCCAATGCGGAGGTTGCAGCACTAAAGTAAGACAAGATCACAGCCCTGAATTCAGCTCAGCTTTGAATTCAGATTTAAAAGGCATTCACATTCCATGTTATAGAGTTCAATAATAGATATAATCTTTTATTACATGTGAGCGCCTAGACAGAAGGAAGTGAGAATGTAATGGAATTTCAATATTTGATATTTTATTTTTATTAAAAAGAGACACCTAGAAAATTATTATTTATCCAGCTTTAAGTCTGACAGACCTTTCTCTGGGCTATCAGAACTTGCCTTTATCCACAGAGACTTAGGTTTGGCTAGTTGATCGTTTCTCCTCATTTCTGCTGCTTGCTTATAGGGAGGGTTTATTGGGGGCTGTGTGGGTGGATGGTATGTATACAGTTCCTTTTCTTCATCACCTAATGTCAGTGGGTAAGTCATATCTGAGTCGTAAGCACTCAGGTCTCCACATGCAACAAAAGGAACAATGATCCTGTTAGGCCCTTCTAACTGATTCAATTCATTATAAGAATGATCAAGCAGAGGATTTCCATCGTTGGTTTGTAGCCTTGTGGGGGAAAATACTTTTCACAAACTACAAAGGCTTCAATACTTGAGTTGCGAGAACTTCGCGGTTTAGCACAAGTGACTTTCTTAAAGAAAATTCTCAGTTGTGAATATAAAAGAGTTATATCTTTCCCTCTGAAAATTTTAGCAACAAACGTTCCACCCTCTTTCAAAACGTGGGTTGTGATGTTTAATGCAGCAAGAATTAGTTGAGCTTGAACATATTCATCAATGTCATGAAGGCCCGTGACATCAGGGGCCCCATCACAGACAACCAAATCAGCTCTTCCGCCATCAAAGTGGCTGATAATATGTTCTGCTGTGCTTAGCTGCGTAATATCACCCTGAATCTGCGTGACCCCTGGTATTGGAGCCATGGCTTGCAGATCCACTGCAACAATTTTGACATCATCAGGGCTATTCTTTTCGTGGAGCTTCTTTGATAGGACCTGACTCCAGCTTCCAGGGGCAGCACACAAATCAACGACTCGTTTTACATCGTTAAATATACTGAACTCCTCGTTGATGTGAAGCAGCTTATAGGCACTTCTAGCACGCCATCCTTCCTCTTTTGCTAGCCTGTAGTAGATATCCCTTTTATCTTTTGAAGTTTTTCCCATAGCTAAAAAGAAAAAAAAGAGTTAGTCGGTTAGTCAGACAAACTGAGTCTGATGACCCCACAAAAGATATTAAAACAAACTAGAAAAAAGGAACTAATGAAAAACAACAAAAAAGAATCTAAAAAAACAAAAACGAAAAGATAAATAACTAAAAACAGGAGGGGGAGAAACTAGATGCTCTAGATGCTCTAGATGAAACTAGATGCTCTTTCTATTCTTGAAAGAATAGAAAGAGCATATTTGAATATACAAAATGAATGGTAAGATAGAAAAAAGAGAAATTTGACTGTTTAATGATAAAAAATGACTCTAATGACACCACGAAGGTAAACAAAACAAAACAAAAGAGATATAAAAACAGCAAAAAAAAAGCAAGGCAAAAAAAAGGGATAAGAAATTGTGAAAGGCATTAGAAAGAAAGGAAAGAGTCTGCATAAAATATAAAATGGGATAGAACAATAAAAAAAACAGAAATAGAGAAAAAGTAAAGATTCTAATTTTAATCTCAACAAATAGCTCTAGACTCAAATCCTCCTTTGCACAGAAACAAAAACACCGATCTAGCAAGGCTCACAATTTTAGCACAAAACTTGATTGGGCTACTACAAGAAATAAGGATTAAGAAATTGCTAATGCTACTTATATAAAAGGATGAAAAATATACATTTAGATGTAAATAAAAAAATATATCTTTGAATACATCATTGAATATATCTTTGAATACGCATCTTTGAATACGAGCATTGACACCAATATTGTAACCATAACAACCTGGTTAAATGGGACAAGATGAATCCACAGGGAGGATTTGTCTTATGAAGGAACATATTCTGAATGAGATGCATCCTCAGTGGGCTACAGAGGTCTCAAATTACCCAGGGGAAGGTATTTTTAAGATAAGATAAGATATTTATTTCAAAAAGATCACTATCACAAGCCCACAAAGGGCCAAATTCGGACTTCGGAGTCGGCAATATAAATGGTTGCATTAAAAGTGGCAAAAATGCAAAAAACAACAATGATGGGCATGGGGCGGGTTTGATTCTCCCTCCGACTACTTTCGACTATTAAAAAGGACAATAGCCCTCTTAATTTCCTGTCCAATGACCCCTTTTTGAAGTTTTTACGACAACGCTTTCTATAAAAAACATTATATACCCCAAGGGCATAACTTACAATCTTAGCCCTGAAGGCTGTGGGGGGGGGGGGGGGTTGTCATACTCAAAAACATAATTTCCAGACCCTTCAATTACGTTCAACAAAATGGATATATCAAAATGTCGATCGGAAGTGTTTGGGGAAATGATGGGCGTGGTGGGGAGGGGGATTCGCCCTTCAATCGCTTTTGACTATTAACAAGGGCACTAGCCTTCTCAATTCCCAATTGAATGAGCCCTTTTTGAATTTTCTACAACGCTTTCTATAAAAACCTTATATACCCCCAAGGCACAACTTACAACCTTTGCCCTGGGGGCTGTCAGGGGGGGGGGGGATGTCATCCTCAAAGGACCTTTGAACTTCTGGACCTTTGAACTACATTGAACAAAATGGCTATTTCAAAATTTTTATTGAATGTGTTCGGGAAAATGGTGGGTGTGAGAGGGGGTTACTTGTCCTTCAATCACTTTCGACTATTAAAAGAACACTAGCCCTTTCAATTTCCGATCGAATGAGCCCTTTTTGAAGTTTCTACGACAACATTTTCTATTAAAACCTTATATGCCCCCAGGGTATAACTTACAACCCTTGCTCTGAGGTTATGGAGGGGGGACAAAAGCCCTCTCAATTTCCTATCCAATGACCCCTTTTTGAAGTTTTTACGACAACGCTTTCAATACAAAAACATTATATACCCCAAGGGCATAACTTACAATCTTAGCCCTGAAAGCTGTGGGGGGGGGTGTCATACTCAAAAACATAATTTCCGGACCCTTCAACTACGTTCAACAAAATGGCTATATCAAAATGTTGATCGGAAGTGTTTGAGGAAACGATGGGCGTGGTGTGGGGGGATTCACCCTCCAATCGCTTTTGACTATTACACAGGGGCACTAGCCCTCTCAATTCCCAATTGAATGAGCCCTTTTTGAATTTTCTACAATGCTTTCTATAAAAACCTTATATGCCCCCAAGGCATAACTTACAACCTTTGACCTGGGGGCTTTGGGGGGTTTGTAATCCTCAAAGGATCTTTGAACTTCTGGGCCTTTGAACTACGTTGAACAAAATGGCTATCTCAAAATTTTTATTGGATGTTGTTCGGGAAAATGGTGGGTGTGAGAAGGAGTTACTTGTACTTCAATCACTTTCGACTATTAAAAGGGCACTAGCTCTTTCAATTTTCGATCGAATAAGCCCTTTTTGAAGTTTCTATGACAACATTTTCTATAAAAACCTTATATTCCCCCAGGGTATAACTTACAACCCTTGCTCTGAGGTTTTTTTTTGGGGGGGGGGGGGGTTGTCATCTTCAAAGACCTAATTTCTTTAACTCTCAACTACGTTGAAAAAAATGAGTATATCAAAATTTTGATTGGATGTGTTTGGGGAAATGGTGGGCGTGATAGGGGGGTTAGCAGCCCTCCAATCACTTTCTACTATTAAAAAGGGCACTAGCCCTTTCAATTTCTAATCAAATGAGCCCTTTTTGAAGTTTCTATGACAACGCTTTCTATAAAAAGAAAACTTATATGCTGCAAGGGAATAACTTACAACCCTTGCCCTGAGGGGTGTGTGTATGTGGGGGGGGGGTTATCATCCTCAAAGACCTAATTTCCAAAACTTTCAACTGCATTGAACCAAATGGATATCTCAAAATCTTGATTGCATGTGTTTGGGGAAATGGTGGGCGTGATAGGGGGGTTAGCAGCCCTCCAATCACTTTCGACTATTAAAAAAGACACTAGCCCTTTCAATGTCCAATTGAATTAGCCCTTCTTGGAGTTTCTACGACAACGCTTTCAATAAAAACCTTCTATACCCCAAGGGCAAAACTTACAACCCTTGCCCAGAGGGCTCTGAGGGGGTTATCATCCTCTAAGACCTAATTTCCAAAGCTTTTAACAGCGTTGAACAAAAAGGATATCTCAAAATTTTGATTTTATATCTTTGGGGAAATGGTGGGCGTGAGAGAGGGGTTAGTTGCCCTCCAATCACTTTCAACTATTAAAAAGGGCACTAGCCATTTCAATTTCCAACTGAATGAGCCCTTTTTGAAGGTTTTACGGCAATACTTTCTATAAAAACCTTATATGTCCCCAGGGCATAACTTAAAACCCTTGCCCTGAGGGCTGTGGGGGAGTTTGTCATCCTCAATGACCTAACTTCCAGAATTTTCAACTACGTTGAACAAAATGGCTATCTCAAATTTTTATTGGATGTGTTTTGGGAAATGGTGGGCGTGAGAGGGGGGTTAGTTGCCCTCCAATCACTTTCGACTATTAAAAGGGTACTAGCCATTTGAATTTCCAATCAAATGAGCCCTTTTGAAGCGTCTACAACAATGCTTTCAATAAAAACCTTATATGCCCCCAGGGCATAAATTACAACCCATGCCCTGAGGACTGTGGGGGGAGAGTCTTCCTCAAAGACATAATTTCTAGATCTTTCAACTACGTTGAACAAAATGGCTATCTCAAAATTTTGATTGGATGTGTTTGGGGAAATGGTGGGCGTTGAAGGGATGTTAGTTGCCTTCCAATCACTTTTCACTATTAAAAAGGGCACAAGTCATTCCAATTTCCAATCGAATAAGCCCTTTTCAAAGTTTCTACAACAACTTCTTGATACAAAGTGCCCTGGTGTAAGACTTTGACTTAACGCTCTTGCTCAGCAGGATTGCCAGCATAGAGGGAAATGGTTGACAGCCCAGTCAGTCTTCTCCAAGCAGCCTTGTCCAGGGCTAAGGATGGGGCCTCATTTGGGTCAATGTTGCGGTTGAAGAGGCGTTGGTTTATAACATCAGCCCATCTGGTGCGCAGCCTCCCTCAAGAACGTTTCCAGACAATCGATGGATTGAAGTCCGATATGATCCTTGCAGGGGTAGTTGGCGGGAGGCGGAGTAAGTGGCCATACCATCTTAGTGAACGAGCTTCTACTTGGGTGGAGAGGTTTGCTAACTTAAAGGTCCTCAGGACCTCAGGACTACAGATCTTGTCATAATATTCGAAGCCTTAAACTCGACGCAGTTGTCTAGTTTGGGTAGCATTGACCTTTCTTAGCGGTGTCTGGGTTATTGGCCATGTCTCAGAAGAGTGCAGCATGATACTTGAGACTGTGGCGTTGTAAATACGGGCTTTTGTAAGGCGACTAATTTGTGGTTTGTAGAGACTGCTCACAGGAGCCGTCCAAATACAGAGTTTGCCTTGGCTGATCTGGCTGAGATTTCGGCGTCAAGTGGGCCATTTGATGATATAATTGATCCGAGATAAGTGAACTGCCTTACCACATCAACAGCTTGGCCATTGATCACAACAGTTAAAGGTGATGCCGATGCATTGTTTTCTATGGGCATGATCTTCGTTTTCTTCCAGTTGATTTGCAGCCCAACTCCAGAGGCAGTGGAGGAGAGCGTCTCGAGTGCACACTTAAGTTGGTCAAGATTTTCGCTAAGGATGGCTACATCGTTGGCAAAGTCAACATCAGATAAAGTCCTCCCGGCATAACTATTGCCAAAAGGGTGAACACGGTGTGTCTTGTTCAAAATGCGGTCGATGACACAGTTAAACAGCTCAGGTGCAGCAGCGCATCCTTGCCGTACACCATTTTTGATGGGGAAGGAAGAGGAAAGCTTCCCGTTAATAAGGACAGCGCTTTCTATACTGATGTAGAGTTCTTTAAACAGGCTGACTATCTTTGTTGGCAGGCCTGCAGCTTTCAGGATTAGCCAAATGGACTGCCTGTAAACAAGGTCAAAGGCAGAACGAAAGTCAATGAAAGCTATGTAAGCTTTCTTGTTGAATTCCAGCATCTTCTCAACAATCTGTCTGACCATATGAATCTGTTCAGTTGTTGATCTTCCTGGCATGAATCCAGCTTGTTGGGGGCTGTTAAAGCATGTGGGAAACTTATTGCACGTTTCAACAGGAGCATTGCAAACAGCTTTCCAGGAACAGAGAGTAGGGTGATACCACGGTAGTTGCTGCAATCTGTCTTACTGCCCTTGCACTTAAACACTGGCACAATGATTCCTTTCTTCCAGTCAGAAAGTATAACTTCAATGCACCAGATTACGCCAAACACCATCTGTGGCCAAAGTATCATTGCAGGACCACCTGTAGTAAGTAGCTCTGAAGCAATGCAACAGGTGCCAGCTGCTTTATTGTTTTTCAGTTTGCTCACGGCCAATTTAATCTCCTCAGGAGAAAATTCGGCGAAGTCGGGGACACGGGTAGCTTCTGCAGCAGCAGCAACAAGCCCTGGGTCAATGCAATCAGGCGGATCTGAGTTTAGCAGCTTATTAAAGTTTTTCTCCCAGAGAACAACACATTGAAACTGATTGTATATAGTTTCTCCATTTGCTGCTTTCAGGCTTGTGGACGTCATGGCATGTTGGCCAGTCAGCCTGAGCAGGATCTTGAATGTTGTGCCTATGTCTTTCTTTTGGGCAGCTTGCTCAAGCTCAACGGATTTACCCACAATGAAGTCTTTCTTGTCCTTGTGAAGCAAGGAGTTGCGTTGTTTGTTGAGCTGTCTGTAGAGTGTCATATCTCCTTGTAATCTCGTTTGCCGCCTTTGCTCAATAATTTCAAACGTCTGGTTTCCAATCCACTCTTTCTTCTTTCACGGCTTTGAGCCCACAACTTTGGTAACTGCTCTGAGAATATTGTCTCTGAAAGTGGTCTATGCTGACTTGCTTTCTGAACACAGCTGGAGAGTCTCTAAACAGTAAGAGACTTCAACCCTGGTCTAAGACAAACCCCCCCCCCCCCAAAAAAAAAAAACAATAAAGAATACATTTTGCCAACATTGTTCTTTACTTAGGCAGCGCTATTGCGCTGCCTATGATAGACTGTTGCTATGCTTACACATTTTTGCCAAATGGGTTGTGAACAGCATGAGGGTTCTTACGAAATTCTTTAAACCCACGTTCTCCCTACTTTAACAAAGAGGTTATCTATCTGTTGTTTACCTGGATGATGTGCTCATTCTAGGAAAGTTACTTCTAGAATGTCAATATAACATTTACCAAACAGTGAAATTACTGTCAGAGTAGGGATTTGGGATTCACCTGGAGAAGTCAGTTCTTATTTCAAGTCAATAAATAGAATTTATGGGGTTTCTGTTAGATTCATGGTAAATGAGCATTTTCCTGTCAGAAAGAAAAATAAAAAAAGTCTAAGATTTGGTTCAAAGTTTATTAGTTGAGAATTGGCTGAAACTCTAGGCATTCTTGTTTCAACCTTTCTAGCAGTGGATACAGATCAAAAAGCAAATCTTAGCTTTCGGAGCCCCAAGTTTCAAACTTGTGCTTGATATGGCTCTCAGAGCCCTGAAATTAGTTCTAGGAACACAAGATCTAGCTCTCGGAGTCCAAAATAGGTTCTAGAACCACCAGAACTGGCTCAGCATGCCCCATAAAAATCCATGACCAAAGAAACAACAGAAAGCAGAAGGCTTCTCCAGAAAAGCACAAAGGCAAAAGATTAAAAGAAAGCACATCAAATGATGGTCTATTAAAAAGGTTTCTGAAGAACATTCTAGTAAGAAGAAGGATTCCAAGATCAATAGAAAAACTTGCCAAAGTTGTAAACAGATCTTTCTCTGAGCCTCTGGAAATAGGGAAGCTAAAGGATTTATTTGAGAACCACCCTAGGCCTACAAATAGCCTACAAATAAAATTGTTGCTCCCAAGGTGAATAGAAAAATTTGGGCTACTTTTTTGTCATGGACTAAACAGAGGAATGCAAAGGCACTTCTTCAAATGCAATTCTTCGGCTTGGAAATTGTGATATTAAAGAAAAGGTTGTCAAAGACCTAACAGTTACAGTCCACATGCTTGGCCTCACCAATTATGATCTTAGTCTAAAAAGACATTGCATTGAAATTCAAGTGAGTCCAGATCCCACAGTAGCATTAGCTTTATGTGCTCCTGAAGTCAAAGTGACAAAGTTTCTTTTTGGCAAGGATGTTGCCAAGACAATGTCCAACAAATCCATGGTGGATTTGAAAAAATCACTTGTAAGACCAAAAAACATGCCAGGAGGGCCTACTGTTATTGCCACTGGCAGAACAAGGCCCCCTGTCCAAACTATTGCAGAAATTGGGGCCCTTATTTTACTGGAAAGCAGAGTTGTGGAAAGTTCAAGCACTAAAACAGACATGGGGTGATTTTGGGGCCAAGCTCACTCTAACATCTGATGTAAGTTTGGAACTGTAATGATGATTGGATATTGCCAATAATTCTCTCATAAACAATTGAGCCTAAATCAGTTGACAAATATTTGTGTAGTGATACATGGAAACTAGGCTAGGCACTTGTGGAGGAACATTCCATAAAAACAGCCATAGATAAATGGTCCTCAGAAGAAAAGTGATTTAACATCAATGATTTAGAAATAAATGCAGTTTATCTGGGATTAAAAAGTTTGCTCAGGATAGCAAAGGCATGAATGCCCAGCTGCATTCAGACAATGCAACTACAATGGCATACAAAAATAAAAATAAATCAAAATCTGAGTTTAGTAATTATTTTGCAAATAAGGTCTGGCAGCTAGTATTGCAGGGAAAATGGTAGATATCTGCAAAATATTTGCCTGGAGAGGCTAATATTGCTGATACAGGATCAAGAAATTTGATAATGAAAAGAATGGGAATTGGATTCTGGAATATTTGAAATTTAAACTCAGTGGATAGATATTGATTTGTGGTCAACAAGTTAAATTTTCAGATTAAACCATTTTTTTCTTGGAAAGCAGATCCAGACTATTCTTTTTGTAGATGAATCTGCAATGAATTGGAAGCCTCATTTCTTTTATGTGCCCCCTCCCTCTTTGGCTTGCTTCTGAAGAACCTTCAGAAGGTAAAAAACTGACCTGAAGAACCTCCCACAAAAACTGACCTTGCACCATCCATTGTTCAAGATGTTATGTCAAGTGGCTTGTTTTGTCTCTGGCAAGGTTTTTTTTTTCACCAAGGATATTCTCCTTCCATATTCTATATTATCATGGATGGATGGCAGGATTTGATAAGTCTTCAATTGGGCAGTAATCAAATCACAAGAAGTTCATGAGAGGGGTCTTTAATAGAAGGCCTAGTTTTCCCAAGCTTTCTAGTATCTGGGATGTAAAACATGTATTCTATCTCTTTACATTGCCAGCTTCGTAGGCCTACCAAAAATCTTCAACCAAAGACACAAACACCAAAATTAGCAGTTTTATTGATTTTATCCAGTTGTGAAAGAGTTTACTTTTCTGGTCAATTTGCCAATTAGCAATATTGAAAATAATGACAATAAAAGTTTTTTAATTTTCAAATCAATGTGTTGTTAAAAACAACAAAACTGTGGAACCACAAATCAATAGTTAAATTTTGGCCTTTTCAAGAGGCTTCCCTGTGTCTGCTGATGCATCAGGCTAGTTATATTAGAATGACATCATATCCAAATAGAGACAATGCATTTTTTCTTACATACCATAAGCCTCATACTGCAACATCCAAGTCATCTTTTTCTAGATGAATCAAAGAAGTGTTTTTTCTTACAGACATAGATCTCAGTGTTGTGCTTATAGATCCCAGAATGGTGCTCATAGCACCAGATCTGCCTCAATGTCACACCTTAAAGCAAGAGTAGTTGGTGTGGATCACATTGTAAGATATGTAGGCTGGACAAATGCAAAAGCATTTGCAAGGTTTGATAAACCAATTGAAAGTGGAAAACAATTATCTGTTTTTTGAAATTACTCATTTTATTTTGTTATATTTGAAATATTTTACTATAAATGAATTTTGTACAGCAGTCTCTTTTTACAAATGGGGCTATTAATTATTATTAGTGCTGGTTTAGCTCATAATGAACTTTAAAATCTCAGTTTAACTCAAAGCATTGCTGAGAGTCTCCTTTTGGAGTAGAATTGACAAATAAAAACAAAATCTTACCCAGTTTGAAGTTTGATTGCAATTCTAATCCAAAGAAGGAGCACCAGCATAGCTGAGAGTTCAACTGCTTTCCCTTTTTCCCTTCCTGTTGAACTCTTGGTGCTTCATCATGAGCTTAACCACTGCATACTACAAGAACTTTAAAATACTGATGTGACTCTTGGTCAATCAAAGCAAAGACAGGCATCTATCTCAGTTGAACTCTCAACTATACTGGCACTCCTTCTTTGGAGTCAAATTACAATGAAACTTCAAGCTTGGTAAGTTTTTGTTTAATTTATCAAATAATCTTAGTTAATAGAATTTGCAGCAAGAGACCCTTTATCTTCACTTCTTTCCTTGTTTTTCCAGTTTTTGTAAGAAATTGATGAATTTCTTAGAACCTATATATTAAAAGAGTATATACCCCTATCCCCCTAATGTGCAAATATATACCCAGAATAGCATTCTGAATCTAAATATAACCTTCATTTGCATCACAAATGAACTTTACTCCCATCCCTAAATATATCCAAATCAGGGTAGCCTACATATTTCCACATCATGGGGGTGGGGGTAAAGTTCATTTGTGATACAAATGAAGGTTATATTTAGATTAAGAATACAATTCTAGGTATATATTTGCAAATTAGGGGGGTGGGGTATATACTTGGCTGATATATAGGTTCTAAGAAATTCATTAATTTCTTAGTAAAACTGGAAAAACAAGTAAAGAAGTAAAGATAAAGGTTATTGTAATGCAAAATATATCAGCTAGGATTATTGTGTGGTAAATTTTTTGCAGCTCATATTATTGACTTACAAATAAAGTAAACATACCACTCAATGCCTTTTTTTATGCTCTTTCCAAATATAATAATCATTTTTGTTGAAAATAAATTTACCCCCACCCCTATATATAGCCTAGGCCTACCATTCAGAGTATTTATTTGCACATTAGGGGAGGTGGGGGTAAATTTTATTTCTGATGTAAATGAGAGGTAAGTTTAAACTTTGCCCCTCCTCCCCCCCCCCCTAATGTGCAAATATATCCCAGGAATTGGTATATATAGGCCTAGTGGGAGGGGTAAAATTCATTTCCAACAAAAATGATTATTATATTTGGAAAGAGCATAGAAAAGGCATCAAGTGGTATGTTTACTTTATTTGTAGGTCCATAATATGAGCTGCAAAAAATTTACCTATTGTGTATGTTATGAAGTAATAATTGTTTTATTAACATGTCTCCTTATGAGGTGGATTGCTTATTTGCTCATCTATCTATACCCAAATTTGTTTTCAAAACAATATTTTACTATTAAGACTAAGGAAAATAATAATTATAATTCCTAAATCAGATATAAATTGGGTATTTGTTTAGCCTTGTGTCACCTGATAAGGAGACATGTTAAAAAAACAATTCTTACTTTAAAATATGTATAATGATCCTAGTTCTTATATTATCCAACAGGAGAACCTTTATCATCAAGTCTTTCCTCTAAAAATCCTTCTTTTTCCAGCTTAGAATAAAAAGTTTCCAAAACCCATGCTGCTGAGATTCAATGCTTAAGTCTTTTTAAATTGCTGCTATAAATTGCCACCTAATAAGTTCTTTTATAGATAGCATTCATGCCAGTCTTTAGCATTCATATTTTGATATTCACCCTTCACCACTGCTCTTTAAAAAAAAGTATTAAAAAGACGGCATGAACGCTATCTATAAAACAACTTATTAGGCGGCAATTTAAAAAGACTTAGGGTAAGACACCCAGTAGTCGGCCACCTGCCTATTCTTGGACAGAATCTTTTATACTATTTTAATAACCAATTTACAATGAGCCATTTGTATGTCCAAGTTTAGGCAGAATTGTCACTTGTTAGTAAATTCAAAATAGGAGGCACTGTACAAGTGAAACTATTTGAATTAGTAACCTACTTGTTCAGAAATTCTTCAGAAATTTTTTGATACAAAAATTAAGTTTCTAGGTGGTATAATACAGTAATTAGAGTAGTTTAAATGTCAAAAAGTTTTCAAAGTGATTAAAGTGTCCAACTACTGGGTGTCTTACCCTAAGCAATGTGGTACTCTTAGCCAGGTTTTGGAAACATTTCCTTTTAAGCTGGAAAAAGAAGGATTTTTAGAGGAAAGACTTGATGATAAAGGTTCTCCCATTGGATAATATAAGAACTAGGATCATTATACATAGTTTAAAGTAAGAATTGTTTTCTTAACATGTCTCCCTATCAGGTGACACAAGGCTAAACAAATACCATAAATTGTAGTTTCTTCTTGATAGACAGTTTTTTTTAGAAATAGCCTATGTTTGTAAACTTTTCATAACTATAGACTGTTTTACTTTTGGGGCCCCCTTAAGGGCTCAAAATGAAATTTCCCCCAGATACAATTATTGATAAACTCACTTTCATCCTAGCTAAATTTGCTGAAAACTGCAAAATAAAAGCAGTAGCCTAGCCTAGGCACTTAGGAATGACTTAAATTTTTAAAAGCAGTTTCAAGAATTGTATAATGTTTCCTTAGGAAACATACTACACCGGATAACCGATATCAATATGATTGTAGATCAAATTTTTTAATAGTTTCAACAGGCTAGATATTAGGAGAAAAGATTATCTACTAGCCAATGACGAAGCAGGTTTATTTAATTTAAAAACTTGCATTTAAATAGCGCTACCTATTTTGTTCCGGTATGCATCAAAGAGTATGGGAAACTATAGTTTCCTATACTCTTTGGTATGCATAGTGAGCCAAAACACCTTTTACCTCTGGTTTCCATTGATGCAATTTGTATTTAAAGTAAAAGGACACAGGGATAGCAGATGCAGGAAAGCCACAAAAATGTTCACACAGAAAAGGTTCGCTGCAGCCATTGAAGCGCAATAAATATTATGGAATATTTAAACAGCATATGCATAGGAATAGGCTAAATCAAGCTCTAGAAGACAAGAAAAATATTCAAACAGCCAAACTATATTAGTCCGCTAGCTCTGCCTAACTGAAAATATAATTCTTATCTTCTATTATCACTTCCCTGGAAACATCTCCCCAGGCACTGAGGATCAAAATCTTTGACTGAAAGGACATGCCCCCCATGTTCTTTGTCAAATCTTATTTGAAAACTTTTGATAAACATAATTAGTTCCTCAGTTACTTGCATTTTATGGTTTAAAAAAACTCTCAATTCAGAATAACTTTTGAGATTTTTAACAGCACAATAAAAATAATTCAACGCAGCTGTTGAACCGTTTTGAGGCATAAGCTTGCAACAAAAAACGGAGTAAATTTGATGGATCACAGAAAAACGGCCTTTTTGCGAGACATCCTATCAGTGGGAACCCAAGGTTACTCATTAACAGGCTATGCGACTATAGAGAAAGAAATCACCAGAATCTTTTGGTGTTAGAAAAGACTAGGCATATGGACTTCAATCGGGAAATCCGACCAAATAGCGAATGGAACTACTTGTTTTTCGTAAAATAATTTCGCATATCATCATCAATATCACAACTAAGCTATTTATCATGAAAGAAACGGGATTAAAGAGGCATTTAACCAAGAGCGGACAGTTAGCCTAACCTTCAGGCAGGTAATTTTATTGAATCAAGGCTGCCATGTCCGTGTGTTATGCGTTGCTACGTCTAAAATAGTTTAATAATTGCTTTGTAAAAATGTGGCTTGATCAATTTCAGAATCAAAATTATTTATTATTGAAAAAACAATAGTCATGACCGAGGCCAAATTATGTGGCACTGTTTTTTTTTTTTTTTTACAAATAAAGTAAGGAACAATGCCTGATTAAAAACACTGACATTGACAATAACAAGCGCAAAACAATTCAAATGGTGGATTGCTCTGTTATTGGATAGCAGTAACAGATTGTTCTAACGAGTGTTGGCACTAAGGAGTGCAGGTGCAGGATTTTCATTTATCAAAAATGAAAATTTAATTGAGATCCTATTTCTTTTTTTTGGCCAACCACCATAACTTACAGTATCCTACTAAAATAAACAGTAAAGCACAAAACATAAAATATTCATTTGCTACTGTAGGCATATACTGAGGAATTTACTTTTTAGTATACTAATGAAAAATAAATTCACTAAAGAGGTTTTTCAAAGAAACGTAAAAACTATATTAAACCAAATAATGCAGAAATAAAATCAAATAGTTTTCCAACATAAAACAAGTATAGATCAATGTCGATAAATAAATAGAACCCCAAACGAACAAAGATTACTAAATAACCATGTCAAACTCAAAACGAACAGAAACTACGATGAGTAGGATAACGCCCCCTTCTCCCTGCCTTCTCGAATATATTATCTGAGACCCGGCTTAAAAAAAAGTAAAGGATACGAAAGAAAATTGCGTACAACGCTATAAAAGTTTAAGAGACAATTTGGTATCTGGCTAGATGTTTAATAATTTTATTTAGGTACATCGCTAAGTTAGGATGAAAATATTTGATGAGTTTTGCATACCCCCTTGGTTTCCCTTCTTTACCCTTGTAAATTGAAAACCAAATACACTTTTATAATTTGTGTTAATTAAAAAAGAAAAGACGAAATACTGCATGTTGGCCAAATTAAACGTTGTAATGGCACTATCCCAAAAATTCACCTGAAGTCAAACAAGAAGTCACACAAAAAAACTTAAGAAGTTGGCTTCGCATTGACTATGTGACTAATATTAAAATGGTGACCATCTTAAACCGAAATAGTACCCCCCCCCCCCTAGATCAGCTTTGGTCACATAAGAAGTTTTATTTAAACAAATCTACGCAAAGGAAGTTGGATATGAAATGGACTTATTCCGTGCGCACTATTGCTGGTCCAAACAAAAACAAAACGAAATTCTACATGATACTCCACAAAATATATTTTATGGCGCTCAGAATTAACACCTAAGGAAGTATTGCCGCATAGAACTATCAAGAATTTATTTTTAGGCCTCAGTAAATTGTATAGGGCTATTGTAATATTGCAGGTACGCCCTTGTGACAACCGGGATACATATAATGCCTTCTGATTTAGTTCAACATTCTTTGACAGTTTCAGCTCCATGCCCTTTGACCTACATGAAATGGCACAAGCTCTGTTCTCCCATTACAGTACATGTACTAAGACAATTGCGATTTGCATCAACAGCCCTTGCCACAGTGCTTGTGGGGGTAATGTCATCCTCGAAGGTATATCTACAGAACTTTTGGATTATTTCAAACAAATTATATCTCAAAGATGTGATAAAATATCTTTAGAGGTCACAAGGTTGCGGTAGCAGTAAGGGGGAAGGGATGAACGGTTGCCCTGGAATTAATTTCAACTTTTAAAGAGGACAATAGCAATCTCAATTCCCAATCAAATGAGCTTACCTGAAGTTTCTACGATGACCCTTTGCTTATGAAGTGGCTCAGGGGGGGGGGGGAATTAAGCAAGTAACAACAATAATAAACAGGATGCTTATAGCTCTATATAACACGCCACGCTACAGAGTCACCTCTCATAGCAATTTTCGTTTGTTTTAAGTCTGAATTAAGAAACAAATTTTTTTTTGCTCATTTTAGGTTTTAACCTGGCTCTTTACCTTTCTTAGGAAACTTCTTTTTCTACAAAATTTTAAAGAAAATCTTTTTGAAATTTGTACATTACATTTAAGGCATGGAACAATAAATTAATAAAGTAGCGACGAACGGAGTCGAACCACGGACCTCTCACACTGAGCGAACGCTCTACCGCTGAGCTGCATCTCCTTAACACATACTTCGCTAAATTCTGTTTATGATATAAAAACAAAGTCGTAGATAAACGAACTATTCGGACGGTAAAAATATTTATTTTTCAAATAAATTTGAGATTGCAAATTGCGCCATGTAAATATCTAGACATCGACTTGTTGGGGACATAAGGGGTAAGCAAAGAAGTAGGTAAATTTGTACCAAATCATATTA
Source organism: Artemia sinica (assembly GCA_027921565.1). Classification (NCBI taxonomy): domain Eukaryota; kingdom Metazoa; phylum Arthropoda; class Branchiopoda; order Anostraca; family Artemiidae; genus Artemia; species Artemia sinica. The sequence continues at coordinate 40,933,058 of CM051259.1, read as the reverse complement.
TTGAATTACGAATAAAGTGAATATACCACTCGATGCCTTTTTTATGCTCTTTACGAATATAATAATCATTTTGGTCGGAAATGAATTTTAGCCCCCATTCCTATTAGCCCCAACCCGTTCAGGGTATATATTGGCACATTAGGGAGGGGTAAGTTTAATCTTACCTCTCATTTACATCAGAAATAAAATTTACCTCCACCCCCCCTATGTGCAAATATATACCCTGAATTGGTATAAATAGGGGTGGGTGTAAAATTCATTTCCGACCAAAATGAGTATTATATTCGTAAAGAGCATAAAAAAGGCATCGAGTGGTATATTCTCTTTATTTGTAAGTCAATTATATGATTTGGTAAAAATTTACCAAGAAGCATTGCATAGCCACTTCTAAGGGAAGCGTACTATTAAAATCAAAGTAGTAGTAGTAGCTAAATTCTAGATTAAGGAAATATCTTCAAGAAGAAACACAAATTCTCAGGATATAATTAAAAATTTTGAGGAACAATTATATTTTAGTCAGTCCCTTAACAGTTGAAGAAACTTTGCACATGTTTGCCATGCAGTCCTCTTTTAAATGAAACTGGGAAAGTCTTGTGCGGAGAATCTACACGTCAAATTTATTTTCTGTTCGGTTACTTGTATTTTAACATCTATTGAAGTGAACACGTTTCTCTCAACAATCTGCAACACTTGCACTTCCGTCAATGACTGTGAAATTGAAACATTCGTACGAGATTCTTCCGAAGAATCGATTGTTGAAGTGACAGAACATTCGGCCTTCAAGGATATTGAGAAGCTGAAAAAGAACTGTTATTCGTATCCTGGGAAACTAGCAGTAAAGCTATTGATTGAACATAGTTTCCCAAGCAAAACCCATTAAAACCAGTGTTTTAAGGAACAAAGATTTCCTCAAGCATGGAAGAAGGCATACGTGTGATTCATTCCCAAAGTTGAATGTCAAATTTCTTTTGAACAGCTGTAACCGATCTCAATTACTCCTAACCTAGCCAAAATGACTGAATCGTAAATTTATTACGAACTTCTTTCTCAAACTGACCCTTCCCTTAACCATCTCAGTACAGTTCTCTGAAAGGAAGCAGCACTACTCATTACTTGGTGAAAGTATTTTACCTAATAACCGAAGGGCTAGATCAAAGAAATACTATTGTGGACTTGCAGACGAGTTTTCAAATAAATTATTCAATAAATTAAATCTATTTGGTTAGCAAATTAATTATCTCCTAGTGCTCTAGTACATTTGCTTACTAAAAGTTTTCATTAAGATATGAACAATCCCACAAGTTTACCATAAACAACACGTGAACAAGTAATTATGACATTTATGAAACAGATTCAATAAATTCAAGCATTTGTATTTTTTTTCTTGTCATTAACAGTTCACAAAAATATAATAAATAAACTACACTTTGCTGGGTTTTCTTGAAAATTTACTTTGTCTTCTGGCATTCTGCCAAGTTACTTCTTGCTCCTTCAGTTGTGGTTCAACTTCACTGAATATTTCAACTTGCTCATCTTCAGGAATAATCGATCTGAAAAAAAATGGCCATTGAGAAAAAAAAGACAATTACATTAACCACTTGAGGTTCAGCCATCAATCTGGTCAAGAGGGGAGGATGTCTTTGTGTCTTTCTGAAGACTTACAGGTCTTGCAGATAGTGCAGTTCCTGCCCCTATAGTCTATAATTATGTCATCAGAACTACTTTAGCCAATAGTATGAGAAATTACCAAGAGACGAATCAAGTTCGTCTCAGGAGAAAAAAAGAAGAAAACAAACCAAAATCGTCAAGAATTTTCCAGGACAATCATTGTTAAGTAAACAAAACTATATAAAATTATTGCTTGTATTTATTTCATATACATATATTTACTTTTGCTTTACATTCCACCAAAGGTTAAAAGGACCATTTTTACCAAAAAACAGAACATGTTTAATTGAAAAGTTTCAAGGGTTTAACTCGAATAAATTATGCTGTTAAGTCCATGTGCATCAGTATATTTCCCAATTAAGCATTTGGAATAAGACAGACCATACCCGCCCTTGGAATTTAATGGATTTTTGATAAAAAAAAAATAACCCGCCAGGAGTCCCTTCAGAGGTGTAGCCAGGATGTTCAGCCCCAGGGGACAATAGTGATTTTTAGGCCTCTCCCCTCCCATCATCACTAACAAAACATAAGTAGATCATAGTATTGACGAAGAAAGTCAGTTTTGTGCCCCTCAGAGGCTGCACCCAGGAAAAGCCATCAAACTCCCCCCCCCATGGCTACGCCGCTGAGCAACTTCAGTTATCAGAATTATCAGATCATAAAACTATAAATAAATATTAGAAAAAAATGCAAATAAACAGAAACCAAATTAAAATTACAAAAAACAGAAATGTCAATAAAGTTTTGAACAATTTACAACACCTGAGAAGAAATGAACGCGTATAAGGAATCATTTCAAAACACGCATAAATTATCATGAACGAACAAATAAAACGAACGGAAATAGCCACAAATAAGGAACTGGCAATGTCGCACCCCTCAAATTCCTCAGACGTGTCAGTGTCGTTGACAATTGATTGAAAACACGATAAATTACAACAACAATCAGATTTAAAATTTTTAAATATTTTGATTTCAAACATTAAAAAAAATCAGAAAACTAATAAAATCGTTGAAAGACACAATTAAATTTTTGTAGCATACATACATAGTACATACGTAATTGTGTGGCAATCTATGCTGTTTTATCGTTGAAAACGGAAAATAATTTTAGCCAATTTTTCCTTCCTTTTTTCAATAAAAAACAAAACAAAAAACACAGATCAAAATGAAACAATCAAAATGAAACTTTGTAAACAAAAACATGTCGTATTTCAAGTCATCTACTAAGTTATATCTAAAGGGCATATAGCACTCAAGTGTTAACGGAGTTAGAGGGGGCAATAGCCTACTCGTACTGTGGAAATTTCTGTTCATTCCTTCTTTGAGCTAATTTCTGTTCGTTTCAAGGTCTAACATCATTCTATTTTTTTTTTGAAAAAATTAAATTTAGCAAAGAAAATTAGGTATCTAGCAAATTTAGAATATGTTGATCACTCTGTATATTTATTTTTTGCATAACCAGAATACAATTATATCCCTTTGGGGCATTAGTCCTAACTTATAAACAGCTTCTTTATGTGTGCAGTTGATAGTAAATACGTACCAAAACAAACATGTAAATAGTAAACACATATTTAGTAGTTAATCTGCATGTGGTAATGACATTTGTAAAACTTCGAAAGTTATAAATAGGTATGTCTAAAGCGAAAATGGTATTCAAACGTTGAAAGAATCATAGGGGACAATAGCCAACTCTTATTTGTGAAAATTGCTACCCGTCCCTCCTTGTATGAGTTTGCCTCCAAGTATAAGTTAATTTCTTGTTAAAACAAACCTGTAAATAGTAAATACATAGTTGGTAGTTAATCTGCGTGTGGCAACGATATTCGCAAAACATAGAAGGTGATAAATTGGGTCCTTAAATCCGTTTCTCAGCCTAATTTTGTACCTATTAGTCTGGTCATTGATGACAAAGTTGTGAAGGGTGAACCTAACGTCAAGGAGGCATTCACTTCCTTTCTCGCTAAAACTGGTGAGATTTGCTTGAAAATATCTCATTTATATATTCGCTAATATTGTTTCTACTGTGTCCACATTACGATCTAACTATGACTTTAGACTTTGTATCGGGCCATCTTGCTCCATGTCGTTGTTTCTGAAGTCGGTATCAGACAGGAAAACTACTAACATTATTACTGGCTTTAAAAAACTCTAATCAGATCAAAATCAAGTCATTTATTGTAAATAAAATATACTCTCACAGGCAAGCCTAAGCATGGTATCTCTAAGTCAATCAATTAGTTATAAAATAAAACTAAAACAATTAAATGACGGTCATGACCAGAAGATTTGTCATCAAGCACAAAAGTTGGAGCACATTTGTTAAAAAAAAACAAGTTACTTGTTAAAAACACGAGCAAAACTCGGCACAGAGCTTCGAGGATAACTCTGTGACCTGGAGCAAACTGGTGACAGTTTTAAAACTTTCACAGTCTGCTTCTCTGGGAAGTCAGGATCTAAGAGCGATGGAGGGAGATGGGAGAAATTTTCTATTGATGGGATGAAGGAGGATCGAGCCAAAGTTCTGGCGCAGTTCCTCATGATTGACAAAAAGGGGCTCTTTTCAAATACTTTAAAAAAAAGAGCAAGGCAACGGGGAAAATCCGTAGATTACTTGTAGCTACTCTTCTGATTCCGTTCAGTCTTGTTACTGCCTTCTTTTGTTACAGCGAAATACCAAACAGGACATGCATATTCTAATAATGGGTGGATGAACATAGAGAAAATTAATTTTAGTCTACCCTTTGGAACCAGGAATTTCTGTAGTTTCCAGCATTTGGGAGCACCTGTGAGGGCAGAGTACTATCAAGATGGAGGAAATCGGCCGACTGAAAAGGAAAGAGAGGAGTGGCTTGTCACTGTCCTTGAATAGCCTTGAAACCTTTTTCTTCTAAATATTATAGATAAGTTGAATACAAAGAGAATGAACCGTGCTACCGCGTCCAGGGTGAACGACGGAAGCGAAGATTTAGCTGCGGATGATAGCTTTACTGCGTACAGGGAAACCAACGATCTGACGACTTCAGACGAAGATATGTAATCTCAGCAGCTAATGACGAATCCCATAGACGATGAGTGTGCTTTACCAAGAGAAATTCCTATTCTAACCCAGAAAACCCCGTGCAACGTTGGTACCTTAAACGTACAGACTTTGGCAAGGCCTGGAAAACTGAGCTAATGCCCAAAGAACTTGAGAGGTACAGAGGAGACCTGATTGGCCTTTTAGAAACACAACAAGCTGGCACAGGAGGGCGACATCATACTCTCATACTTGTGAAAGACCCAATGGCAAACAACGACAAAGCGTTGGCTTTCTGCTAACAAGCAAAGCACGCACTCATAGCCGAAGAGTAAATTTCAGAGCGCCTAATGGTGATTCATCTGCGAACGAAAATACAAAACATCACAGTCATACAAGTGTTTGCAATCGACTCCTCTAGGATGGATGGAAAAGTTGACACTTTCTACCAAAATACTTTCTCTTTATAGTAATGGGTGACCTCAATAAAAATATAAGAGAAGCAACACATCTTGAGCGTGATGTTTCAGGCAGATTCGGTTTTGGGAGACAAAAAGCATCCGGCGAGCGTCTATTTTAGTTCTGCAGGGATAATGATTTCCCTGTTACGAACTTCATGTTCAAACATAGTCCCCAACCTTTCCCAAGTGAGGTAAAAGAGGTCATTCCCAGTCTCAAGAACAATAAAACTCCAGGGCCTGATGGCATACCCTATGGTGGCACAGTGTATTGGTGTTCTGCTAGGCAACACGAGGCGCAGGGATCAATCCCCGCAGCGGCAAGGTTTGGCGACAGGCTTGCTTGTCCCTGTAAAAAACCCAGCAACTGAAACATCGATTTGACGCTCTAGGCACCGGAAATTGCCCTGGATTAAGTTATTCTTTATCCTTTTCTTTTTATCCCCGATGGTACAAAGTCTGACTGTACAAATTCAAGAGACAATCAAAAGCTTTGACACTAAATTTAAAACTATACAAGAAGAGGAAATTATCACTTCCTATCCAAGAGGTTCACACATTGGAGGACTATCTAACACTAACCTAATTTACTAAGGTGTTTTGTACTATTTTTCAAATATGAAAAAAAAAAAAACAATCAACATCAAAATTACATACCTATATTGTTTCATAAGATCAAATTTTTCCCAAGGTTTCTCATGTCTAGCAGCCTGCATAAGCATTTTCTCAGTGATATGTGAGTTGACATCTTTTACTCCCATAAGGTTTGCTCGCTCCCATCTTGCATACCAAGGTCTAGGCTTCAATTCAACCTAGGTGAAATAACTACGTAAATAACTTCATATTATATACTTTTCTCCACTCATACAAATTCCTCGTCAATACAGCTCATCTGGAGTGTTACTGAGAAATTATTAGAGACTACTATTTTGAAAGGGGATTTGCTTAAAAGAAGAAGAAGAAAATTGTAAATTGGTTACTAGAATTGACAAACATTATGCAACTTCAGTCCCTTAAACAGGGAGCTCTCGGTCTAAACACCTCCTGCACAACAAATTTCTGGGCCAATCCATGTGCATAGAGTTATGTTGAATATGCAGTTATGTACGCACAATAATAATGATTGTTGTTTTCAAAGCTTTAGAAGACGGTAGGAAATACTCAAGGAGGGAGGGGGGATGGAGGCCTCGGTAGAAAAGAACTAGTGATACCCTAAACCCCATCTCCACATGCTTTTTTTTTTATTTGAAAAAAAAAAAATCAGCAGAGCTTCTTAGAGGGTAAGGTATTCCTAATGTGTTCTGTCAGGAGGTATGATTGGATTTATGGCTAAGATATCAATTGAGCATAGAAGTTCCTACCAGCAAAATCATATTATAAATATATTATAATATGATAGTTATAATTGCGACCAGACGTGGCTGAAACATAAGAAAAAATCTACTGATCAATAAAAGACCTAAAGATCTAAAGTTATATTTTTTTATTTTTAGCTTCTATTTTTTTTTTAAGCTGAAGACGCATTGTTATATACGAGCGAAATATTCGTTGGGATTTTGTTGTTTCTCTTCGCTTTCATTTACTGGTCATAGACCCGTTTGTCGTCTTTATATTCATTTCTTTGTTTTTGTCTACTGATGAATACAATGTGCATCTACTCTGAGTATTCTGTAGCATTCACTGCTTGAAGTGATAAGTACGCTTTCCCTAATTTAGGCCTTTCAACACGTTTTCAATTTTTTCCTAGAAAAAAAAAAATATAGAGAAAAAGTGAAAGAAGTAAATGAATCCAAAAAACAAATGGAAGAACAGTTAGAAACTTTGGCTGATGATAAATGGATAAGAACGGTTTGGTTTGACTAATAAGGACAACAACAATTGATTATCTCATAATTGTATAATTAGCAAAATAAAAGTCGAACTACTTGAAACTGCAGATGGATCCGTCTCAATAGTTATATCCAGCCACCTACTCCATCAAAGTTAAAAATATTCTTCTCCATTAACAACTAGACATATTGAAGTCGCGAATAATTGTTACCAATTTAAGTTTAGAGTCTTCTTTTTGTTAAGAGCTCAATTCGTTATATTTAGCTTAGTCATGAGATTGCCAAACATTTAGGCCTTTCTCTTTTTAGCATCCAACTCATTCTATTTGGTCATTTTTCACTCACTATTTCACACTAACTGACCCGAAGGGGTCAATTTTCCAAAATAATATAAATATCAATCTATACAGCTTTACTTCTGTTTGTTTGGTCACTGCCAAACTTAGCAGGCTTCTGGCACGTATGGACACGCTACCTACTTCTTAATGCTTACTGTAGGTCCCATCTTTACTGTTTTGATCATTTGGGAAGCTTGCAGAAGAAAAGCAGATGATTCGAGATTTTGTTAGCAGTCAGTCAAAAGTGGCATGTATGTGCTTGAGAGGGCATACCATTGCTGTTAGGTATTTGAGACACATGAGTGTGCTTGTTAAACACTCTGGCATTAGCTCTGATTCTGTAGCAGGAATTACTTTTATCCTCGCTAGTGAAAAGGGCTACTTAGCTGGTCAATTGGGGCCAGATGTTCTTACAAAGAGGATGTCTTGAATAAAGCTTGATCTTCCACTGGACGGTGTGGGACGAATCCTCCTTTCCCTGCTTCGTCCGCTCTGGTGTCCCAAAGTTCCCATGAAGCTAGGCGTGTTCGGAAAGGTCGAGTTCAGGTTTGCTAGGAGTGATAGTGCAGATTTGGAGTCTGGGAATACGGCATAGCTGTTTACTACCAATGTATTACTTAGTTGGGTTCAAGTACGAGGTTGATGTTCAGGTACATACTTTTTGAACTACTATATTGGTCATAAATACAAATAATATAGAAAAAAGAAGAAAATTTGCTTAAGGATTATTTAATTTAAAGGTCAATCAAATAAGATTTGGCTTTTTATGTAATATGCACGAATATTTTGTAGATACAAACATATCACGAAAGGTTTTTTTTATTGATATCCTTTGAATGGTATTTTCAGGTTTCTTTTTTTGGTTTAAGCCATTTGACATAGCTAGGAGAAATTGACTTAAAAAATTATTTAGTTAAGTTTCACCAAATTTTTCATATACAATACATATGAATAACTGCTACCATATGTTGTGCATCTGTGTTCTTGTACCTTTGACTAGAATGAGCATATTTCGTCCTGGTGCTTTTGGGAACTGATGTCCCTTATTCAGCTCTGAACACTAGTAATGGGATGATATCGACATTTTCCCAATTCTGCTGTTTTGATTCCACTTCGTAGTCGGTACCGACATGATACCCAATTCCCAAGCCTAAACCTGCGACTCCCATAAACATGAACTTTGTTGTTCCCATGTGACCAAAATAACCGTTTTTTCTCTATGAGCTAAGATATTCAATAGTGGACACACTAGAGAATCTGTATCTCTACCATTACTCGAATAAATGAAAACGTTCAAGAAAAGCTTTTTAGATCAAAGTGAAGGAAGATTTTCTTGAGGATATTCTTTTTAAATGTTTTTGAATTTTCTATTTGTTTTTTAATATACATAAATTAATCCTTAAAAATAATGTTTTTTTGAATTACTGTCTTTTTTTAACATTCATACCTTCATCTTGTGCTAATTATTGTAATATTTGAGATTTTTTTTGGAAACTTACTTCGCTTACGAACTAAGATGTTGGATTGTAATTAAAATTTCCTAATTGTGTATATGCGATTGAAGCGAAAATAATAAATTTATGGATAGGAATTGTTTATATAAATATAAAAAATAACTACAAAGGTGAAATAACTGAATGAGAAAACTAGTGGTCAGAAATCACAATAATGTTTTGAGGTGCCTGTCTTGAGTTTCAATGGGTTTGGAACCACTGGAAAACAGACTATACAACTACTCTGTTGAAAGTCAAACAGTATTTCTGAATGTGTAATTTGGTTTTGTACATCTAAAATGACTATACTAGCTTAGATTTGTAATCGGCACCTTCAGAAATCCTCAGATACCAACTTTTGTGAAAATCAAACACTGTTTCTGAAATATTTACGCAATAAGTATAGACTTTGCGGTTCTCTATTACAACATTAGCCTCAGATTTGTCATCAATAACCAGTTAAATCGTTATTTACGAGCTTTGGAGAAAATCAACCGTTATTTTTGAAATGAGCATTCAATTCAGGACAATAGTCTCGACCAAAGGGGGCGAGAAACCCACCTTCGGGTCAGTGACCGAAAGGGGTCAAAGATTAAATTTACTCTGGGTGGGGCTTCACCTCAGGGCCTCACATTCTATTGATTATGAGTCTTTTGATGAGAATATGTTAAGCTTCACTTTAAAGGTACTATTTTTCTTATATTTTATTATTGCCCCTGGGACTATATGTATCCTTTCGCCCCTGGAGGCACTTTTTTATACCCCCTAATTGTTCTGATTTAAATGTTAAGCAATTTTGATCAGATACCATATGGGGCAGATGGGTTGTTGAAAGGGCGTGAGGTTGGCTTTTGATTGTTTTTAGCCCTAAAAGGTGTGTTAGAACTATTAATATGCAATCCAATGAACTCTAGCCAGTTTCCACCACCATCTGTTCTAGATGAAAAAAAAAAAAAAAAAAAAAAAAAAAAAAAAAAAAAAAAAAAAAAAAAAAAAAAAAAAAACGACATGAAATGAGAAAATATTGAAGACTCATCACTCTTTGTCAACAGTGTTAAGTTGGCTATGGTAATCCAAAAGTTTTATTGACAAAAAAAGGGCTTAGTGCTGGGTCGTAGTTGATGAATTCAATAACATGTTACTTATCAAAGTTACAGTTTACTCAGACACGTCTTTTATATTTAGATCAACATAATGTTTTTCAGTTAATGAATAATACTCAGTAAAAAATACTAAGCAACCAGATCTATTATGTTATTTTTTTTCATTGCTAAATATTTTTAATAACTTCATTTTTCTGCTGAAACATTTTTGAGTATTGATTTTGTTACTATAATGATTTGTTAATACCATAATTTTTTAAAGCACAATTGTAGCATTGTGATAAGGAGCATTTATGGGCAAGTCTAATCCAAAATAATCTCCTATTCACTAAAGAAAAAGGAAATTAAGATGTACTGTAATTGTTTTTGACCCCTTCCTTTTAAATGCAAATATAAATGCGTGCAGCTGACAGAAAAATAGTAAACAGTACAGATCTTTTGCAGAAAAAAAAAGAAAAAAGTAAAAAGAAAAAAAAAATTGCTCGAAGGATAAAGTTGTAGTTTTTCAGTTACGTTTTCAAATGTTACTATATGCATGTATATGTTTGTATGAATATATATATATATATATATATATATTATATATATATATATATATATAATATATATATATTATATATATATATATATATATATATATTATATATATATATATATATATATATATATATATATATATATATATACATATATCTATATATTTTATGATTTACGAGTACCTCCATAGGAGCCACGGATCAAGGGGGGACCTTGTTCCTGGAGGTCTATAATAAAAACTGGGGTACCCTCACCCGGGGCCATAAATACAGGTGGAGGATGGCCCCTCAAATGTACACAACCGGGCCCACCGGTGTGTGCACACGCCTCGTGAGTTACAAACCTTCTCCCAGTAACGGGTTAAATTGTATGATGACGCAGAACACCATTGCGGGAGGATCCTCTATTGGAGGTAACTGCGACAGAGCATAAGATCCAGATTTATGGACAACGGCCTCTGCAAAGGCGTCTCGACCCTTTCCAGGTACCTGCAAGACTGGGGACCTTGCGGTCAACTTTATCCTCACTTGAAGAGTGGCACCACTCGAGGAAATTTATACCCTAGTTAACGACACAGCATTCGCACGGGATTCTGATTAATGGATAATTCTTCTGGGCTTGGCTCATGATGAATAAAGAAGCTGCTAAGTCTTGTTTAGGCTGCGAAGGTATTAATAATAGAATACTAATCGCTCATTTTATGACTAAAAGTTCAGGGTATCAGTTATAGTAGTATATGCTCCTATGGAACTGACTGACGGAGATACTAGTGACTCAGATGAATTTTAATTACAGTTATAGGAGCAAATAGACAGGGTCCCAGGAAGGTAGAAATAGGGATAAACGGTATCCTAGCCTAGGTACATTTGGTGTAGGAAAAGAAAACAGTAATGGCTACATACTGCTGCAATTTTGTAGGTATAACAATCTAGTTACAATCTAGGTATAACAATCTAGTTATAATTAATACGGTGTTTGGTCATACAATGGCTCATAAGTTAACATGGTATTCACGTGATGGTGAGACAGCAAACTTTATTGATTATATTACTGTAAACCAAAGACTGGCAGGATCAAAAGAATATACTAGGACATATAGGAGTGCTTTTATTGATGTTAAAAGTAAAGATCATCATCTAGTAGTGTCTAGGGTTAATTTAAAGCAGAAATTTCAGAAGGGTAACTACCTCCCGGGAAGTTATGATGTTGGTAGACTCCAAGATAAGAATTTGAGAGAAACTTACCAGGAGCAGTTAGATACTAAACCCGACAGTTAAATTTTGATAATGTGGAAGATGGATGGAATAATTTTAGGAAAACAACTTGTGAAATTGCTGATAGTGTCTTAGGGAAGAAAGTTAGGAGTGCAGCTAGGAATATTAGTGAAAAAGCTTTATGTTTAATGGACAGAAGAAAGGATTTGTAAAAGAAGTATCTGAGTGATAGATCATAAGAACACAAAAGGAATGTAAAGAAAGTGGAAAAAACATTAAAATATGAGCTAAGGAGGTGTGAAGTGGAGGCCATAGATAAAATTGCCGAAGAACTGGAAGATGCACCGAGACAGCATAAAAGTAAAATATTGTACTGGCATGTCAATAAATTGAGAGGGAGTAAACAATCCGAACCTGCCCCAGTTAAAGATAGGAATGGGGCCACAATTAGTGATACGGAAAGAGTTAAAGAGAGCTGGGCAGAACATTTTGAGACTGTGCTAAACCGATATACAGTTGCAAGAAAAGATATGGAGGAAAATGAAAAAGTTTGTGATACATTGGATGTGAAGTAAGTTTTGTTTTGTGAGGAAGAATTAGCGACAGTACTAAAAGGATTAAAAAATAATAAGGCTCCAGATGCTGAGAGTGTGGTAAATGAGTTTCTTAAATATGGTGGCTCTGAGGTTAGAAATACGTTACTGAGGTTATGAATATGATTTTTGAAAAAAGGGAAGTACCTAGCGATCTTAGGAGAACCTTAATTAAACCACTGTATAAGAAAGGTGATAAGAATGAATGTGGTAATTATCGAGGCATTAGTCTGGTCTCTGTAGGTAGCAAATTACTTAGTAATATGCTACTTTTAGACTGAGAGATGCTGTAGACAAAGTTATACGAGCAGAACAGTGCGGTTTTGGAAAAGGTAGAGGATGTGTCGACCAAGTTCTTACTCTTGGGTTAATAATGAAGAAGTGCCTGAGTTATCAAACACCTTTGGTCTCAGTTATAGTGATTATGAGCAAGCGTTCGATTCTATTGATAGAAGATTTTTAGCAAAGATCTTATCCTTGTAAGGTATACCAGACAAACACATTAAAGTGATTAGTGCTATGTACGAGAATAACACTGCTGTGGTTAAGGTACGAAAAGCTGGTTTCGTATTAAATCAGGAGTTCAGAAGGGTTGTGTTCTATCCCCCTTTATATGGATCATTTTGATGGACTTTGTCTTAATGAGCAAAGGAAAGGCAATGGGAGAGTACGGAATCAAATGGGAAGGAAAAACTCTCCTGCACTTAGTTTATGCTGATGATTTAAGCATCTTAGATGAAAGTTTGAGCGAAATGAATGCACGTTTAGAGGTTTCCGATTTCAGGGTGCTAGAACAGGTTTAAAAGTTAATGTTAAGAAGACTAAGTAACTAAGGCTAGGAATAAGTGAAGATGAAAAGGTGACATTGGGTACGAAAAGACTGATCAGGTGGACAGCTTCACTTACCTTGGTAGTATTATTGGTAAAGACAGTAGGAGCATTGAAGATGTTAAAAGTAGAATAGTCCAAGGCTCAGGGTGTTTTTTCACAGTTAAAAAAAGTTTGGAAGAATAGGAAGACAAGTCCGCAAACCAAGATTAGAATTTTGGAAGCTACAGTGATGACAGTAGTCAAATATGGCTCCGAAGCATGGGCGCTCCGAAGAGCGGATGAAGATTTGCTAGATGTATTCCAGAAAAATTGCCAACGGATTGTTCTGGGTACCCGGCTGACTGACCGTATTTCAAAGAGTAGGCTGTACAAAAAGTGTGGTTCAATCCCGCTTTCTCAGGCTATAACGAGAGAAAGGTTGAGATGGCTACGGCACGTTCTGTGGATGAATGATGACAGATTGCCGAAGATTATCCTTTTCGGCCAACTGTCTAGGGATAAACATAAAATAGGTCGTCTGCGGTTGGGGATAGGAGAATGTCATAAAGAAAGATTTAAACAAAATGGGAACTTCCTGGGAGGGTGTAAAGAGGGAGCTAAACTAAACTTCTAAACTTCTCTAAACTTCTTTCTAAGATGCCCTATCTCTATCATTTTTATTCTATAGTTCCTGGAAAAATGTTTATTATCCACATTTCTTAAACTTTCCATCACTTTTACCTTTTAATCTGAGACACGAACACCATTTCTAACTTGCGAGGTGTTTCGGAACGGCAACTATGTATTCTACAAGTATATGGACAGATCAAGGGGGAGACACTTCAAGAAAAAAAAACCTCCTAAGATGTGTACACCTGTATAAATGAATTACTCTCTTTCTGACCAAATTTCCAAAAAGATTCCTGCTGGAATGAGTGAAACAGAAAGAGCCTACATACATCCTAAAACTTGTGGGTTGGAACCAAGGAGTACCAAGAGACCCATTTATCATGGAGCTGTTCCCAGCACCCATTGTAACTGACAAGGTAGATGGATCGCGTTATTCTCTGACCAAAACCATCTGTAATAAATAGTCATTTTCTAAAAAGATATATTTAAGAAAGAGAGAGAGAGAGAGAGAAGCAGAGGAGAGAGATGAGAGAGAGAGAGAGAGAGAGAGAGAGAGAGAGAGAGAGAGAGAAAGAGAGACAAAGAAAGAAAGAGAGGAAGAAACATAAAAAAAGAAAATATATACATACATTAGAATAACACGAGTACTAACCTGTTGAGGGTTGATAGGAATAGGTGCCCCCTCTATCCTTGGTTCTGGTTCCATATCAAAAGAAAATGTAGAATATTGTGGAAGTGCGTCTCTTAGATAATATAACGTACTGTCAAGCCGTTTCTCAAGCCTTAGGACTTCGATACGTTTTAGTAACGGATTATATAGTTCGTATTTGATTTCAACACCTATAAGAACAATACATATTGTAAAATAGTTAATACAAGAAAAAGATTGATGGCTCTGCACCTTAAAATTCTTAGTTGTGAATTCAAATTGTCAAAATCACATTTTCATGCGTCCCAACCGGTATGTACTTCTACTGGTAGGGGGGGGGGAGAAGGAATAAAATAAATATAAACAAAATAACTTCATTAATAATAAAAAATAGGCCATAAATCTCATATTATATAGGGTTGCTTACTTGACAAAAACAAAGACAAATTTTATGGAAAATATACAGTCAGATGGGATACTTCACAAAACTCCGAAGGTTACTCATATGTATCTCTTCCCATCTGCGCACATACCTTCTTAAAAATAAGTTTGTTTAGAGTCTAGTCCACACACTTGGATTATTAAATCCCCCAGCCTTCTCTACCCGGAGCATGTGCCGACAAAAAATTTGGTAAATTATGACTGTGCAGTGAAATTCCATCAATGAAAATCTAGAAAAGCTATAGGTAAATCTCTGAATAGGTCTGAGATATTACCCGTTTTCATTAGTTTTCCTTACTCTTTCATCTAACCTACAATATAAGATGGTCAGGATACTACTAGTGGATGATGATTTCCCTTTTACCCTTCTCTCTCATTTTAGTAGCTGGATTGGGTGGGCACCACTATTGCGCAGTCCGTCGCTAGTTCTTTACCTAGTATAGTCCTAAAGTTTTATGCAACTGGCAAACGTTTGCTTGACAAAAATCAGTAGATGGCTTAGATAAAATAACCTCTTGAAGAAGACATTTCAATCCCGTTCCTTAATTAATGTGAACAGAGCAAGGTGTGTTCCTGCTTAGAGACTTTCGGTAAAGCACGATTAATATTAAATTCAAATCTTTGTAGCAAACATTGTAACATGGTAAACATAATAGTAAAGGCAAAGATATATTAAAATCAATAAAATAACGAAAGCTAATGATTCATTCACATACATGGAATTTTTACTACACTTGAGGTACGAATGAAAAATAGTTCAGTAAGACAACAATAGAATTGATGTATATGAAGGCACAGCCACTCAAGTCTTTTTTTGTACAAGCATAAAGATGGAAAGGCAAAGAGTTAAAATGAGACTCCTGAAAGTATGAACACTTTATAGGATGTTAATAAAGATATAACTGCTATTTTCTTTAAGGATTATTGTTGTTTTTTACTTTTTTAATACGAAAATTCATATTGTTCTTCCAGGTACAAATTGTGACACGCGTATGTTCAAAATCTCTCGTAGAACTTTTTTTTTCAAATGTGGATACATGGCGATTTGCATCGATGTTATGATACCTGATGAACTTAAAAAGGAACTATCCACACGCAATAAAATAATGAATTCTTTTTGTAGCCCCCTTGAAGTCCTGGAATGGATTCAGCAAAATTGGGATCTTAAATAATCAATCATTTCAGCTGAAGCTTTTTTTTCTACCTTCGTTTTTAAAACTGGACAGCCCTCTCACCCCACTGGAATTTCAAATATACTTTATTTTGTATCTTGATAAAAGATACCTTTAGAATTTGCATCATTCGGATCCTTTTTGCCAAAATATCGCTTCAGCAAAATAGCTAACTTAGTTCAAGTGTTTTTACTTATAATGATTTCAAATGTAAAATAAATATCAAAATGATACCCTGACATAACTTTCACTAGTTCATTCATGTACTTCATGTCGAAGCTTCTTATTTCAGCTAGGTAAAGGAGATACAGGAGGCCGTAGGATAAAAATATTTCTTTCCACCTCTTTGGCGGGGAGCCTCTGAGACCAGAACCGTGAATTTGCTCATCGAAGGCTAACTCCGGGAGACAACTGCCATTCATTTGTTGTATGGGGCCCAGCCATCTAAGATGTTGCGGTTTTGTTTTATCCAGTATTGCATATTTGCTTTCAAATTGTGCAAAAGTTTAGAGTTGAAGACTCTATCGTGGTAGGTGATATCAGCGATTTGTCGTAGGGATTTCGTTTCAAAGGGAACTAAGCGAATTCGACCGCCTGTTTTAAGCGCCCATGACTCACAGTCATAGATGGCGATAGGAATAATGAAGGGTTAAAAAAGTCTCATCTCAAGAGCAGTTACTGTAAGAAACTCAAGAGCAGTTACCTCCAGATGTGTATCAAGCCTCTAAAACCGAAATTCGTAAGTGACTAGCGTCCCTTGAAGAATGGATTGGTTATAACCAGAGGAAGGTGAAATCTTCTACCCACTCAATGACATCCCCGATAAGCCTAGGGCTGAGATTTAGCTGTGAATAGGACTTGCGTGAGCAGTAACTGGCTTTCATTTATGAGGTATTAAAGGAACTTGGCAATTAGGTCAACAACATCGGCATATGCTAGAGTATCTATCAATGCTCCTTTTACTCGTACTTTGTACTTGTGGCAGGAATCAAGCCCGGCATCGAGGATCTTCGAGAA
Source organism: Artemia sinica (assembly GCA_027921565.1). NCBI lineage: Eukaryota > Metazoa > Arthropoda > Branchiopoda > Anostraca > Artemiidae > Artemia > Artemia sinica. The sequence goes on along the minus strand of CM051259.1, from coordinate 40,916,084 downwards.
TTGTCAGGACTATGAAGTGCGGTCTGCTGCCAGCTGCTCTGCAAGTGGAAGCCAATGGTTTTCCATTTGTGTTAAAACTTTTTGAACCCCCCGATAGGTTCAAGATCTGATCTAGTCGGGTTCCACCAGTTTTTTTCGATGCCCTCCTTGGCGTCTCTTCCGTGAGCTGAGGCACGCCTCCAACCTCCAATCTAGGCAACGGGAAGGTTGTCCTTGAGTGAAAGGATACCATTTGGGTAGAGATTGAAAAGCTCTGGTGACAGTAGGCAAACACTAGTTGAGGGTCCGAGACTTCAGATAAGTACTTCCCTAGTCATGGAGCGCCTGCTGAACTTTTTATACATGTCTTTAATGAAAGAGAAAAAGTTGAATGAGATTTCAAAGTGAAGAATGATGTGCCAAAGACCTTCTCTCTAGGCGATATCAAAAGCTTGTTTAACTCTATGAAAAGGTGGCAGATACAGCGGCTAGTTCACCATACTTTTCCATGATCTGGTGGACAGTGAATATCTAATTAATTGCCGATTGTTTAAGTTCGAAGGCGGCTTGGTATTCCTAAATGACCATTGAAGAAATGGCTCATATAGGCTCGAGGATGATTCTTGTGAGAAATTTTGCGGCGTGTCTGGTAAGACTTATTGGGCAGTAGGGACCATCATGGCTCTCACGCCAGGGAGAGGGAAAATGAAACTTTTCCCAATCAGCAGTGGCGATTTTGTGGTAAGTCTACAAAGAGTTCACAGTTTATTTTCAGGATTTTTGGCTGGATTCTACCAGGGCCAGTAACTATGTTTTTTTTTTTTTTTTTTTTTTTTCTGATGGTTGCTTATATTTCTGAGCAGAAAGATGGAAGACTTCGGTTTTTAAAGGTTACAGGAAAGTTGTCAAATATTATTGGGTCTAGATGGACAACCAAATTCAGTTTATTGTTAAAATGTTTGTTTTTTTTCTTCCATGGAAAGCAGATTCTGACAGTGGATTGCATTTAGTTTTCGTATTCGTCAAGAAGTAAATGCTTAAATGTTCCTGTAAATTAGATTAAAGCCACCAGGAGGACCTTTTTTGGGCCAATTTCCGCACTCTTCTGTATATAAAGAGAAAATATCCTTCCTGGAAGGCCCATTCTCATTTTCCGAACTTCCCATTACTTTTTCTCAGACAAGACAAGGGGATTATTTGATAGTAAGTGGAAAATAGTGTATTGCAATTTACTTAATATACTACTAGATCTTGTAGCTCACACAAATTTTTTGGCCCTTCTATTCAAGGGGTAAAGATAGATAGAATGTCAAAAACGATACCAGGGAGTCATGATCCTCCCTCAGAAGCTGGAAGTTTTAATTATTAAAATGAAGTATCAGCAACTACATGGAATTTGCATCACAAACAGCATATTATCATGGGTTAACACAGGTCCAACCCTAGATGACAGGATAACTACATAATTATATATTACCGAAGGGGTAAAGGGGAATTATAAGAAATAGAACGGTACTCCGGAAAATATTTAGAAGGGATTCCTCCCTCCAGTGTTTCTCTGGCAATTATGGGAACAAAAAACTCATCCTCCTTAACAAAGGAACACAGACCTTAACTACAATGAATCTTAAATCTTAAAATCTAAACTACATAGATTATAAAAAGACTCCACAAATTTTACATGAAGGATATTTGAACATTTTCTCAAGAGAAATTTGATGCTTCAAAAAAAAAACTTTAGGACCAACTGTCTTCCTAGGCTTAAATATATGTACCCCTTGTGTGTATACATGGAATAACAAGCATTAACATTTCCAAACGAGTGTTAAGAATACATTCCCTCTCCATTCTGAAAATACAAACTAGTGATCATCGCTATAATTGAAGAAACCAATACGACGTAAAGGATCAAACTTACCATGACCATCGACCATATTCCTTAAAATACAGCTCGTTCTTAGTCCACAGCCAATTCTGTCAATACAAATTCCAACAAATCGGTTATTCTTTGATGGTGAATTAGGATCTGCCACAGTAATTGCCAGTATACTACCTAAATACAAGAAACATACGTATATATATATATATATTATATATATATATATATATATATATATATATTATATATATATATATATATATATATATATATATATATAATATATATATATATATATATATATATATATATATATATATATATATATATATATATATATATATATATATATATATATATATTTAGCTGCATAATTGAAGTTGAGGAAAGTTTAACCTTCTCATTGGATACCAAGTTCTCCCATAGCCTTTGCTGTGCTGCTCAGGACATAGAAAAGTTGCTATTAATCTTTACTGGCCTATTTCAGAAGAATTGTCTGAAAATATGGCAGCAGGAGTATGGGTTTATTGATTTTGAGTGATAAATTTAATCCTCTACTGCAACACTATTAACCATTAGCCCTGCCTCAGAGGGATGGCCAAAAAGTTCAGTTTTCGTAATCAATCACCCGTCATCTGTAAAACATGGTCTAATCATCTAAACTTTTCAGTCTTTAAACCCTCAGAATGCGGCATCAAACCAGATTTTTCATTCAGTTTATTGTCTTTTATACAGTTAATCGAACAGATACAAGAAAATATCCTTAGAGAATTCCCTACAAAACATCCAGCATATCTTCTTCAAATTTTCAAATTCCCCGTCCTTCAGATATAACCACTGTTATTATCTTGGATTTCAATATTCTATTATCAGTTACGACACTTGTCTTCCTATATTTCCAAATTTTTTTCGACTACAAAAAAAGCAACAAACAACCAAACACCCTGCTCCTCGGCTATTCTAATTTCTCACCTTCAATATATACACCATATTTACTGATAGTGCAACTCAAGTAAATGAAGCTATCCCCTTCACTAATTGTCTTTTTATCCATAATCTACTCTTCATCCTTTTTTATTCCTAGTCTAAACAACCCAGTCTTTCAAACAACAGCTTTTGAACCTATTCGCATATCTTGAACACTCAAAACCTCCAAACATTCATTAATTTTGCTTATATTTTACCTTTGACACCCAAATTAGCTGCATAATTGAAGTTGAGGAAAGTTTAACCTTCTCATTGGATACCAAGTTCTCCCATAGCCTTTGCTGTGCTGCTCAGGACAAAATACATCAAAATAATCCAGGGATAAAGCCCAAAGGAATAAAGCCCAACCTTGCTTATGCTTATTTCCCGATTCGACAACGAATCAAATACCAACCTTAGTTCCTACCTCAATCGCAGCAATGCTATTTTCGTACATAGCACCAATTACCTTAATGTACTTATTTGGCATACCATACAAGGATATGTCCTAGACTAAAGCTTTACTATCAGCTGAATCAAATGCCTGTTCATAACCTACAAAACTCAGGGACTAAAAATGTCCTTGCATGTGTCTTTTTTTCAGGAAAATAGCTTTTCCAGGAGCTAATTAATTTGTTTTTATCAGTCCTAGCCTTGTACCAACACATAATATTTTAAATCTTTTACCCAATTTAGAAGAAAATTGTAAAATATCTTGAATCTATATTCAATTTTTCTGTCTTAGGCTCGGATATATTGGAGTATTCTAGGTTTTCAATGTGAGCAGTATAAACTATCACCTTATCTGATTAAACTGTTGAATATATATTTTTATGAAATCCCATCACTCTCTCTTCCCATTAACTTTGAATCCCCCTCCCTCTTTATAGCCTATGGAGCCTTTAAGGGAATCAGCTCTATTTTTTGTCTTCTGTTTAGATAAATAAATCTTGTCTTAATCTTTCATTTTTCTATAAAAAGGCAATTAAGAGAAAATAGACTTAGATGAAAAAAAACACAAGAAAACGAAATAAATAGAAGAGAAAGAATAAATAGAAGAATCAGATAAAAATAAGCCAAGTAGGGAGTTGCACAGGCTCACAAACTTAATTCAACTAACTTAAAATGGCACATATTAGCTTTCGAGCCTTAGATAACAAATTGAAGCCAACCAATCGCTTTGGTTTCACGTGGCAACTTTCCTTCATTGAAAACCAAAATAAACTGATCAATATACAAATAAATTCCAACTGCATACAAGGCGGGATATAATCACAAACAAAAAAAAAAAAGAAAAAAAAGAAAAAAAAAATCCTAACCAAACAAAAGCCCCACAACCTTTTAAAATCCATGACTTTGAAATAAGCATAGCACAAAAAAACTGAAACAAACGTCTCAGTTGTGTAGAATGTAAGATATTGTCCACCACATTTTTAGAGGACACTATGGCCCAAAGGCTCTCTGGATGCGTACCAACCTTTTTGCAAGAGAGGGGTGAGGAGGGCAGTGAGTTTAAAAATGCTATACTGTCTACTTAATCAATACAAAAACTTATTTGATGAAAAAGGAAAATACTAGTGAATATTTAGAAAATTTCATAATTTATAGGACTGCTAGTCTTGAATTACCAACCAACTACGAGAAGATAGATCAAATTTTACCTATATTTCACTAGGATGAAAAGCTGATTTAATTAGAAATATCAAAGCAGATGATTTCTGACAGTCTCCAGTTAAAAGAAATCAAAGTAAACAATGTATACCGAATTAATATATATAAAAACATGAAATATTATGTATATAATAGGTAATACATAAATGGTATGCATAACATGTAAAACACATAATATATAATACAAGAATATGTAACACCTTACAATCACCGTCCCTTCAAGAGCGTCACTTTAGTTTGATTTGCAACTTTGGCTGATTTCCTACCAGCACAGATAAAAAAAAACATATTGCCATTACTCATGAGGATGAAAGTAAATCCAAGATTCAGACCCCCCTCCATTCAAACGAAACACTTTTCAGATTTATTTGTGTCATATTATATGTCATTTTTTTTTTTATAAATGGCAAACCAGTGTTTTCTTATTTGTTAAAGTGTAAGTGCGAACACCATTTAGTCAGAATTTATTCTTGACTGTGACAGCTTATGTAGATGAAATGATTCTGATACTCAATTAGAAGGCATCTATCCAGAAGTATGTTATGCTGCACATCTGAAGTTCAAGACATCACAGATTTGGTACAATAATAAGTTGATGTTCGATTTCTTACATTATATTTGCAGCATAAAACACTTTACTGCGCCAAGTTTCGAGGATGTAGCTAATAGTAAACATGTATTTTAACTCTTATCTGTTGCAGACACATATGTATGAAGGCTATTAATTTTAGAGTACTCCCCTTTGGAGGGAGGGGGTAAACATAACAGCTAAAAATCATAGAAATCAAGGAGAAAACTAATAGTAATCTTTATATTTAGAGGGACATGTGCATACATAAGCAGACATGTATGCAGGAGTTTTTCAGTTGAGAACCCAACACTTTGATTATAACTAAAAATAGGAAATTAGATAGAAAAATACAAGGGGCAATAGAAAAAGCACAAGAATCACCAGATTCTGTTTGGAAGGGGAGGGGGAACGAATCCAAGGGCCTCCTCTTGCTTGCATACTCGATATTATTAGTAGCTATGTTGATTATTCAAAAAATCTAATATTGTTGTACTTTATCAAAACAAAACTAACTGTTGGATTTTACAGACCCTGTGACCGATTCAGGGAGACAAGTACTAATCTTAGCCTGGGTCTGGTTTCGTTTTGTGCAGTTTTAATTAAATTCTTATTAGTTTATCAGGCAAAAAAAAAAAAAAAAAAAATAAAAAGCAGGTCTGGAAAATGTAAGCCTATGAACCTGACAAGATAAAAAAAAAGAAAGAAAAAAAGATATGTTCTCGCCCAGGCCGCCATGAGAACTAGGCCTTGGTATTTTCCCACCTTGTCATCCCCCTTTTTGGGGGGCCCTGTATGTGGCTCCATATGTCCGTACAAATAAAAATTGAAGAATAGTAAAAATATTTCTAGAGGAGGTTCAACGCCACCTAATCTTGCTGGATAAGCAATTTAAGGTAATCTAAGGTAAAATAAAATTCAGGAGCACTAATGGTTGAACTTCTCTCTCAACCATGCCTTTCATAAGTACAGAGCACAAGTACACTTAAGTACTGTACAAATATACTTAAATGCAACATCCCAAGCATGTCCATAGAAAAGAAATTTAGGAATGTTACCAAAATAAAATTCAGGGATGCTAAAGTTTGATCCTACCCTAAGCATGTGCAGATATTGTGCAAGCACGACACGCATATATATTAAAGTACAAACATACTTAAATACAATGTCCTAAGCATGCCCAGAGAAATAGAATTCAGAATATTTTTACCAACATAAAATTCAGGAATACTAATATTTGATCTTCTCCTAAGCATGTCTAGTCTCTCCAATTTTTCTCTTAGCTTATTTCTAAATGCTGGATTGGGATCTGGCAAGAACTCAGGGTAAACAAATCTGTAATCTGGGAGACTCGTTCTTTCTTTAGTTGGCTGATCATATTTAGTTGTTTCAGCTTTTGGAAATACAGATGTTGAATACTTTCCTGTAAGAAATTTGCAAAGTTAGACTAATAATGCAGGAACAGGTTCCTTATTAAAACTTCTGGTAACACTCTTGACTTTGTCCCCTTGTGAATCAAATATTATGATAACAACATTCTCGTTTTATAACATGCAAAAATGTGTTACATGGATTTTCTTGGTTACTTCTAGTTTAACCTATATTTTGTTAATTTTTAATCTGATTGTTACATCTTGTGCATGCAATTTCATTTGAAATATTATTGATATTAAACTCACACTATATCTTTTTCACTTTGACAAATAATTTCAGAAATAACAAATTAAATTTAAAAAAAGCCAGCACTTATACTTTATACTGCCTAACTGAATATATCATCAAAAAAGCCTTTCTTAAATATAACAATCTTTGAAGCTGATGTTTGCAAATTTTTGCTAACAAAGAAATAGATGACACACACCACAAATATTTAAACACAGGAACACACAAAAGATTAAAACAGAATAACTACATTTTTTCAAATAAAACATAAATATAGAAAAAAAAACGCGAATTAAAATGGAAACAAGCAATAGAACCAGTTCAATATAATTTTTCTGTACACCATAATGTAAAAATATTGTTATTAAAGTGTTTTCTTTAGAACAGGGCAAAGACAAAAGGGTTACCGAGTTTGTTTAGGTAAATACTTAAAACAGCATTCTATTTTTCATATCCGCTTTGCTATCTGAAAAAGGGGGGGGGGAATTTTATAGACAGTTATTAGCAAGATTACTTTGCTTTAAAGTCCCATTTATTTTTGTTTTTCTTCTAAGATTTAACGTATCATACTGCCTGTTTAAGACTAAATTTCGTTTTTTAGCCTCCCCCCTGTTTGAATTATATGCTGTTTTCTGCCACAAAAAAGTTGACTTTGTAAAAACAATAATTAGTGGATGAAGGTACGAGATCGAAAACATATCCCTGGGTTCTGGTAATAGGTATATCTCTTTCTAAATATTCAACTGGTATAGTGCAACTGATAGCTTTTCCTATCAAGAAGGCTTTTAATTATGTAACATATATTTACTTATGAGCACTATCCATCCTCCCTGCAAACTATTTTTGTGATATATCAGAAGCACCTTAGCTAGAACCCGAGGACGTTGCATTTTTTTTCTTTGTTCAAGGTTCGAGTCTCAAACTCATATAAAAAAAATTGACACAATCAGATTCTTGCTCAAATAAACTTTTAGCTGGTTTGAGAGGCTGCTGCACTTCAAAATACCTAATAGTATGTTGAAGTTAGTAAATCTTACTCAAATATGACAAGGTTTCCAATTCAATTGTAACAAGTTAGTTCTTAATTCCTGGAGAAATCATCAACAGTTGGCAGATCAAGAAAGATGTGAAAAAGCAGTAACCTGGACCTAAGGCTAACCTAGAAAATCCATAACTTCCTAAGAGGTTCAAAAACGTAGTTCAACTACAAGTATGATTTCTCAAGAAGCTTCTATTTTGTGATTTTATTGATGAAAGAATTGTGGCTAAGAAAGACTAATTTCCTGCATTTCTAATCCCTCAATTTTGAGATAATTATCTCATATCCTTCCATTACAACTAGTGCTTGTGTATGCCTGTGTAATGGAAAGCCATAGAAACAAGCTAAAATCCTCTTAAATCAAGTAAATGATTGATGGAATACTAATTTACTGAGAAACAACCGTCAAGCTTACATTACGCATGCTTCAGCCTACTAAGGTAACTAATCCTTTGGCAAGCCTTTGCACTGCAGATGTCATGATTTTAGTGACGGTTCTGGCATTACTTGCGCTGGGGTAAATCTTGATTAGCGCCCCCCCTCACCTGTCTCCCAGAAATCCTTACGCTAAATTTTAACAAAATTTTCACTTATTAACAAAATTATTTTCAATTAATAATTTGAATTATTAAATTATTTATTTACTATTAATTATCTTAATTATTATTGTAAATTATTCTTTATTTTGTTCTTAATTAATTGATAATTTATGAATTGTTTTCATTTATTAACTGCACCCTCTGCTTTATTTTAATAAAAATAGAATTTCAAAAATCATAAAATGATAATAACTGTTAAATTACTTATTTGAAATTTTGTGCCCCTAAAATTTCTGTGCCTGGTGCAAGTGCGCCCTCTGTCCCCTCCCTAAAACCGCCTCTGCATGATTACATCCCTGATAAGTGTCAGGATTTGTTATGCTTGGTAACCTAGAACAGCTGGTGCTGTCTATTTATTGTTTAAGATATAACATAGTGAAAATGAGGGGTAAGGATTTTCAAACCTTTTTTTTTTATTGCAACCAAATACAGTAAGCACAAAAACAGCTGAGAGGAATAAATAAAAAATTAAAGGGGAGTTGAACTAACCAAAAGGCACTATGTGCATACTACCACTACTGCTGCTTCACTAATGCTAAGGCAAAGGATGTTAGGGGGAAAATCTCAGGAAATGTTGAACTGAATCAAAACATGTTATGTGCATGCAGGTTGTCCAAAGGGCATGTCAGCAAATTCCCAGTATGTGTATACTACTACTCTTACTACTACTAATGCTTTTATAGGTATATACTAAGGGCATTAAAGTGAAACTTTCAGGGAATGTTGACCTAATTAAAATACATTATGTACATGAAGGTTGTCAAAAGGGTGTATCTGCAACATCTTAGGAAGATAGCTTAGATAATTAAGTTGAAACTTTTTTGCATGTTGAACTTAACCACTGTGTATACTACTGCTATACTAATACTGTTAACACTACTACTACTACTGCTACCACTACAAACAAGGCAAAGTGTGTTAAGGTGAAAATTTCAGGAAATATCGAGGAGGATTTTGAACTAAATCAAAAACAATATATGCATATGCAGATTGTGAAAACGATACATCAGCAAAATCTCAGGAAGAGCTTAGAGCATTAATTTGATACTTTTAGGGTGTGTTGAGGACATTGAAAAAAACAAAAACAAAAACAAGGTGCTATATGCATAATACTACTACTATTAATACTAGTGCTGCTACTATTACTACTATTGCTAAGGATAATACTGAAGTGAAACTTTCAGGGAATGTTGAGCTAAATTAAAACCTACTATGTGTACTATTCTGATAATTCCCTCTGTCAAACAATATCACATCCAACTTGTTTCAGGGAAGGTCAAGTTTTCAACACTCTTGATCTGGTTATTCCCAGCAATCCAGACCTTCTTATTGAGAATGTAATAACCACACCTGCTGGTAATAGTGACCATGTTGTAATTATTTCTTGGTTATGTTTGCCTACTAAAAAACCTTCTTTTAAGCAACGAAAATATGTCAAATACAAACTAGTCTCCAAAACACCTGCCAGGAAGAATTCGATCTTCGAGACCTTTTGTCGTATGAGCTTTGTACATATCCCCCATCCCTTTTTGGATCCTATGAAATTCTGTGTCCTGCTGACAAACCATCTCTATCAAACGCAATTCAAAAGGCGTCAGGGGACCATTTGGATGAGTGCTTAGACTCGTGCCACTATGTCATTGATGGCAGCTGGCTGCTCCAGAAATTGAATTGGCAACCCAACTCTACATTTGACTTCATTTGCAAAAGTTACGTCAAGTATGTCACCACTAGATTTGGAAAAGCTTCAGTAGTTTTTGATGGATATGACAATGGTCCTTCAACAAAAGGTATGGCTCACCTCAAACGTTCCAGGGGTAAACAGTGCCCAGTGGTAGAATTCACTGGTAAAACAAATTTAACAAGAAAGAAGGAAGAGTTCTTGCAAAACTTCACAAACCAGCAGCAGATAATTCTTGCAATAGGAGAAAATTGTCCTCAGCAGGTTGTTTGGTACAACATGCCTCTGCTGACGAGGATGTCCTGATTGCAACCACAGCCATTCATAGTGCAAGAACTCAGTTGACATGTCTCATTGGCAACAACACTGACCTCCTTATCCTTTCATGTCACTGCCACCCAGAAAGGCCTGTATTTCCGATCCAAGACAAAAGCTTCAAATGAACATAAGCTATGGAATATTTGTTCCATCAAAGAAAAACTAGGGGACATGTGTGGTGTAATTCTATTTCTGTACGCGTTCCTAGGCTGTGGCACCACTTCGAGATTATAAGGAATTGGTAAATCTGTTGGACTGTCATTGTACCGGTCTGATCTGTCTTTCCGTGAGGCTGCTAAGGTCTTTATGGACTCGAAGGCTATGAAAGACGAGCTCATTGTAGCTGGTGAACAAGGTCTTTTGAGAATTTATGAAGGAAAGCCTGAAGAAACTCTTGTGTCCTTGAGACATTGTCTGTTCATGGCCAAGCTTGCTTCCTCTTCTGCATTTGTCTGCCCTGATTGGATGCCTCCCACACCTTCAGCTGCAAAGTTCCATTCTTTTTGCATGTATTTGCAGGTAATGTAATGGAAAAGCAAGGCTGCTGCAATGAAACTGGAGAACTGGGGATGGCGATTCTCTGCTGATAGTTACATCCCAGTAAAGACGGGGAAGAAACCAGCTCCCCAAAGTCTTCTTCAAATTATCCACTACAAATGCAAATCAGGTTGCAATACAGCCAGATGCACTTGCTGTAAGAATTGCATGCCCTGCACACTTGCTTGCAGAGAGTGCATGGGAAAAAGCTGTAATAACTCTGAACCAACATCTCTAGAAGAAGAAGAATTTTAGTGTTTTGCAATAATGGTGGTCGTGCTCTTTTGTAGTGCTCATTAATGAAATGATGATTCTCAATATTATGTGATCTAAAATGATGATTATCAAAACTGTGATTTATATTTAGACGTGTTAATGTTTTTGTTTTCTGACTGTAAAAGAAGCCAATAATAGGAATGATTTTTCAAGTTTCTATGCGTCTATGCCTATAGTTTTCCTTTTTCTGCAGTCTGGTCTTCACACAGTAGATTCTTATTGGATAACCAGGTTTCCAACAATTAGCAAAGCAACAAAGAGTGGGGTACTTCTCTGCTCCTTTAAATTGCCATTCGAGATTTTCCTGTGTTGCTGTTTGAAGTATTTCAGGCTTCCATTGATCTGATCTTTCTAACACTTTGTAAGAAAAGCTATTTCCTTTATTTTTGCAATGGAGCTATTAAAATCTTATTTATAGTTTAATCTAAGCTAGAGACGTGTTACAATAAAAGTAACATCATTTTCGGTTTCAACGAGTTGATTTATACCAGAATTGAATCCCAAACATACAGAAATAAAAAATTCGGAAAAAAATTTCACCCCTTTCACCCCCCTTTAAGCAGCCCAGAAGGTTTTCCCGGATATGTTGTACAGCGATTTTTCTGAACATTTTAGTGTAAAAAAAAGTTTCCTAATTGTCAAAAAAGAAAAAACTGATTTCTTTGTCCCTAACACCCCCTTTAAGCAGCCATAGAAGATTTTTCCAACGGGCGATTTTAGTAGGTTTTGGATATGTTGTTCAGCGATTTTTTTCTGAATATTTTAGTGTAAAAAAAGCTTCCTAAATGTCAAAAACAGAAAAACCTCTTTTTTGCCCCCTTCCATCCTCTTTAAGCAGCCCCAGAAGGTTTTCCCAGCAGGCGATTTTAGTGGATTTTTGATATGTTGTTTAGCAATTTTTTTTTTGAACATTTTGGTGTAAAAAACCTTTTGTTGCAATTTTGTCCAAGTCAAACCATACTTTTACTGGACTAAATTAAGTTGAAACTTTCAGGGCATGTTGAGGGAGATTATTGATTAATATTCCTCTATACTCAAAATTGTAACATGATGAGGATCAGAATTCCTTCAGCCCTATATAACTCCAAAGGTTTTGTAGGTTTTCAATGCATTTACTTGGATATTATGCCTGATATGCATTCATCCAAAGCATTATGGTACAACTATTATTAAAACTTGTTGCAAAATTTTGTCCAAAACATAAATAGTGAGCCAAAATCTTGATTTTTAAGGAGAAAAACCAAAAAGGTTTAAAATATTCTTTTCTCAACCAATGAAAATGACTATGTCAATTAAAAACAAACTAAAATTAACCTTAAAGTTGTTGAGATTTATGTTTAGGTCCATAGAAACCACAGGGGGCATTAGTCCTTCTACTCTTTGTGGTAGTTTCTGCTTGTTTTGGATTTCTTTTATGTACTAATAGTGATTTTTAATTGTTTTAAAATGAAAAAATCATTTGACTTTGTTACAACTTTATTATTTTACTTTCCCTTGAAAAACTTATCTTACCTATGCCAAACAAAATGACCATTTCAAAATTTTGATTGTAAAATCTTGGGAAAAAGAAGGGTGGTTGCCCTCCATTCTTTTTTGTTACTTAAAAAGAACAATAGAACTTTCAATTCCCATTTGCATGAGACTTTCCCCAATCTCCTAGGACTATTGGTTCAATATGATTACCCTTGGGGGAACAAAAAATAAAGAAATAAATGCACACCTGCAATCTTTCTTCTAGCATAAAATACAACCTAAATTTTTTCAGAAGGGAGTTTGAAACCTTTATCTTTTTAGATCGTTTTAGTGGCCAGATATGTCATTATACCAGTTGAGAAAAAAGAACTATGTAGCCTATTTCGAAGCCTGGCATCAGCACTCGGCAGGTGGTAGGCTTGTGTAGCCTATATTGATTATCGTTATAATTAGCAACCTCAAAATGAGTCAGTTTTGTTCAGGTATTTCGGAAAATGGATGACTCCCCAGGGAATACATAAAACTTTGAAGGTTTTTGTCATCTAACAGCATAATTCTTTGTTTTTCACTCCATTTTTTACACATTCTGATGCTTGCTTTCTCACAATTGCTTGTAATTCTCATTGCCACTTATCCTTTAACTGCATATTCCCTTGTTCTTGCTAGGAGCAATCTAAGGATTTCTCCTTGTAGAACTCCAGAATGATGACATGAGCTGTTTTCAAAGTTCTTTAGTGACCAGGAGCAGTTGGATGATCAGTAACATCCCAATTGAATTTATATTCTCTGGAGGACCACTCAGCATCCAGCCTTTGTTTGAAAACCTCAACAGATACAGCAGTAACTGTTCCTTCAAATAGTTTGTTCCAACTGTTGACAGTTTGTGAGGAAAAGTAATGAGTGCTGACTCTGGATATGGTAGACTGTTTTACAAGTTTCAGGTGATGACCTCTAGTTCTTGAATTGGGACTAACAGTAGGGAATAATGCTGGGAGAGTTTTAGCCCTCATTAGCTTATGGGCTAAAGTGGCATCCCCTCTATTTCTTCTGTAAACAAGTGTAGGCAGATTCAGCTTTGATAGTCTTGCAGAGTAGCAAAGCTCCTGCATGACAGATATCACTTTGGTGGCATATCTCTACACATCCTCAAGAACTTTTATGTTTGTCTTTTAAATAAGAGTAGGCTAGAGACATTCCAACTTCAAGTCTAGGATCCACAACTCCCTTATATAGAAGAATGATGACTTCAGGGGAACAAGTGGAAAGAGTACACTTATTCAGTCCTATAATTGAACTAGCACCAGCAGCAGACCTATTAGCATGAGTGCTGAATTTTAGTTGATTGTCAATAGTGGCACCAAGATCTTGCTCATTATTTACAGGGGAGAGTGGGTGGCCTAAGAAAAAATAAGAAAAACAAGGATTCATTTTGCTAAAGTGAATGATATGGTATTTGGCGCCATTGAATTCAAGAAGCCTCAGCCCATTGACCAAGCAGTCCAAGATTATTGTATGGAATTCTTTTTTTTAATCAGCAACAAAAAAGAGTAATACGATTTGACTCCCTTTATTTACAGATATGACAGTCCCTACTATGAAAATTATCCAGCCCCTATCTCTGTAATACCTGGGTATAGCCTGGGTTATACACAAAACAGCTGTTTTGTTGGTGTACCTTTGCTTATATCTTGCGAGTAGTCAGTTCATAAAGCAAAATAATGCAAACTTGATATAAACAAAAAATCAGCAAAGGTTTGTATGAAACTTAAGACTATAACTGGCCCAATTAGGGGAAGGTGGCTGGGGCACAATTATCACAGAAGCAACCATCCTAGATAATGTTCTTGTGGATGAACTCTCCCAAACTAAACATCATAATAGCAAAAGAGTAGCTCCACCAGTCTAAATCTTGACAAAAACATTTTAGGCTACGATTGGGTTTTCAGTCCCTATTTTATTGACCTTAGTTTTGGAAAAGCCATTCCTATTATTTGAGCAGGATTTTAAGCCATATCTAAGTTGTGTTCCTTATGAGGCTTAAAACACTTTCCTTGTGCTACATTTGAGGTGTAGATCTGTTTCTTGAGGTTTTGCTTTTATAACACAAAGAATGTGACATGTCACTAAAGGTCACTACCCTTTAGAGGGAGAAGAGGTAGAAATAAGCACTCAAAATATCTTCCCAGGGAATTATTGAGACTTTTAATGTGTCCTTAATAATTTCATTCACCTGACTCAGCTACTTTCTAAGATAGACATAAGGCCCTCATCTAGAGTTTTACATTCTGTTTTAGTAACAGTCTTGAGCATGGCTGCTTCTAAACTAAGCATTAAAATAGCCTAACAAGTACCAATCAATTCCCTATTTAGACCTAAAACTGTGTATAAGAATAATCATCATTGCCATGACAATTGTGTCCAAGCTCCTCCCCTCTCCCCCTAAATGGGTCACCTATGGCCTTAGACTACAAAATTTATTTTGTTACTAGGCTATATTGCTTTCTTCAAAAGGTAAATGAATGTGTACAATTACCAAAAAGAACATAATCATCAAGTTATGTATAGCTTAGGGCTATAGCTAGCCTCATTAGAGGGGCAAATTTTCAAGGGGTCTATTTGTAATTAATGTTAAAGATGCAATCAAAGGTAAAACGTAAATAATACAGCATTGGACTTTACAGTCCCTACTGGCAGTGCTGATCTCTGTTTCTTGGCCCTTCAGCCAGGAAGTGCAATGGGGGGTTGGGGGCCAACCATCCTGTGCTTTATACACCTTTCCTGTTTACCTTCCCCAGATTTCTCCAGGTACCCATTTACAGCTGGGTTGACTCTGGCTAAGCTTACAGAGTCACACCACTGACCCATCCCAAATGATGCAACTAGTTAAAAAAAGACCAAACATGAGCAATAGCAAGAAGGAGAGGATTTATTAGGCTATTTTATAACTTAGAACAATGAGCTCTACTCAGATACAAAATGTTTGAGCCAGGGATGCACAAGCATGCCAAATCTTACAAGCATAATTTTCAGTACCATGTTTGCAGTTTATTTCAGATTTGCTCAAATAGGCATACCCAGGTAAGTAAGGCTGCTAGCAAAAGCAACTTCAGAGCAAGATAGACTTATTGAACTTCTGTCTACTTTACAGTTGAATGGCAGAACAACTCTTTTATATGTGTTAAAGTTCAGACCAATGTGGTCATACTCTTCTTGGAGAAGCTTGAAAGTCACCATCTTTGGAAAGTTCAGTAAGTCACTTACAAATGTAACTAGCAAGAGATCAACCCTTTTGAAGATAAATATACAGTTCAATTAATCCTGAGCACCAGTAACACAATTATTGAACAAAACTGGAGAAGTCAAAGCTCCTTGGCATATGCCTTTCAGGATCCAAAATAGCAGATCACCATATTTAATTTTAATTTTCAGATTTTTCTACATATATCCCATACAAAATTTACCATATCTCAGCATCATCATATGAGACTCAAGCAAAACCTGAACAAATGTACACAAGTCAAAAGCTCTTGTGACATCAAGAGTACCTAAAGTTAAGAAATCACTTTGGTTTTCAATATCTTTTTGCAAATTAACAAGTCAAAAGAAAGCATGCTCTCTAGCTAAGCCTTGCTGGTGCCCAAAATGGCAAGGAGGAGCATAACATTTATCTTCAATGTTTCTTATCAAAAATGACTTGAAGAGCTTAAGCACAATGCACAAGAGAGTAATAGGACAACAAGAACTGCACAATGAAGTGTTTCTTTTCTCTTTTTAAGGATAGGAGTTATTTGTCTGACACAAAATTGCATAGGAACTACACTGCAGACCAGGATCACCTGAAACAGTATATTTCAGGTGATCCTGGTTTCAGGTGATTTTGTTACTCAAGTAAAGGAAACAAAGATGATGAAGTAAACAATGATTCAGAAGAGGAAGAACTCAAGCTGGCTGGCTTTAGTCTCTGGGGATTGTAACTGTATCAACAAAGATATGTTTCCCTTTTTTTATTCAGTTCATGATTTTTTTTTTGTAGTTCTGATAATTAAAAAAATATTTTTATAATTCTGTTAATTGATGCATTGAATAATTTAGCTTCTTTTCTATCATTTTTGAGGAAGAACAGCAATTGGTTATTTTTTGCTCAGTTTTTCTGTGTGCTATAGTTATGTTACCACAAAGTATATTGCACAGAAAATGCACCCTTAAATAAGGACATTAGATCTACATTAAAATTTTATCTTTGTCAACTTAAGTCCTTTTTAATTAGATTGTATACATTTTTAATGAATCAATGCCATTTGAATATATTACTTCAAAGTAATAGATTCAATAATTGAACTGTGAGTTTAACTTTACACCAAACAAAAAGAGTTCCAAATAGGGACAGGTCCTTATATTAGGCAGTGAAACAAAAATATATACAAACGCTCTAGATTTTTTGATGACAGAGTTGGTCATCATCATCAGTAGAGTTACTAACATATCAAAATTAAAACAAACTATATTTATGCTAAACAAAATAATCACTTCAGGGTTGAAGCAAGTTACCAGTCCATTGACTTAAAAAGTTCACGAACTGTTCTTGAATTTTTTTAATACTTGTTGAATAAAAGTGAACATTTTTAATAAGAAGAATATTCAATGCAGTATTACAGAATTCAAGAACAGTTAGTGAACTTTTTAAGTCAATGGACCAATAACTTGCTTTGACCTTGAAGTGATTATTTTGTCTAATGAAAGGACATGTCCCTATTTGGAACTCTTATTTGTTTTGTCATAGAAAAGGCAGTGTAGTCTTTGAAAAAAAAAACTTTACATCATTGTCTAAAAACTATAAACAAGGTTGGAATATTCCCAGGAACAATTATTATACTTGGAAAGAGCATCAAGTGATGTATTCACTTCCTAACTAAATCATATGAAAAACCAAATATTACCAAATCAGAAATCTAAAACTGCACCTTTTTTGTATTGGCATGTCTCATTCTGGAAATTGGCCACTCTGCACCTTTAACTAGACAGCCTAGTAAATTTTTGGCAGTTCATATTATTGACTTACAAATAAAGTGAACATACCACTCAATGCCTTTTTTGTGGTCTTTACAGATATAATAATCACTTCTATTGGAAATCCAAAATTACCCACCCTCACCCCCTTAATGTGCAAATATATACCCTGAATTGGAATATACCATGAATTGTTGATGGCAAGTTTCAATTTGCAAAATTCAGTGCTATTTTTGTCAATGGCATTAAAAAAAATTGAAACAGTAGGAAAATATTTTATATTTGAGTTGCCTAATAAATGAGATTTGAACTGTTATAAATAAGTATTTTTGGAATATATTACTCTTGAAAAACTTATTTCTAAACTAGTTAGGCTGTGTCTTAACCACTTTTCAATAACTTAACTAGTGTTGATAACTTCTTTGTGTGGTTATAATTCAGGGTATATATTTGCACATTAGGGAGGTGACTAAATTTGAATTTCTGATAGAAGCAATTATTATATTTGTAAAGAGCATAAAAAAGGCATCAAGTGGTATGTTCACTTTATTCCTAAGTCAATAATATGAACTGTCAAAAATTTACTAACAACTATAATGGTGAAACAACCTAATTCAAGGCACAAAAGAGATTTTGCAGTAGGCCTAGCCTAATTTAACTTTAAAAGTGACTACTGGGTATTTTACCCTAGCCTGTGTTCATCTTTTTACAAGCACAATTAACTGAACATCAACAAATATAGCCCATTTCGTTAGAAAATAGTGTTTAATGGAGAATCCACTGGTAGCCTAGGTCCTTTTGTTCTTTTGGTATTATAGTGTTTAGCTCAAAGGGGACAATGTACACAGCTGTTACCTTTCAGTACTAGGCAGATTTTCTGAGCTACCTGCATACATATATCCTTAAATTAACTATGAATTTTATATGACATTGACTGAAAGTTACCCTAGTGTTTCAATGAACTTAAGAAAATCTTAGCACTGTCCTTGATACTACATTACATATACTTGAGTAAAAGGGATTTATAGCCAACAAGAATCAAAAATATTTTAAACAATTTACCTATTGATTTGCTTTTTTGGGGCGTAAAACAGTTTCTACCAAAAATACAAGCAATTTGCTTTGAGATTTTTCCACTAGAATTTGCCATTTTTTATTCTAATCAGTGTTGACACGTTGACACTTGATTTGATTCGACACTACCGTTGCCATTGCCAAGGTCTTGAGATAAATTGTCTGGTTTTCTGATCCAATTGTAACGCAGAAGCTTCGTTGTGAAGGCCAAAGGACCCCAGCGCCGCGCCAATTTGTAGCTGGCACACCACCGATGAAAGATGTTCCGGCATGGAGGAACATTTCTATGTGCCACCGGTGCCATTGGGACGGCGGCGCACCCTCAGTTCGTTGTATATTTAGCCATATGTTTTTGCAGTATATTGTTGATTTCGGTATGCTAGGTAAGCTAGCGTACTAGGTAACTTTTTAAAAGTCTATCAATATTGATTTCTCACCAGGAAATGTGAATAAGATCTTACAGAAAGAGTAAGCAGTGGCATATTTAAAAGGAAAAGGGGGCTTGCCAGAAAATTCAAAAGATTTTCTCATAGAGCTTATCCCCTCATTTGCAGCAGTCATCTTCATTTCTTGCAGCATAGTGTGAAAAATTATTTGTATTAACTCTGAGCAATAAAAAATTTCCCTTGACAGAATTTTGCATTTATAGGTCTATGAAGATTAATCAATTTTAAGATCTACCTCGCGTCATGAGCCGTAATTTATCATTCCCTTGGTCATTCCATCCCCGTGCATTAGTTTCAAGCGCATTTCACAGCCAATTTTTTTTTTTTAACCTTGAGAGTAAGGATTATCGGTTTCCGTTTTTCAAGTGATCCAGTATCCCATGAAGCGGTAATATATATATAATTTAGAGGATTACAAAGTGTTCTATTCCGTAAAATTTTTATAAGTATCTATGACAAAAAAGCCAAAACAGTTTTGAATTGTTTTGAATTCTGTACACTGAAAATTGGGGAGCATAGATAAAGACTTCAGCTCAAATTAACTATTCTAAGTTAAGAATATTTCTAAGAAGTCTTGAGCTGAAAATATATTCTTGAACTCTTGCCACCAAGGCCACATTTATTTATTTTATTTTACTGCTCACTGTTCAACTTTGGCGTAAAAAGATGAAAAATAAAATAGGTCAAAATAATGCAAAAATAGTAAATTTAGTAAGTGAATAATTCATTTTAGGTCAGAAACACATAGATTTTACTTTCTTAGTTCAACGTGAGCCAATTTGGAAAATTTACTAAAATCCAAAGTTTGCAAATTTTGCATTTTACTATATTCTTTTCACAAAATTCACTTGCATTTCGCAAATAAGAGAGGAATAAGCTTATAATCTTGTCCAAAATTCAACCTATTCCTCAACTCTTTTTCAAATTTGCGAAACGATTTTATATTTTGATTCGGCTTTAACTATATTTAATATCTTGATATACCATGACGAGAATTGCTTTACAGAATTTTTAAAGCGTATCACTAAATTTTGGACCTTCTTTACTGGATCTTGGAATTGGTATCAATATCGGCTTGAAATTTAGACTCTCTGAGATTCTGCTGTAAGTAATCCGTTTTTTTTTCGGATTTAGTATAATTTTTTGGCTTTTGACTCAAATTTTATCAGATCTTATAAAGTTAAATATGCTGCCCTCTTTCCGTTGTGACACCCTTGTCTGGTAAAATAAAGATAGAAAGAAGCATCCACTTGCTTTTACATGCGTTGCGGCTTCCAAATTTTGTCATAATTAGGGCCAAACTGGGTCAAATTTAAATTGTATAAGGTATTTGCAAGAACTTGTTGTTCATTGTACAAGAACGTCTGAAAGGCAGGCAACATTATTTTTTAACTTTTTCGTTCATCCCCCCTCAAAAACCGAATTGAGCACTATTTCTCGTGTGATGATTATTTTGTAATTTGAGGAAAATTCTTTTTGAATTCGACAAAAATCTTTTTCTTTTGCTCAAA
The DNA here is from genome assembly GCA_027921565.1 of Artemia sinica. Classification (NCBI taxonomy): domain Eukaryota; kingdom Metazoa; phylum Arthropoda; class Branchiopoda; order Anostraca; family Artemiidae; genus Artemia; species Artemia sinica. The sequence continues at coordinate 40,895,398 of CM051259.1, read as the reverse complement.
GTTTCGTATAGAAATTTCATAGAGCCCAAATACAGCCCAAATGTTTAAAAGTATGTCAGAAATTTTGGATTGTATCAAAAAATGTTCACATGTACTGTATTTTACAGAGATCTCAAAATTGTACCAGAAAACTAAATGTATTATTTTGATTCTCGTTTTACAACACAGTTGATCGTTGCAAGTGAATATCCCTACAAATACCAAAATAAGTTATACATTCTTCAAGCATCAAATCTCCCCACATAGATATTTCCATCCTCGGGGGAAATTTTCACCATCCTCGGTGAAAACTCGCCCCAGAAAATTTCCTAGGGAAAATTCAGCCTGAAAAATTCTCCTTCCTTTCATTTAAAAAATGCTTATTTCTTATTTAATTTCTGATCATTTTTTAAATCATTCTGAAAATCCCTCAGTACAAAAATTTTCCCAGAATAATGATTCAGTGACTAGTATCTGAAGTGACACCCAAGCACGCTAGTGATTAAAGAAGGAGCTGTATGATCAAGTGACACGAACGCATGTGATCTACTGGTTGAACTCGTTAAACCCTAAACAACGAACATTAGCATGCAAAACTATGCACGAGCCCAACCCATAAGTCAGACCGGGTGATCTTATTTCACTCAGCCATAAGTTATATTTTTATGCTATCAAGGAGGCACACTTGTGCCTCTATAAAGAGGCGACCCACCACAATGTTAAGCGATTTCCGGTCCTAGCGGTCGCAGAAAGACAGCGGTAATCGCATTTTGTTGCCCAAGCTCAAACTAAGAAACGTGCAAAATTTCACTACCCTCCTACTTTATCTTCATGGGTAAAAGTGGGCCGGAAGTTTCGACCCTCCGACCACAGCCCCCCTTTAACGTTGTCCGATTGGGTTGAAATTTAGAGGCTAGGCTTTCCTAGGGCCCGGGAGCTTATCCTCGAAATTTCAGCTCAATCCGATCACTCCTTCCCTGTTTTCCAAAAACCAAATATAGCCACTTAAAGTTCAAAAATTTTTTTTTCTTCTTAGCCATGCCTACAGGCCACAGTTGCCAACTGATCCGCGTGAATGAGGACTCATTCGAAGCAGAATTCAACCTGTTAGGGCCTTTTGATATTTTCAGACCGAAAAAATTATCCCCCGAATTTACATTTACGAAAAACTTCGTTTTCCTATAAGAGCCCATGTTAATTTTTCCCACCACAGCCCCCCTTTAACGTTGTCTGATCGGGCTGAAATTTAAAGGATAAGCTTTCCTGGGGCCTGGGAGCTTATCCTCGAAATTTCAGCTCAATCTGATCACTCCTTCCCTGTTTTCCAAAAACCAAATATCAAGTTTTGTGGGGATTTGCTTGGGTCAAAAATAGATTCCACTTACTAAAAAACAATTACAATTGTGTCTCTTTAGTACAGCAATCGATACTCATGACTGTCAGGCGGAATACCCGGGTTCGATTCACCGTCAGAGGAAATTTTTTATATACTGAATTTAAAGTTTAAAAAAGAAACTCAGTTTTTTTTTTAAATTATTTGAAAAAATTACGTTTTCTAAAGAGTTAAAGAGGCTGAGTTACAAGGTCGACCCTTAAAACACCCTGTCGAGAAAGAAAAGAATAATACACAATCATCTAACAGTTAGTCAAGCAATAATAAGTAATAAACTGTACAAAAACGTGCAGAAATTATTTGAAAAAAACTACGTTTTCTAAAGAGTTAAAGAGGCTGAGTCACAAGTTCGAACCTTAAAACGTACAGGGATTAGAAGGTACAGTTGGGGGGCTGCCGCCCCCCCAAACCCCCTGCTTTCGCAGCCTTTAAATAAAAAAAAAATTTAAACTGAAAGCAAGGAGCGACATTAAAACTTAAAACGAACAGAAATTATTCCGTATATGAAAGTGGCTGTGCCCTCCTCAACGCCTCGCTCTTTACGCTAAAGTTTGACTTTCTCACAACTCTTTTTTTTTAAACAATAAAAACTTTAGCGTAAAGAGCGAGGCGTTGAGGTGGGCACAGCCCCTTTCATATACGGAATAATTTCTGTTCGTTTTAAGTTTTAATGTCGCTCCTTACTTTCAGTTTAAAAAAAAAAAAATTTATTTAAAGGCTGCGAAAGCGGGGGGTTTGGGGGGCGGCAGCCCCCCAACTGTACCTTCTAATCCCTGTACGTTTTAAGGTTCGAACTTGTGACTCAACCTCTTTAACTCTTTAGAAAACGTAGTTTTTTTCAAATAATAAACATAAGCGCGCAAAGGTTTAACTATTACAGGAAAAGAGGTGGTGTCAGAGTATTTCACAAAGACGGACACTAAAACAGGTAACCAATCAATACATAGCCATATGAGAATGGGATGGATTAACTCCACCAAGCCATGCACTAATTAGCTATTGATTATGATGTCGCTTGGACGATTTTATCGGAACAACTTGAATGATTGTTAGACGGAATGTAGGGGGAGTCAGGCTCCTGGTCTTTGCCTGCTTACCAAAATAACAAGATCTTTGCGAAATTCTTACAGATAAGGCTTTTACTTTTATGTCATATAATTATTTAAACCCTATACATTTACTATATCCATTCTCCCTGTAATTAGCTTTGGTGACACAGCGGATGCATCATAGCTATAACCCAAGGAGGTTGTGCTCGCTTTCTTTTTCAGGATTTCCATAAAGAAAAATTGATATCATTAGACTTTTACTGATATGAACTTAAAATTTGTTTGAGAGGCTGCCACGCTTCAAACTTTCCGATAGTCTCATGAAGCTAGTGAATCTATACTCAAATATGACAAAGTGCCAGTTCAATTATTTTGTTAGTGCAATTAAACAAATTCACTTTTTTATCTTTATTTACTTAAATGGTGTTTCGTATTGTTATGGGACAGAGACTGGAATTACCCCTTAAACTTGCTGGGGCATGGGGGTAATTTCAATGGAACCTATTCTGCAAAGGGCTTTTCTGTCATTGTCAATTATGAAAATGATCATTCCTGTGCTCACATTTAAATAAAGGAGACTTGCCAATATTAGTATAAAACTTCTTTTCATATACTGATTTACTAATTTCATGTTCCAGCCTTTTTTAAAATTAAATGATAGACAAGTTCAAGCCTACGGGTATTTTTTCCCAGGTTAATTATCAAATAACAATGTTTAAGAAATAATAATCTGCATTTACGCTGTGGAACCATAAGTATTATCAAAGAATTTAAAAAACGATTTATTGTGAAAGAAGTTAAACAATTAAAAGCTTGGAAATAAAAAAATAAGCATAGTGTTTTAAGCTAGCCTGTTTCTAGAATTATTTGTCAGAACATATCAAAAGTATTTGCTGACTATAAGAAATAGTAGCAGTCATGGTTTACACTATAAGTGTTTATAATGCAAAACTAGTCATCCTATCTTCTTGCAATATCAGGTTTTTACGCTTCAAATTCTTAAGCTTCGATTCAATTTCTTAGTAAAATATGTAACGATACTAGCTTAAATTTCTTTGTTAACTATCGAAAATAAAATTTAGTAAAACTGTTAGTTAACAGTTTTGTTCAGACAGTTGAAGAATAGATAAAATTGACTTTGTTTATTTAAAAAGAAAAGTCTCCGTTTTTCATTTAAAATCTTCAACTAAATATCAAAACACATGCACTAGATTTCTCAGCTAGATGCAAATTAGACTTCATTCATCTTAACGCTTTTTTGTTTTGTTTTTGAAAAATTAGGGATTCAAATAAAGAAATCTAAATAGAAAATTATGTCAGTCCTTTAGTATTTTTTTTTATTTAGGCAGTGCTTACTTTTCAGACAACAAATGGTACTTTCGACATCCCTTGGTGAAATTTTCCATAAAACAGAAATTTGTTCTGTTCACATCTGGTTGAATTTATTTAAAAAAAAATAGCAATGTAAATAATTCCAATGTTACAGTTCAGATGTAACGTAATGTCGATATTAACTTCATAGAAAAAATTCAGTGAAACAATTAAAAACAAAATGCACATGATAACCTTGATTGCCATTTGAAACGAATTTGTTGGACGAATGGACCTAATTAACCTCTGGTTAAGTGATTTGACATTGATTTGACTATCGATAATTATTTGCTTTAGTTTTTTTTCAGCTGTTAGGACAGGTGCAAGTAAGGGTGGGGAAGAGCCATAGTCGCAATATTTCGTGCATTTGGTAAGATTCCTGCAGGAGCTAACCTCTACGTTGAAATATCTACAGAAAGTGAACATTTCGGCATGGCTGAAATAGACATACTTCCATTTTTTTTTACTAGTTTCACTTACCTATGGTTTCCATAGCCAGGTCCCACATGTAATTAACGGAAAGTTTCAGTGACAGTATTTCAAGCTGATGTATCACTGAATTGGAAGTATTGGAAGTTCCATATTTTCACGTCGATGACCTTTCCTTCCAACTCAGATAATTTTAGCAAGATGGCATTGCCACCACCCGTTTCAGTCATAGCCTACTTCAGTTATCTCAAGAATCATGCTGCACAAACATCTTACTACTTAGGGTCACACATTGCAGAGTTCTTCAGTTTAAAATACTCTTTTTTCCACAGACGAGTCCCACCTGTAGGTAGTTGCATGTTGTGGATGCTCTGTTTATTATTGAAGTAGTATTTATTACGTTCAATTTCCACGATCTCAAGTTCGATAATTTTGATAGGATTTTGGAATTTTCGAAGAAAAATCATAACTATTATCAACTATCATCTTCAAGCTTTTAAGGACAGGCTCACGTGCGTTAACAGTCTGAACTTTGTACTCAAATATTTCGTGTGAGATGGCAGAGTTATCGCCCAGTTCAGTGAAAACTTCTTTTATGTGAAAACTTTCCGTGTCAACTATCTACGGCTGGTATTGTAAACAGTAGGCCGGGTTTCATACATTCAAAACAGACTTGCAGGTCCTGAAACCATTCATCCCCACAACCAATTGCGTAAATATTTTATATGTAACTTAGTTGTGGTTATATATTCTTTATTCATTTTGCATCGTGGCTAAATCAACAAGTTCCACCTTGCACAAGGAATAATTATTCTTTACTTCAGTCTTAGAGCCTATAAAGAAAGAAAAACGAGCAAAAATGGGGGTTTTATAGGCCAAATGAAAATAGTGAAAAAACACAACAAAGCGAATATTTCGAGAGAACAAACGCCTCTCTTTCGAGAGGACAAGAGCCTATTTTCATGAGGATGGCGGTTGAACCCATGCTAACATCCCTTCCTCGTGAAATAATCATTTGCTTAACGAGAAGGTGGGTTTCTCTATCCAGATCTACTCTCGTGTCAAGGCAAAGTTGAACTAGAGCTCTTTGCCGATTTCACCAAGAGCTGCATTATAGAGGAGGTTGGAGACAAAACAAGCTTTTATTTTTTATACACAGCACACAAATACAGGGCTCACGTAGATGGATGACTTCCATCCTCATGAAAATGGACCCTTAAAGCTACATACGAGGCATATGATTTTTCTTGATACAAATGTGCATGCCTTGTTTTGGGAACCTTTTTTGAGAACAGCGCATACTTGCGTGATGTGCTGGAAGGGGCTTAGAACCAAGCACTGTCTATGAAAAATGGTGAAAAGGTAGTTAATAAAGAAAGAAATTAGAAAGGGCTAAATTAACACTACTCACTGGTAGAAGAAAAAGTTATTCTTAAGTGAGACAAAAAGCTGCTGGGAAAATAAAACATGGCAGCATTCTTCAAACAGATGCTTCACAAGATCAAGATCAAACCTCAAACTTGAGCCGCCAATGCTTCAAACTAATCGAATGTCCCATTTTTTGCTCTTTTTTTTCTGACCTATAATATAAGGAAGCGATCCTTTTTCCTGCGGCGTTTTGAGTCCTCAACACTGTTCCAATGGCAGAATAAAATACCTATGCTAAAAAAATTTTATTGAATTAAATTATTGCTAAGTTTACATCTAAGTTTTTTTTTATCAAAATATATTTTTTAAAATTTTATTCAATTCAATGTAGCGCTGCAAGAGCATGCTGGTGTACTCTTAGCGTTGAGATCGATGTCTGTTGCACATCTAAGGTATCAGATTCTTAAAAATTGCACTAAATTTTATAATTTTTATCATCTGAGTCCTTTCGTAGATTTCTATTAAAGTCCATTTTATATGATGACCCCGGAGAAATAATAAATAAATAAAATAAATAAATGGGCAACATATTGCTCTTTGCTAATATTGTTGTTGTTTTAAGCCAGGGGGTTGTAAGCTACATCTATAGATTTTTCAGTCATGGTGATTCAAATGGTATACTTTTTGTATCGATGCGACAACCGTTTTTTAGATTTAGGGCTATTTTCCATAATTCCTATATAACTCTTTCGAAATAACATGTTGCTATTAAGACTAATCGAGATTATAGGTACCATTCCTGAGTTTGCTACAAATGGCGATTCACTTGCCAGTTCTTTTGAAATTTTTGCCAGTTTTTGGTTATTAAGGGCCGTGGTTTGTTTTTTACAATTTAGAGCTACCTCTGCATCCATGATAGTGCTATTGTGTCGATTTCAATTTTTCCCAAAATGCAACTTTTGACGTTACACTATAGTACAGTACTCTCTTTTGAATACTTTCAGTATTTTTCAAAACCTTTCTATTTCTTTACTCAATTAACACTAAAAGGGATTGGAAGGTTCTTATCAATGACCAGAACCTCATACCCTCTTTTATTTTTTATTTGACAATGGAATGTGTATCTTTTTAATACTTGCTATTAAATCCAATATTCTTAACCCCAAAAAATTTAAAATCAACCGTTTTATTGCAGAGTACATGTAATGGCACCCTTGAGCGCAGTTCCTGTTAGTTGCTAGTCACTAGGATTGATGCAAAAAGCTTTAGACTTTAGAGAATCAAAATAATTTCTGTAGCGGTCTGTTGTTGCTTGATATATGTTATTTCCCATGTTGTGTCTCCGTAATACACTGGGACCTTGGTATTTCAAGCCACAGGAATCATCTGCATGTATTTGAGGCAATAATATTTTCACCAGAAAAGGCCTAAATGCTCCCGATGTAATATCCCGTCAATTATTACTATTATTTCCATAGCTTGAAATAATTAGAATCGTAATGCTACATTTCCCAAAGGTACGTTGTTTCTGAGATTTGTTAAAAAACTGGATGAACTACCACGCTGGTTTGCTGACCGCTGCATTGCAACTGCAGATTTTTTAAGGATCTGCCTTTTATCAAATGCCTAGTGTCGTAAGTTGCTAATTCTCATAGTATCTGACCTATCCTGACTCCTGAGTGAGTGCTAAGATACTAAATTTGTCAATAATTGTGCTTATTTTTTGTCATTGCCATTTTGGTTTTCTTTTTCTCATACTCCTCTTAGGGCGTGCTTATTATATAAAGGCTCAAATAATATATAAATATCTCTAGAAGAGGTTTTAATAAAACAATATAATTAATTGGCAAGCCAACTGATGTCGAAGTTGAAGAAACTTTGTCTTGTCGTTTTCAAAAAAAAAAAAAAAAAAAAAAAAAAATGTAGTAAAATTTTGCGAAGGAAATTTTGCACATCAGGCCGAAGAACCCAACATTAATGATGAGAAAGGTCATTCTCATAATAAATCACGGATCAGATTGTAAGCCACCATAGTTCATCTCATTATGCGACCACAGAATAATATTAAACATTAAAATTACTTCCTAGTTCACAATTAAGGTGTTGAGTCATATGTAAAAAGGTATTAATTAACTAGCAGCTCAGCTTTTCCAAGGTAGAAACACCTGGAATTATTCGATGGGGTGTGATTCTAAAGTCTTTGGTCTTGCCCCACATAAAAAATGTTCAGATTGGCGCGATTAAGAACGAATTTATCATGGAATGGGACTTAACCAATTGAGTCAATTCGAATAGTTCCTTCAATGCATATACTAAGAATGGACTTCAATACATAAATGTAGACACTGAAAAATGGACATCAGACATTCGGACATTTTTTCTTATTGTTGCTGCCTTTACACATACTTTTTCTTATAGAAGACCACATGATTTGTCAGATACGCCCTTTCTTCCTTTAGTCTTTCAGCCCCAGCTTATTATTTCAAATTAGGTCATGTTATTATATTGAAGGTGAAGGTGAAGGGTTTGAAGGTGAAAATTCTAGGACCACTGGGTCGATACCAACATCCCTGGGAAAAACAAACAAACAAAACAAAAACAAATAAATACGCGTCAGTGATCTTTCTTCTGGCAAAATATTCAAAATTCCAAAATTTTGTAGATAGGAGCTTGAAACGCCCCCAATAGGCTTCTCTGATATGTTGAATATGATGGTATCATTGTAATTAAGGTCCATTGAAATTTCGAGGGTGTTTCCCTCCCCCCACTTTTTGAAAATCAGATAAATTATCTTAGGCTCGTAGCTTTTGATGGATATCATCAAACTTATTGCACTTTATGTATTTGGAATCAGCATAATAACACAATTCTGTTGATGTATCTATTGTTACCCATACTACCAATAGTTTCACATACTATTGGGCCAAATTGCTCTTTTCTTATAGTTTGTTACCACGAACTACTTGAAATTCACAAATGTGCAAATTATAGAAGATTCAGTTTGAAAGTGGACCAAGTCAATTTTTCGTGTTATAAAATTAGGCCACTATTATGGCAAAAAAGATATCATATTAATAGACTAAGGGACGTATGAAAGGAGAGGGGGGGGGGTTCTATCAGTATTGCCTCCCCTACAATACACCAAAATACAATTCTAATGTTTACGGAAACCAAAATGTCTATGGTTTAAAACACATTTACTTATTAAATCAGTAATAATCAGGTTTTTTAGAAGATAACTGGGAGATAACTGTTGTACAAATTAGCAATGTTCTTTTTTTCAGGATATTCTTAATGACCTCAGAACCAAACAAGGTAGGCAATTTAACGTTTTACGTTAGTTTTAACAAAGATAAATAATATTTAAACATTTTTTTGTTCAGAAAACATTTTAATTCTTCAACTCCGTTTACTCTAACTTACTCTGAGACAAGGGATTTCCTTTTGATATTTAACACACATAATATTATATATATATATATTAGATATATATTATATATATATTATATAATATATATATATATATAGTATCATATATCTCATATATATATTATATATATTATATATATAATATATATATTATATTAAATATATTATATTATTATATATGTATATATATATATCTCATATATATATAATAGTATCTATATATATATATTTATTATATATATCTATATATATATATATATATATATATTATATCTAGATTCATATTTTAGATATTATATCTATATATATCAAGTATATATATATATGTATATATATATATATATTAATTATATATATATATAAATATAGATGATTAATATCTTATAATTATATATATATGATATATATATCATATATATATATCTACTATATATATATATATATATATATATATATATATATATATATATATATATATATTATATATATATATATATATATATATATATATATATATATATATATATATATATATATATATATATATATATATATATATTATATATATATATATATATATATATATATATATATATATATATATATATATATATATATATATATATATATATGAAGAACTCTTTTTTGGATAAAATCCGGTTTTACATTGGGAGGGATTTCCCAGTGGACTCTTATTTGAAGAGTTTTATTTATAATCGGCTTATCTTTTGTTTGGTTATTTTGACCTCTGTGATTTCCACTGGGAACAATTATTTTAACTCATTGTTGCCGATTGCAGGCTGCCAATAGACGATTTTTTCCGCCGAATTTTGTATAAAAAAAATAGCCAAATTACTAGAATTCAGTCAATTTAAACCAAATTTCAACCTTTTCTTAAGGTGCGTCAACAGTACCGCGTGGATCACTTGGGACCAAGCAGAATGAATGAATGATTTTATTACGTGACTGCACCAAACAGGTATTTCACGCTACAATACTATAAAACTACATTTATACACAAACACTAAAATACTTACAAAAAAAAGAAGAAGAAGAAAAAAAAAGAATGAAATAAAACTACACATTCACTAAACCATCCTCAGAAAACTTTCACAATAACCTCAAACATCAAATCTATTTGTGCTATACAGGAATATCTTCACTATGTTCCTAACATTTTTATCACCAATTATCAAACTCAAATCAAAAGGGAAGCTAATATTATGTTCTCTCAATTCAAAAATCATATTAAACCTCTGACGAAGATAAAAAGGACAATCATACAGGACATGCTCACAGTTTTCTATACATCCACATTCACACGTTGGGCCATCAGTCAAGCCTATTCTATGTAAAAAATAATTCAGTTTCGAATGGCCTGTTATAAATTGAGTTAAGATATAGCTTGGTTCAAGTTTTTGCGCACAAATTAAATCTTCTTTACATTTGAAAAATCTAACAGGCGAACTACTCATATAATTTTCAAATATTACATACCATTTATTATATAGAGCATTTTTTAGAACACTACGGTTCAGTTGGAAAGGTGAAAAATAATTTTCCATCAGAAACTCAACTCCTAGCAACTCGGAAACTATTTCATCGGTAAAAACGCTATGATCAACGGAATATCTATTTAAAGGAAAACTAGGATGCACAATATCTGGCCAAAAAGGGGGATGTCCCTTTTTAACAAACCTCATCACTGCCAGTTCTATTGCTCTTAGACCGATTGGAAGGACACCAGAAAGGGCCGTAATAACATGATTTTGAGCAGTTCTAAACGACTTTGAAATACTAAGGGTTGAACATCTTTGTGCTGACTGTAACATATTCTGTATATTTTTTTTTTCTTAAAGCCCCAATCCATACTGGAGCAGCATACAAAATAGTACTTTCAATTACTGACTTACACAATTTTCTAAGAGCGAAAGGCTTTAAGCCCCAGGTCATCCTTGCCGCGCTTAAAAGACGACTCGAATTTTTCTTAGCTTCATTAATTTTGCATGTTACATGTTCTGTCTAAAGAAGTTTCCTATCTAAAATTACTCCCAAATATCGAACTTTATCCTTAACTTCAATAACGTCACCTCCAAATACTAAATTAACGTGGGGGGGGGGGTTTTATGTCTATTTGTGAATAAGACGGCCTCTGTTTTTGATGTGTCAAATGTTAATTTATTATTTACTGCCCATCTATCAAAACTCTCGAAAATCTTATTTGCTACTTTTTCCAGTGTACTTACATTCTTTGCTGTAATAATAGCACATATGTCATCAGCATATGCTTGAATCAGACAATTTTCATTTATATTAATTTCAAGATTATCATTAATATTAACAAGCCAAAGAAAAGGAGATAGAATTCTACCTTGTGGACAAGACTTTTCTAGTAAATGTAAGTTTCCATTTTCATATGCAACTGTTCGATCTGATAGATAGCTATGAATTAATTTTATTAAGCCAGAAGGGCATTCTTTTTCCTTTAACTTTTTAATAATTCCTGGATGCCAAGCATTATCAAACGCCCCTTTTATATCAAAAAATATACACAGTGTAAATAACTTCTTCTTTTTATTTTTTTCAATCATAGTCACCAAATTATCAGCCGCATCTACCGTGCTTTTATTTTTCGAAAAACCAAACTGATAATCAGAAATCCAATTTTTATCATTATTTAAATTGTTCAGTCTACCCATTATTAACTTCTAAAAATTTTTTCCTAAATTAGAAAGTAGACTTATAGGGCGATACGATCGGGCGTTACCGTCGTTTTTCTTACCCTTTTTATTCATTACAATCACATTAACCCTTTTCCATTCTTTAGGGAAATATGAAACTTTCAAACACGCGTTTAAAATTTTCAAAAGAGTTGGTGCAATTACATTCATATTTTTTTTCAAAATTAAATTTAAGATTCCATCTGGGCCTGGGGCTTTCATTGGTTTTAATTTTTTGATAATTTCTAAAAGGTCTTGAAACTGAAAATCCTTGCTATTTTCTACAAATTCTTCTAATATCTGCTTTACTTCTTGTCGAATTGTATGATGATGGCTATTGTCATCTGATATCTCATTTTTCGTGAACCACTTATTTAAAAGTACAGCTTCAGCTATTGAATTCGTAAAAGTACCATCACTCTTCTTAACGTGGATAGGCTTTGCAGTCCCACCCTTCAACCTACAAATCTTATGAATTGTATTCCACGGATCCGTAGTCCCCTTTTCTTCACAAAAACGCCTCCAATCTTCTTTTTTAGCCTTCAAAATTTCCATCTCATATTTACTTTTAGCATTTTTCATATTTATTTCGCTTTCTATCGATCTTGATATTTTAAAAATTCTCGTATTACGTCTATATTCTTTCCTTAGTTCACTTAATTGTGGTGTCCACCAGTGGCAGTATCTTTTTAAAAAATTATTATGACACATAGGAGTCGATTCTTTTATAGCATTCTATAATAATTTAGTTAAATGATCAACGGCTGAATCAATTGCTTCTTCTGAAGCCAAATTCCACGCAAAAACTTCATCAATATGGTTCAGTAAAACAGCACTAAATACGTCCCAATTAGTCTTCTTAAAATTATATCGCTGGTTCACATTTTTCACTCTAATCTCATCATTAAAACTGAGATCAAAACTTATATACAAATGGTGTGACAGTGAGGGAGGGTCTTGTAGGACTCTCCAATTTTCAATTTATATGTCAAAAGTTGTATACTAGCAATCGTTACATCTGGGCTAGAATAATAATGATCATATGTGGGTGAATCAGGATCATTAGTAACAACAAGTTGTTTACAAGTTACAAAATCCTCTAATTCTTTTCCTTTATAATCTGTAGAAAAACTGTTTAGCCACATTGGACTTCTAGCGTTAAAATCCCCACCTATCACGTAAAAAGAATTACACATTCTATCCAAAATACTCAGCTGATAATCTAAGGACTGCAGCAAAGGGGAGCAATATACTGATGACACTCTAATGATTCTTGACTTCAAGTAAATAGATACGGTGACACACTCATTTGTAGACTCATCATAATGAATATCACACTTAAATTCTTTTTTAACTAATACTGCAGCATTAAAGAATCTTTTCTCAAAATAAAACTTTGAGAATACTGCATAATCACTTGGTACACATGTTATTTTTCCGAACTTGTTGACATACGGTTCTTGTAACAATACAACATCTGGTTTTAAGTCAGAAAGTGTTTTCTGAAGCTGAACTAGTGCTCTATAAGAGTGCTGAAGGTTAATCTGAAAAAATGTCAGTTTGTTTGCACTAAGTAAGTCATTTTGAGTATTCAGTTATACTGAATGTTCTTCTTGAGACGGTCCGTGATTTCGCGAGCAATTGGGCTTTTTTTAAATTCATAGGATGCATGTGGCTCACATTTGACATTTTTTTATTACATGACCGACACACCGGGCGACTTGTAAAAGGTTTTTCATAGTCCTCGTAAGCATGGTTACCCATACACCATGAGCACGTAACATCACCCTTACAAACCAAACGTTTATGACCATAGAGACAGCACTTCGTACATCGAATGATGTTGATGTAATCCTCGCATTCAACCATTAAAAACCCGAACTTGAGTCCACGATTTGAAATGTGTTCCTTCCGTAATACTGGGCTGACTTCAATAATCACTTTTTTTCTCTTTTCTCTTTCCACAACACTGATAACCTTGAAGGTTTCTCCTTTCGCTACGAGGTCTTTAACTGAGGGGTTCGAGTCCATCACACAAATCATGCATTCTTCACGTGTTACGTAACCTGGTATTTCTTTCGGTACCTTTCGTGGGAGACGCTTCGTGACTGGTTTTGGTTTGAACTGAAACTGTTCAGATTTTTTCTGTGAAAAACACGAGGGCTTCATCTAAGTCATTTTTGCTCTGAATTTCAAGAATATATTTACCTCCTCGTCCCGGTACAATTTTCTTTGCTGCGAACTTTGTGTTATCCCCCTTTAGCACTTGGGATATCTCTTTGGTAACATGTTCAGTATTTTGATTTTTCTGAGATCTGTTCCTTCCTTCTTGGTTCTTTAGGGTAGTGTTCATTGGTTCGAGGACCAGGCAATGTGACTCGGGTCCTTTTGCTACGCTGGCATACGACCGGGCACGATTGTGAATGATGGGTGAACTTTGACGAATTTCTTGCAACTCGGTCTATAGTTCGACAATTTTTTGCAGGTGTTTATTCTTGTTACGGAGAAGTTCTGAATTTTCTTCTATTACAGTCTGGTGCAGAGCCAGGATCCGGTCGCATATTTCTCTAACATTATCTTTCCCACCAGGGACTTTTTTAACGTTTCCAAAGACCTTTTTCAGAAGTCTCAGTAATGCAACGACGCTTTTTTGTTTATCGACGGGGCATAAAATTTCGTCTTCATTTTGGCCGCCGGTATCATTGCCCAAAGCCATAGTCACTGTCACTGGTGAAAGCGAAAGTCAAACCCGGTTAATGAAACTATGGTCATGCCTTGGGAAGCTAATATTTACTGGATTGTTTTCATAATTTACTGGTGATTAATTCGAATAATGTGATGGATTTTGTGCCATCCTGTACTGCACTTTATTGTCCACAATGTAGTATAACTTTTATCACTGTTCACTAAAAGCTAAGTGATGCATCCACTTTTTTCCGAATCTTCCTGTAATAGAGGTCTTCACACCTTGAAAGCTAAACTAAGACTCGGACCAAGCAGAAGAGGGAAGAGAACCTGCCGGAAGCCCCGTATTGGTACCTGCCGGTTTTAATTAGCCTTAAATTGCAGGGGACAGGTGAGCAGGTCTCGACGGTTCCCTTGCTCCCGGTGATCTTTGTGCGGCTATTCAACCTTGTTTCTGACTAAGTGAGATACCTGCTGTATGTTTGTTTGCTAAATACAATGCGGAGTCAGCAGCCTGTATGGTCTACAGTCTTGAACTTTTTATACCGTGCCCGGGCTGTGGGGAATGTTCACACCGATATTGCGAATACTGGTGCAGACTTTTTTTTTTAGCACTGATTCGTTAATAGAAGCAAAGAAAATATTGTGGAATTTTGCAAACTGCACGAATCGCCCAAGTGACGGACAGAAAGCTGCAGATAACTGTCTGGACATGCTAAAAATTTTTGAAAAGTGTGATGAAAAGTAGATACCCTTACCCCGTTTCGTGCTGTACGAGCCTGACGAAGTACTAGTTATTGCAGGGGAATCAAGTGCTACGCTTACTCGTAAAGTTAACGAACTATGTGTCAAATTCGATAATTGCGTCCTGTCGAAGTGTAACCCACTGCCTTCTTTGTCTCAAGCCCCCACACAATCATCCAAACCCTCTCTTGCCGTTATATTAAAGAATCCACCTAAAACGCTGAATGATCCCAAGAACCGCAAAATTTTTATTGATAACTTGTGTGTTGACTCGAAGTCGGCGATAACTGAGCTTAGACGGGGAAAAGATACTTGGCGCCTCGTCATAAGTGACAAAAATGAAGCTACTGCTGTAGCTGATGCTATTAAATCTAAGGACCAATCGCCAAGCTTACAGTTAAAAGTTCCAGTGTATTATGGAATTGCCCTTTTCGTTGCTGACAGTGTTACTGATGGTCAGTTGCAGAACTTGATAACTAACTGTACCGGAGTCTCCCGTATCGGCCAAACTAGGTCCTACAAGCTTCGGTTCTCTCGCCAGGAAGACTTATTAGCAGCCATTTCCTCGTCAGTGATAATTGAGTACGAGCAAATCCGCATTGATAAGTTTCTCCCTTTCCCTTCTCGCTGCTACAACTTCCAAGCTTACGGACATATTGCCCAGCACTCTAAAGCTCTTACTCGCTGTTCGTGTTGTGCGCAGACAGGACATTCAAACAAGCTGGGAACCCCCTGTCAAAATAAAATGAAGTGTGCGCTGTGCAACCAAGCTGACCATCCTTGTTACAGCTACAAATGTCCTGTCGCAGAGAAACTTATGAATCCCATAAAATGAGCACTGATCTACGCGTTACATCATGGAATATTAATGGAGGCGTCTCAGTGAAATTACCCATAATCCGAACTCTATGTGACACGAATGAAGTTTTCTGTCTACAAGAGCACCTTCTCACTGCCGACAGTCTATGTTTGTTGAGCAAGACTGCTTCTACTGTCGTAATAAGTCGTGCCGCTAGACACTCCGGGGCTGGTCGGCCGAGTGGAGGTACTGCTATTCTTGATAGAAATGTCCTCATGCCCGAACACTTTCGCGACAGTGACTATTTTACGGCAGTCAAAATTCAGAATTATGTGGTGGTCTCAGTTTAGTTACCCACCGATTACCGTAATGCTACATCAGACAGACAATTTGACCAAGCATGCCGTCAAGTCAGTTCCCTCGTGTCTGATTGTGAACTGCAAAACCTAGCAGTAATCCTTGCTAGTGATATGAACTGTAACCTTTTGGATGACAATAGCAGTTGTGCTAATATTCTGAATAGTATGTGCCCTCAGCTCTTGGTGGTCGAGAATACCCAATGTTTCACATATATCCATAACTCTGGCAGTACCTCTTCTCTGAACTTCTTCATGTGTTCCCCGAACGTAAAACCAGACTCAGGATCCTCACTTATCTCCACTTTCCAAGTCTCGGACCATATGCCTATCAGTAATATATTCCCTGTTCAACTTATTGCACCGAGTGGTCCAAGTCCAGACAATGATAGTAAATAGCATGAAACCACTGTCTGGTCTCGTGCAGATATATTTATGTTCCGGGCTGTTAGCGATTCTATTTTGAAAAAGATCAAAGTGCCGTTTCATCTACTTTCCCCAAAAAAACTATTAACCTTTGCAGAGAAGCAAATATTGCTGAATATTTACTGTGCAGAGATCGTTCACGCTCTAAGCTCTGCCAAGCGTGCTAGTTTACCCATACGAAGAGTACGTCTTGGAACTGAGAAGCATGGTTGGTCAGGTAACCCTGACCTCGTTGATTCTTGTGCTAAAGAAAATTCTAGCCTCATGTCTGGAAGGAGTGTGGTATGCCGCGGCAAGGTTTGATAAATGAAATTCGTCTGCAAAAGCGATATTTTACAAAAGTACTTGGGCAACACCAGGCTAAATCAGTAGCTGACCTATCAAGTAAAGCCATAAGTGAACCTAATTTCGTATGGAAACTGCTCAAAAGAGATAATTCAAAAGCCTATAATGCTTTCAAAATTAACAGTGACCAGTGGTATGGTTACTTTAAAAGTGAATTTTCCGAGCCTGATCCATCATCTTCAAACCAATATGAAAGGGAGCTTGATGGCTGCTTAGGCCAATCAACTGATGAGATCAGTTTTATTGTTACTCGATCTGCGGTTACTGAGTGCATTTCTAAGCTACAAAAGAAAAGTTCTCGTGGTGTTGGTCTCTGTGCACAGCATCTAAGATGTGGGTCCCCTCTCCTGATTGAGCATCTGACCTTACTCTTTCAGATGATATTCTGTCGTGGTATACTTCCTGATTTGTTTAGTACTGGAGTAATAACCCCGGTATTAAAAAGGGGAAAGCCCAAGGACCAATGTTCTTCTTTTAGACCAATTACGGTGTCACCGGTTTTATGCAAAGTTTTTGAATTACTAATTATTGACGAGATATCTGTTAAGTGTTATACACCGGATAACCGATTCGGCTTCAAGAAAGGAGTAGGCCGTGACCATGCTCACCATTTGATTGCTAATTTACTTCTACATGCTCATGAAAATAATGAGGTAGTATATTTTGCCGAGTTAGACGTATCTAGAGCTTTCGACACGGGTATACATCCACATATCTTCTTGACTG